>CM016485.1:26408938-26872100 GCA_002890555.2 Lagenaria siceraria | reverse complement strand
GAATAGGCCAATTCATGTAGAGTTCTTTCTCGTGCTTCACCCATCTCTTCTTCTTGTTGCACATGTGCTTACTCAGATTGTCGAGATTCTTTTCCAAGTCCAATTGATACTCCTCTAAAATCCCTCTTCGTCTCTCCCTTCGAAGTCGACGCTCTTCTTGATTAATATTTGCATAGAAACAAGATCTCCGACAATAGTGCCAATTTGATCGAGCTAAAAACATGCATCATTAATCATATTTAAAGGATCAAATGAATTTATAACTCCAAACTTATGAATAATTAACAACTTAGTATAAGCGGTAAGTTTGGGATCGATACACACAGATCTATTGAACTATCAGTGGCAATCAATTGAATTCTATCTATTTTAAGGGGGTTTGTGAAAATGAAAATGAAACTCTCTGAAATTTACAAGGAAATGGATCTCACTCTCGGGGGGGGGGGGGGGGAATGAAGTGTTCTATTTAATTCAATCGACAGCGTCGCTACACTTTTACCTAGAGTTGAGATGCTGGTCTGAGTTTTCGCAGCGTCGCGATGCTCCCTATTTTGCACAAAAAGTATAGCTCTCAGTTCTTGAGCGTAATTGGGACATAAAGCTAGCTGTGCAACGCTCTTCACAAGGTAATTTGATGATTCTGACCCCTTGTTGACTTTTAATGCTTCCTAGCTTGTTTTGGGCTCGTTTTAGCTCCAAATGATCCTTTTACCCTCAGACTGATTATTTCCTACAAAGATAGAGAATTAACAAGTAAAATGAACTAATTAAGAAAGATTTAAGGGAGGAAACATAGCGCTTTTAGAGCACTATCACTAGTCCATCATGGAAATGTATAGGGACTTCATGGATTGTCAAGAGAGATGTTATTTACCTTGTTGTTCAATTTTACGTTTTTGTGTCTACAAAATGACTCATTCTCTCGCTCCTTCTCTTTCAAATCATTACTTCTCAAAGTCACCTACTTTATTTTTCAAGGATCGGTGCAAACATTCCATACTAAAATGTGCACGTATTGGGTTCCCTAGCGCAAAGCTATCATTCTTGTTTTGTTTCCTTTTCTCCTTATATATAGAGAATAAACAACGTTATTTAAATTCTATTTGAAGTTTCCACAACAATACAAATAATTATTTCTTTGATTGAGCTAAGACTTCTTTCGTAGCATGCACAATAATTATTTATTTGATTGAGCTAATACTTCTTGCACAAAGTGAATTAACTAGCCCGTCATGGAAAACATTGGAGACTTTATGGAATGTCAAGAGGGATGTTTTTTTGTCTCATTCATTGATTTTATTCTTTGGTCTCAACAATCTTACTCCATGAACGTCTTCATATCTAATATCTTAATTCATTTTTGTCTTTTCTAAAATCTCATCAAATGATAACACCTACTTTCTACAATAAGAACTAAATCATTAAAAAATTTAAAGTAGAAGGACGAAATTGTAACACAATAAATCTTAAGGACTTAAATTGTTATAAAATGTAAAGTACAAGAATAAATCGTTACAAAATTTTCGAAATGCAAGTTGTAATGTACTTTTCACTAGAGAGAAGTCTTCAAATCAATGAATAGTAGCCACTTTCGAACATCTTAAATGGGTTTTCATTTTCTTAACTTCCTTTATTTTCTCTATGTTTTTTAAGGAGAAATTACATGACTAACTTTTTTGTGCTTTTGTTTTATTTTAGCTTAATAATACATTTGTTTAGGTAATAATGAAATAAATCATGTTTAAAAGTGACTCACTCACAAATGTTTAATTTTTCTTTCAAATTATAAACTAACTAGTTAAGGTTTAGTTAAACAAGCATGTAAAATATATTGTCTGCTACTTTTTAATCTTTACTAAAATATATATCTCAATTTCAATGTTCCAACCTTCAATGTGAACAAACTAATGGTTATTTATCCTTTTTAACTATCACATCTTAATTTCGGTTCACAATTTATACATTAGATATAAAATAAATGTAAAGATAAATAATTATGTGAATAAACACTAAGATTAGTTGAACTTTATTGATCTCGTTGAAAATAATGATGAAAAGCTCGATGATACAAATAAAACCTTTGTATAAGGAAACAACAATTTGGTTGACAATAATGAAAAGGGATAAAGGAAATTTAGATTTTTCTTTCTGAAATGTTATTCAAATAATTTATACTTGACCTTCTACACGATCCGATCATTTTTCAGATCTCTGCTTTAATTTCATGGTCAATTATCAATGGGGTAGTTAGGTCTTGAGTTTATCTGCGAGACAAACACAACAAAAAAAAAAAATCAATTTGATACAAGACAATTAAAACGTTAGAAGAAATAAATAATTAAATTTTCCTTACATTTTGTCTTGAGTTTTCATTCTAAATTTCAATTCTATCATCCTTTCAAATCTAGAATCAAAAGTAATGTACATAGACCTTACAAAACTCGCTAATTTCAATTATAATAAGGTAAATTTTCCTTGAAATTTAAATTGACCACACAAAAAATTTGATTATTGTCCTGATAAAGAAAATTTATCGGAAGAGTCAAGAAAATACCAAAAACTTCTTTTTGTATGCAATATTCACCGCATGTAGAATGACACAAAGTGTTGGCACTGCCTTTCGCGATGCATGCTTTCTCGCAGGTTTCTAAACATGATTTGTATTGAGGCTCTGAGATGGATACCTGGATAACAAAATTCCTAAATTTTTGCCATTGTTCAATCTCAGCCATCTTGTCAGCGGTCATATCTGCCTTAGAGAATTGCAGTGATGTCACCACAACAATGCACATAAAAAATACAACCATAATATTTTTTGCCATTTTTGTCTTTTAGCTTTTAAGTATGTCTATTTATTTCTTTGTGGCTTATCGTTTGAGGAAGGAGAAGGTCATTTTATAGCGGTTTTAGTTGGTAAATTAAGATCATTGAGCGAAAAATAAGTTTTCCTTTGTTTCTATATTTGACACAAGTGGTCTTAGTTTGTTCTCTAAATACAAGTTTGTTCCTTCACATGTGAATAGAGGAAGAATAGGTCATATTAATAAACAAGATGGTTGTTAGCTAAAAATGATACCTCAAAGGATAATAAAAATGAACTTAGCTTAGAGCATGTAACAAAGTGGAATACTCAAAGATCGAAATTTTATGAGTTCACGAATAGGTTGATGGAAATGTTCTTTTGTCATATTACAACATCTCTAAAAAAATAGTCTGAGAATATATTCAAAATAATGGATCTGCACACATAACGTGTCTCAGCGTTATGAACATGAAGCACAATTGCATTGAATTTTTTTTTGAAATCCGTTGGAAAATCCCTTTTGAATTCCACACTAAATAGGTGCAAATAGGCCCTCCTTTCAACACACTAAATTTTCATGGGGTGCAAATTTTCTTGTTATTGTGAAATGTACAAACATGCATGTACAGCAGAATAGATCGAAATGCACTCTAATTTGTTTAATTGAAATGATTAAACATGCACATAAAAGGGGAAATAAGAGTTTTGAAAACCACGAACAGTTCGTGGACCATCACAAGAGTCTTCTCTAATATTCTCTCGCCTTAGAATGGATGGTGGGATCCAAAATTGTAGTGAATATGAGGGGATTGGTAAGATTGAGAGTTTTGTGTTCTTTGGTTTTTTGGCCAAATTAATCCCAAGTTCTCATAAAAAATCTCAACCTAGACTCTACCTTATAGAGAACTAGCATGCAATTAGAATTAACACAATTTTGCCAACAAATTGAAGAGAAAGCGAGTGAGATTAGTGTCAAGATGTAAAGCAACACCAAAGTTTAAACAACTTAGTGGGAAAATCTAATTTCTCTTTAAATTCAATTTAAATTTGAAGTTGAAATTAAATTAACATCAAATATTAAAATAATATTATATTCACACCACCCGACTTATCTGAAAACCCGATTTTTTGAATATGAATCTCTATTCATATATTAAATATTTAAATCACATTTAAATATCTCAAACTCTCTTTATCGTCTAATTCAAAATTAAAAGATTAAGCATTTTAAATTATTGAATATAAATAACGTTTTTCTCTAACTTTAATTTGAACGATGCAATTTTTCACCACACTTTTCTGAGGTATTGTCCAATCATGAGCTCCAACGATCCAAGATTAACCATTAAACTCTTTAACTAAGTTAACCAATATTCGTTAACTAACGGGATACTCCACTAACGCTTGTAGCTGCACTCTACTCTCCTCTCCTCACTATAGATATATTTATGCCCACTTGATATAGCGATAATTAGTAAGTTGATCATTCACAGGTTGTTCGTAATTACAGTGGATCAAAATTACCGTTTACCCTTACAACTACATCTTGTTCTTTAAATTCTACTGATTCTCTAATGAATAATTGATTTATGGTCCAACCACTAACCGAATCCCTCTCGAAGTAAAGAGAGGGTAGGACTCCTTGTTTAAGTCTCGGAGTCAGCACTTAGAGAAAAACCTATCTACTAACCCTAGAAGCGGGTAAGAGTGAATTTTTTCTTGCAGGACTATGGAATATTGTGTCAATGAACATTTAAGTCTAGAAACTATTTTATGATTATTGTCTTTCAATAACAAACATTTCTCATGCAAACTTAATTGATTACTAATCACTTGAACCAAATTATGAAGCATGACATTAATAATAGTCATGATCAACTTTCATTACCAACCTAACTATTTTCATGATAAATTAGATAATAATCCATTATCATAGGTCCCTATTAAACATAAAATATTTCTAATTGAACATTTAATTTAAAATGCTTTGAGGATCAATCAATATAATAAGCACAATAATGTTGGAAAGCATTCAAGAACACAACATCCAAATAAAATATATGCATTAACTTAAAGTCATAGTAAGGTCATCAAAGACCCAAGAAATAAAATTTTTACCCACTCATCGATGATACAACCGTACTCTCATATATTGCAACAACCATGAAAAAGTAAAGAGAATGAAGAGAAGAAGAAACACTACTATAGCAATGAAAATCGTCGATGGAACGAGTCTAAACATCTAAATTTGCATCTGATGTAGCATAAGTGTAGTTATAAAAGTAAAGAGTATACTGACAGGCTAGTTAGCGCTGGAAAAATGAGTCTGGCATTGAGTTTATTTAGTAAAGGACATGCTTGAGAACAAGCATTATTCTAAATTTGGGGGTATGATAATTTCTCTCCAGGGACGCCTTCTAAACTTTTTACTGCTTTCTTTAATTTCAGCAACTAGAACTAGTGTAATTAACTGGTTTGGATCTTTGGCAACGATGATCTTGTTGTGTGATAGACTGCTTGAATGAATTAAGTATTTGTGAGTTTCCTTTTAATTGTTTTATGTTGCGTCGAACACCAAGAGATATGCGTCGAACGAGAGGGGCTAAAATTGAAATATGACGGTTGAAAATCTGTGCACTCAAGTGCCTACTTCTGTCGGGAGGTCACAAACAGTATATGAGCGAGGATCTGCACCTGAGCTTGATATTGACCCTGAAATTGAACATACCTTCTGAAGAAGGATAAGGAGAAACCGACACAGAAGACAAAGATCAAGGACGATGGTTGACCAGTGAGAACGAGAATGTGAATGCACAAATACGGGCAAATTAGCTGGCCAACGCGCAACCTAATCTAATCTTGATGGCACACGATCATGACCGATCATTGAGAGAATATGTGTCCCTAAACTTATATGATTTTTCTCTAGGCATTATGCGTCTAGTGTTCGAAGGGACGAGGTTCGAAATGAGGCAAGTGATGCTCCAGGCCGCAGACCACTTTGGGGAGCAACGGTGAGGATCCTCACGCGCATCTCACGAGCTTCAGAAAATATGCAACACGTTTGATATCCCATAAATTACGCCTGAGGGCATCAGGTTGACATTGTTTCCATACACTCTTGAACAAGTGAGACAACCACCTGGGAACAGATGGTCGCCTGATTCATGCAGAGATACTTCCCTCCAAAAGTGAACGCAAGACGCCGAAGGGAGATTGCCAACTTCATGCAAAAGGACACTATCTGCATAACGACATCCCAGGCTGCATACAGATGGAGATGTTCTATAACGGGCTAGACCGAGTGTCCCAAGCTGTTGCCGATGCGTTCACAGCTGGAGGGCTGATGGCCAAGACATATGCTAAGGCGAAGGTCACCTTTGATAGAATATCGCGCAACGCGATAGAATGTGATGACGATGGTTATGGTAACCAGGCGCCAGAAAGGAAAAGAAGCACCAACTCGATAGAGAGTGAAGCAGTCACACAACTATTAGTGCAAATGTCTGCAATGATCACTATACTCCAGAATATGGCTTTGAATAACAACTCTGTGAATGGGTTGTTGGGGTTGATGCCCTAAATCTCGTGATCTTGTATTTTGTAAACTTGTATTGTATAAATCAAATTATTTATTTATAAAATAATTATTATTTGACATTTAGTTGCAGTAACCCAAAAACTAATCAACTAAGATCCTAGGTTATTAGTAGTAACTTAACACGTATGTAGAGACATACAAGTAGATCGTATTTAAGTGATAACCTAAACGGTCTGTAGTAGATGGATACAGGTGGGTACCTTATCCTGGTAACACTACGGATACGACCCACTTTGTGATGTCACAAGTGTTGTAAAGTGTCACAAACGTTTAGTTCCTAAATGTTCATGTAGAGACATGTGAGTAGGGGTATCCTATATATGTGAGACATATATAAGACCATACCACGAAACGATTAATCTCCCATATTAATACCGTTACTTAATGAGACTTACATTTCACTAGGATGATCATAGGTGACTCGACCTAATCTTGAGTCAGTTGTAAACTCTTGCTTTGAGGGCAATCCTTTGATTTGTATGGGTGACAGTCAGTGGTCTTGGTTTAATTTAAATTGTTCAAATTAAGTTAAGGGAATTAATTGTATGAGATACAATTAATATGTATATATTGATACATTATAATATAAAGTAGATTTTTATATGAAATGTAAAAATTAAACTTTATAATATACATGAAAGAAATATTTGAATAAGATTCAAATGTTAAATATTATATGAATGAGATTCATATAAAACTATAGGTTATGTGAGAGAAATTGGTTAATTAGTACTAATTATATTATATATTAAATGAGATTTAATATATATATACATACATATATATATATATATATATATATATATATATATATAATCCAATCTAATCTAATTTATTAATTTATTTGAATTAAATTACAAAAAATATTATACTGAAATGTTGCAAAACTAAATTTTCATTTCCAACATAGTTATGGAGACTACACAATTTCTTTCTTACAATTACTTTCATCACAGAGCCAATTTAGCAACGTGAATCATAACATATGGTCAACTCAATGTAGTGCTCTTTAACATTAATTGCAGACATGTTGAGAATTGGGTTCGTGAAGCACATATTTCGGCTACTAGTTTTCAAGGATCATGCAGAACATCCGTATATTTTTACTATTTTGGGCTAATAATCATTATTGGTTTATTCGAGGATTCAAGGTCTTTAATGTGTTGTTAAAGCATTGATATAATTATATGGTGAGGATGAAGAAGTTACTCCTCATACTAAAAACAGTTTGGAAGAGCCGAATTGTTTGATCTAGGACTTGAGTTATCCATGTCCAAGGCTCACCATCAGTGTAAGCACCTTGACTTTAAACATCCTTATAGTTTTTCTTTTAGTTTGAAATATAATTTTACTCAATATGCCTAAAATTTAGTTTAGCAGTAGACATTTTGTTTTATCAAATTGAAGTGATAGTGAAGACTATGAGCTAAAGAAATGAGGGATATATATGGTTGTAGCTAAAAAGAGATGGGATATTGGATTTGTGCTTATAGATTTTCCATCTCATGGCCAAGACTTATATATATTCCAAGTAATACTACCATAATGTTTAAAGTTTAGATTTATAAGTTTGAACGTTTTTTAACACCTAATAGGTTTGGAAATTTTTGGTTAAGTTTCACTAAGGATAGTTGCTTTTATTTTCCTTATGATTTGGATGTAAGTGTTCAAATGTTATTCTAAACCATTGAAATTATCATTTGTTGTTATGTTTAGATTGGTTTTGAAGTGTTTGACTAAGTTTTGTTTAGTATTAACACTTTTTGTACTATTTTGAATGGAAATCATTTCTATTTTCGTTGTGTAACTTGGTCATCTAAGCTATTGAAATTTTGTAATTTTCATGATATGTTCCATTGACTTTTATTTTTTCTACATCTAAAGTAATAGAGAAATAGGTGCATGTGGATATGAAATATATATATATATATATATTTTTTATTTTTTTTAATAATAAACAATGACATACATTTAATGTCGGATGGGCTCCTTTAATGTTTGTTGTCCAACATCAAAGGCAACCGACATTGAAGAAGATATTATTAAAGGTGTTCAATGTCGGTTATCCTTAATGTCTTTAATGTCGGTTTAAAATCGACATTAAAGACAACCGACATCGAAGGCCTTTCATAACACGATCTTCGATGTCGGTTGTCAACCGACATTGTACCCCTATAATGTATGTTTTAAACTGACATTAAAGCTCAGTTTTGTACTTGTGAATGAATGTAAGTTATAGGAGGGCATGAATACTTCATCTCTTTTATAGATGGTTATTCGATAAATGGTTACTTATACCTAATGACACATAAGTCTGAAGCCCTTGAAAAGTTCAAGGAGTATAAGGCTGAGGTTGAAAACCTGTTAGGTAAAACAATTAAAACACTTCGATCTGATCGGGGTGGAGAGTATATGGATTTAAGATTCCAAGACTATATGATAGAACATGGAATCCAATCCCAACTCTCAGCACCTGGTACACCTCAACAGAATGATGTATCATAAAGGAGAAATGAACCTTGTTAGACATGGTTCGTTCTATGATGAGCTATGCTCAATTGCCTAGATTGTTTGAGGGCATGCAGTAAAGACTGCGGTTCATATCTTAAACACGTTTCCTCGAAGAGTGTTTCTGAAACACCTTTCGAGTTGTGGAGGGGGCGTAAACCTAGTTTGCACTACTTCAGAATTTGGGGTTGTCCTGCCATGTGATAGTGACAAATTCTAAGAAATTGGAACCTCGTTCAAGAATATGTCATTTGTTGGTTACCCTAAGGAAACGAGAGTGGTCTCTTCTTTGATCCATAAGATAATAAAGTTTTTCTATCGTCAAACGCTACATTCTTGGAAGAAGACCACATGAGAGATCATAAACCACGGAGAAAATTAGTATTAAATGAAGTTACTGAAGAGTCAACAAGAGTTGTTGATGAAGCTGGTTCTTCAACAAGAGTTGATGAAGGACCTAACACTTCAAGTCTGTCTCATCCTTCTCAACAGTTGAGAATGCCTCGACGAAGTGGGAGGTTTGTATCACGACCTTCTTGTTACTTGGGTTTAACAGAAACTCAGGTTGCTGTACCTGATGACAGTGTTGAGGATCCATTGTCTTTTAAACAAACAATGGATGATGTTGATAAGGACGAATGCGTCAAAGCCATGGACCTTGAAATGGAGTCTATGTATTTCAATTCAATATGGGAACTTGTAGATCCACCTGAAGGGGTTAAACCCATAGGGTGTAAATGGATCTATAAGAGAAGAGGGACGTAGCTGGTAAGGTACAGACCTTTAAGCTCGCCTTGTAGCAAAGGATTATACCCAAAGGAAGGGGTTGACTATGAGGAAACTCTTTCCCCTATTGCTATGCTTAAGTCCATAAGAATTCTCTTATCCATAGCCACATATTATGACTATGAAATTGGCAACTGGATGTCAAGACGACTTTTCTGAATGACAATCTTGAAGAGAATATCTTTATGTCTCAGCCCGAAGGGTTCATAGCTCAAGGTCATGAGCAAAAAGTTTGCAAACTGAATCGATCCATTTATGGGTTGAAACAGGCATCTAGATCTTGGAACATTAGATTTGACATTGCAATCAAATCTTTTGGTTTTGATCAAAACGTTGATGAACCTGTGTGTTACAAGAAAATCATCAACAGTAAAGTAGCTTTCTTGGTACTATACGTAGACGATATCTTACTCATTGGGAATGACGTAGGGTACCTTACTGACGTTAAAAATGGCTAGCAGCCCAATTCCAAACGAAAGATTTAGGAGAGGCGCAGTATGTTCTTTGGATCCAAATTATTAGGACGTAAGAACAGAATGCTAACTCTATCTCGAGCAACTTATATCGACAAAATGTTGACTCGATATTCGATGCAGAACTCTCAGAAGGGTTTATTACCTTTCAGGTATGGGGTTCACTTGTCTAAAGAACAATGTCCTAAGACACCTCAAGAAGTTGAGGATACGAGACATATTCCCTATGCCTCAGTTGTGGGCAGCTTAATGTATGTTATGCTGTGCACTAGGCCAGACATTTGTTATGCAGTGGAATAGTTAGTAGGTACCAGTCTAACCTAGGGTTTGACCACTGGACAACAGTTAAGAATATCCTCAAGTATCTTAGGAGAACGAGGGACTACAAGCTAGTGTATGGAGCTAAGGATTTGATCCTTACAGGTCATACTGACTCTAATTTCTATGTCAGGATCAGTGTTTACCCTAAATGGAGGAGTTGTAGTATGGCGAAGTGTCAAGCAAGGATGCATAGCAGACTTCACTATGGAGGCTAAGTATATAGCTGCTTGTGAAGCAGCAAAGGAAGCAGTTTGGCTCAGGTAGTTCTTGAAAGATAATGAGCATGCAGCGGAATTTAATTTGACCAATTTCACTCTAAGATGCTTAATTTGAGGATTAAACATGCAATTAAAAAAGAAAAACAAGTTTCAAGAACAATTACCCTTGAAGCTTCAAATTCTCCTTCATTCTTAATGGAAATCAACACCACTTGGTTGTAGATAACCACAAGAGTCTTCTCCACTATTCTCTAGGCTTAGATTGGATGGTGGAATCCAAATTTGTGGTGAATTTGAGAAGGATTGAAGGTGGGGAAGAAAAGAGTTATGGATGATATTTTGCAAAATTAACCATTAATTTTACAAAACTCTTAACTTTTTAAGCAAGATCATCTCTATTTATTAAAGAACAACATGCAATCCAATTGCATAAAAAATTGACAGCAGAAAATGGTTAATTATTGGCTAATTGTAAAGCAAACAACTAAGCTAAGCTAGTTAGTGGGAAAATCCTAAAAGTTGAAATTCAATTAAAACTCAATTTTCAAAAATTTCCAATTTTTAATTTAAAATCATTTTAATTTGATTTTTTAAATTTAAATATTAATTAATTAAATAATAATAATAAATTAATATTAATTAATTAAATATAATATTATTTTAATATTAAATAATAAATATTATTTTTCCCACTATCCGATTTTTTCAAAACAAAATCGATGAATCTCTATTCATATAATTAATATTTAAATCATATTTAAAATATTATAAATAACTCTATTTGTCCGTTAATTCGTAATTAACGTCGATATATCGTATATATTCGAATTTCATTCCTTAAGTCAAGATTGAACTATTCAAACTTACTCCACCACTATCTAAGATTTTAGTCCATTTATGAGCTAGTAGAGGGACCTAATGGACCTACAGATCATGAGCTCCAACGATCCGAGATTAACCGGTCAACTCTTTACCTAGTTAACCAACATTCGTTAACTAACGGACACTCCACTAAAGCCCGTAGTTGCACTCTCTTCACTGTAGATATATTTCTGTCCACTTGATATAACCATAATAAGTAAGTCGATCCTTCACAGGTTGTCCATAATCAGCTAGGTCAAAATTACCGTTTTACCCCTGTGATTACATCTCGTTCCTTAAGTCCCACTGATCCTCTAATGACAATTGGTTTGTGATCCTATCACTATCTAAACCGAGTCTCTCTCGGCCAATGAGAGGGTGGGGCCCCTTGTTCAAGGACACCGAAATCAGTACTTAAGGGAGCACCCTTCTACTAACCCTAAGTGGGTAGGAGTGAATTTCTTCTCGCAAAACTATGGTCCCCACTATCTATCTACTTCATTCTTGAAATGGGAGGCTTATAATTGAGGCGGCGAACCCAGGCCACTCTCACCCATGTAGATCTAAGGATAATCCCGAATAAACAGGAGTTCATAGTTAGCTCAGGATTAAGATCAAGTTACCTAGGTCATCTAGTTGAAATAGTCAGTATTTAACAGTAAACGACGTTATAAAGTAATAGTGACTATTTCGTGGTCTGGTCTTACACAAACTCATTGTATAGAACGCCCCCACTCACATGTCTCCACATGAATGATTTAGGATCACATCATTTGTATCAAATACAAAGTGGGTCGCATTCAATAGTGTCTCCAAGATAAGGTACCCAGCCTTATCCCTATACTATTAGACCGTTTTGGCTATTTACTCGAACTTGATCCATTTTTATGCCTTTACATAAAGTTCAAGTTTTCATACTAAACCCATGGGTTCTTAGTTTATTGGATTTAGAGTTATATTAACAACAATTCACTTTATTCAATAACAAGTTTACTGAATAACATCGATAACAACTTTATTGATAAATAGAATACACGTTAATGTTTACAAACTACGAGTTTTAGGACATAAAACCCAACAAACTCCCACTTGGACTAAAACTCCTAGTGGGGTATATACATAATGCTGAGTTTACAGAGAGAATAGAAATACAATAAACTAGGGCATCAGATACCCATGTCCTTCTCCCACTTGCCCTAGATTATACAACTCGAAGTCCTAGACTTACTAGGTGACCCTCAAACACTTTAGTCGTGAGGGCCTTTGTAAACGGATCATCAATGTTATCTTCTGACGGTATTTGCTTGACGATAACGTCTCCTCTTTGCACGATCTCTCTAATGAGATGGTACTTGCGCTCAATGTGTTTGCCGCGCTTATGGCTTCTAGGTTCTTTTGAATTTGCAACTGCGCCACTGTTATCACAATACAGAGTGACCAGCAGATGCATATTTGGAACTACTTCCAAATCGATCAAGAACTTCCTAAGCCATACTGCTTCTTTGGCTGCTTCGCATGTAGCAACATATTTAGCTTCCATGGTGGAGTCAGCAATACAGCCTTGCTTGATACTCCTCCAAACTATGGCTCCTTCATTCAGAGTAAACACTGATCCCGATGTAGATTTCCTAGAATCTATATTTCGGTCTGAAAATCAGAGTCCGTGTATCCTTTAAGAATCAGATTCTTATTTCCATACACGAGCACATAGTCCCTCGTTCTCCTAAGATACTTAAGGATATTTTTAACGGCAGTCCAATGATCATATCCAGGATTGGACTGAAACCTACTGACAATTCCTACTGCATAGCATATGTCAGGTCGTGTACACAACATAGCATACATCAAACTTCCAACAGCTGAAGCATAGGGAATGCGTCTCATATCCTCAACCTCTTGAGGCGTCTTAGGACACTGTTCCTTAGACAAATGAATTCCATGTCTAAATGGTAACAGACCTCTTTTGGAATTCTGCATCTTATATTTAAACAACATTTTGTCAATATATGATGCTTGAGACATGACTAACGTTTTGTTCTTGCGATTCCGAACTATTTGGATTCCAAGAACAAACTGAGCCTCTCCCAAATCTTTCATTTGGAATTGGGTCGATAGCCATTGTTTTATGTCAGTTAGGAATCTTACCTCATTCCCAATGAGAAGGATATCATCTACATATAATACTAAGAAAGCTACAGTAGAGTTGATTACCTTTTTGTATACACAAGGTTCATCAACGTTTTGTTCAAAACCATAAGATTTGACCGCAGCATTAAATCTTATATTCCAGGAGCGAGATGCTTGTTTCAATCCATAAATGGATCGTTTAAGCTTGCAAACTTTTTGCTCTTGACCCTGTTCTATAAACCCCTCTGGTTGAGTCATATAGATACTTTCATCAAGATAGCCATTCAGAAAAGCTGTCTTGACATCCATTTGCCAAATTTCATAATCATAAAAAGTGGCAATGGACAAAAGTATTCTAATTGACTTTATCATAGCAACAGGAGAAAAGGTTTCTTTATAGTCCACCCCCTCGACCTGGGTATAACCCTTTGCCACGAGTCGAGCCTTAAAAGTCTGTACTTTACCGGTATGATCTCTTTTCCTTTTGTAAATTCATTTACAACCAATAGGTCTTACCTCACTTGGTTGATCTACAAGTTTCCAGACTGAATTTTAGTACATAGACTCCATTTCGAGGTCCATGGCTTTGATCCACTGATCACGAACAGTCCCCAAGGGCTTGGTTTGAACATTTTGGAAAAGTTGTGTCCAGTTATGGATTTCTTCAAAGTCAAGCAGATCATACATTATTTTATAAACACTCAGAGAATAATAAAATCTCAATTTTGATTGTTTATGTAGATGATATTATTCTCACAGGTGATGATGAAGAAGGTTTAGCTAATCTCGAGAAAAAATTAGCATGTGAATTTCAAATCAAGGACCTGGGAACGCTGAAATATTTCCTAGGAATGGAATTTGCAAGATCAAAGAAGGGGATTTTTGTTAACCAAAGAAAGTATGTTCTTGACTTACTTAAAGAAACAAGCTTACTTGGGTGCAAGGTTGCAGAAACTCCTATTGAGCCTAATCTAAAGCTACTAGCAGCAAAAGCAGAAGAAATAAAGGACAAGGAACGATATCAAAGACTTGTTGGTAGATTGATTTATTTGTCTCATACACGTCCTGATATTGCGTATGCTGTGAGCATGGTTAGTCAGTTTATGCATGCTCCTGGACCGATCCATTTTGAAGCTGCCTATAGAATTTTGAGGTATTTGAAAGGATCTTCTGGAAAAGGTATTCTATTCCAAAGAAATAATCACTTCCAAATAGAAGTCTACACTGATGCAGATTGGGCAGGAAGTGCCACAGATAGAAGATCTACCTCTGGTTATTGTTCCTTCGTTGGAGGAAATTTGGTTACTTGGAGAAGTAAAAAACATAATGTAGTGGCCAGAAGTAGTGTTGAAGCAGAATTTAGAGCCTTAGCTCATGGAATTTGTGAGGGCATATGGATAAAAAGGATACTTGAAGAGTTAAAGATTTCCTTGACTACGCCTATACGGATTTATTGTGATAATAAAGCTGCAATTTCTATTGCCCATAATCCAGTTCTACATGATAGAACAAAACACATCGAGGTTGATAAACATTTTATTAGAGAGAAAATTGAAGCAAGAACAATATGTATTCCTTATCTTCCTACCTCAGAACAAATTGCTGATGTGCTTACTAAAGGCCTTCCAAAGAAACAATTCGACAGACTGATTGACAAGTTGGCTATGGAAGATATCTTCAAACCAGCTTGAGGGGGAGTGTTGGAATTTCTATATGTGTATAAATATTATTTTCTAAATATTTATCCTTTATTGCTTTCTTATTCTTTCCATATTTGTAAAAAGTCTTTCTCCTATATAAGAAGACCTATCTTGCACATATTAAATAATAAGAGAGAAAAATGATATTTTCCACAGGATGTTTTTTAAAAATTTCTTCTTAAGGTCATTCCATGTCGTGATCTAACCGAGCGGTAGGTAGTATCGTCCTCAGCGATTTAGTTTCTCCTCCGTCAACCCATGAGACCTCATATCGTCAAACACCATATGAAAGTCCTTTGTGTGCTTGTGCGGGTCTTCACCGGCAATTCCCTTGGGTTTCGGATAGACAATACACCAAGGTTTTTGGGTCATGTCCGAATCGGCCAATTCATGTAGAGTTCTTTCTCGTGCTTCACCCATCTCTTCTTCTTGTTGCACGTGTGCTTAATCAGATTGTCGAGATTATTTTCCAAGTTCAATTCATACTCCTCTACAATCCCTCTTCGTCTCTCCCTTCGAAGTCGACGCTCTTCTTGATTAATATTTGCATAGAAACAAGATCTCCGACAATAGTGCCAATTTGATCAAGCTAAAAACATGCATCATTAAACATATTTAAAGGATCAAATGAATTTATAACTCCAAACTTATGAACAATTAACAACTTAGTATAAGCGGTAAGTTTGGGATCGATACACACAGATCTATTGAACTATCAGTGGCAATCAATTGAATTCTATCTATTTTAAGGGGGTTTGTGAAAATGAAAATGAAAACTCTTTGAAATTTACAAGGAAATGGATCTCTCTCTCGGGGGGGCGGGGGAAATGAGGTGTTCTATTTAATTCAATCGACAGCGTCGCTACACTTTTACCTAGAGTCGAGATGCTGGTCTGAGTTTTCGCAGCGTCGCGATGCTCCCTATTTTGTACAAAAAGTATAGCTCTCAGTTCTTGATCGTAATTGGGACATAAAGCTAGTTGTGCGACGCTCTTCACAGGGGTAATTTGATAATTCTGACCCCTTGTTGACTTTTAAAGCTTCCTAGCTTGTTTTGGGCTCGTTTTAGCTCCAAATGATCCTTTTACCCTCAGGCTGATTATTTCCTACAAAGATAGAGAATTAAAAAGTAAAATGAACTAATTAAGAAAGATTTAAGGGAGGAAACATAGCGCTTTTAGAGCACTATCACTAGTCCATCATGGAAATGCATATGGACTTCATGGATTGTCAAGAGAGATGTTATTTACCTTGTTGTTCAATTTTACGTTTTTGTGTCTACAAAATGACTCATTCTCTCGCTCCTTCTCTTTCAGATCATTATTTCTCAAAGTCACCTACTTTATTTTTCAAGAATCGGTGCAAACATTCCATACTAAAAATGTGCACGTATTGGGTTCCCTAGCGCAAAGCTATCATTCTTGTTTTGTTTCCTTTTCTCCTTATATATAGAGAATAAACAACGTTATTTAAATTTTATTTGAAGTTTCCACAACAATACAAATAATTATTTCTTTGATTGAGCTAAGACTTCTTTCGTAGCATGCACAATAATTATTTATTTGATTGAGCTAATACTTCTTGCACAAAGTGAATTAACTAGCCCGTCATGGAAAACATTGGAGACTTTATGGAATGTCAAGAGGGATGTTTTTTTGTCTCATTCATTGATTTTATTCTTTGGTCTCAACAATCTTACTCCATGAACGTCTTCATATCTAATATCTTTATTCATTTTTTTTCTTTTCTAAAATCTCATCAAACGATAACACCTACTTTCTACAATAAGAACTAAATCGTTAAAAAAATTTAAAGTAGAAGGACGAAATTGTAACACAATAAATCTTAAAGACGTAAATTGTTATAAAATGTAAAGTACAAGAATAAAATCGTTACAAAATTTTTGAAATGCAAGTTGTAGTGTACTTTTCACTAGAGAGAAGTCTTCAAATCAAATGAATAGTAGCCACTTTCGAACATCTTAAATGGGTTTTCATTTTCTTAACTTCCTTTATTTTCCCTATGTTTTTTAAGGAGAAATTACATGCTAAATTTTTTGTGCTTTTGTTTTATTTTAGCTTAATAATACATTTGTTTAGGTAATAATGAAATAAATCATGTTTCAAAGTGACTCACTCACAAATGTTTAATTTTTCTTTCAAATTATAAACTAACTAGTTAAAGGTTTCAGTTAAACAAGCATGTAAAAATATATTGTCCCCTACTTTTTAATCTTTACTAAAAATATATATCTCAATTTCAATGTTCCAACCTTCAATGTAAACAAACTAATGGTTATTTATCTTTTTTAACTATCATATCTTAATTTTGGTTCACAATTTATACATTAGAATATAAAATAAATGTAAAGATAAATAATTATGTGAATAAACACTAAGGTTAATTGAACTTTATTGATCTCGTTTAAAATAATGATGAAAAAACCTCGATGATACAAAAGATAAAACCTTTGTATAAGGAAACAACAAATTTGGATGACAATAATGAAAGAGGATAAAGGAAATTTAGATTTTTCTTTCTGAAATGTTATTCAAATAATTTATACTTGACCTTCTACATGATCCGATCATTTTTCAGATCTCTGCTTTAATTTCATGGTCAATTATCAATGGGGTAGTTAGGTCTTGAGTTTATCTGCGGGACAAACACAACAAAAAAAATAAAAAAATAAAAAATCAATTTGATTCAAGACAATTAAAACGTTAGAACAAAAAATCAATTTCATTCAAAATAATGGATCTGCACACATAACGTGTCTCAGCGTTATGAACATGAAGCACAATTGCATTGAATTTTTTTTTGAAATGCGTTGGAAAATCCCTTTTGAATTCCACACTAAATAGGTGCCAATAGGCCCTTCTTTCAACACACTAAAAATTTTCATGGGGTGCAAATTTTCTTGTTATTTGTGAAAGATGTACAAACATGCATGTACAGCAGAATAGATCGAAATGCACTCTAATTTGTTTAACTGAAATGATTAAACATGCACATAAAAGGGGAAATAAGAGTTTTGAAAACCACGAACAGTTCGTGGACCACCACAAGAGTCTTCTCTAATATTCTCTCGCCTTAGAATGGATGGTGGGATCCAAAATTGTAGTGAATATGAGGGGATTGGTCAAGATTGAGAGTTTTGTGTTCTTTGGTGTTTTTGGCCAAATTAATCCAAAGTTCTCATAAAAAATCTCAACCCAGACTCTACTTTATAGAGAACTAGCATGCAATTAGAATTAACACAATTTTGCGAACAAATTGAAGAGAGAGCAAGTGAGATTAGTGTCAAGATGTTGAAGCAACACCAAAGTTTAAACAACTTAGTGGGAAAATCCAATTTCTCTTTAAAATTCAATTTAAATTTGAAGTTGAAATTAATTTAACATCAAATATTAAAATAATATTATATTCACACCACCCGACTTTTCTGAAAAACCGATTTTTTGAATATGAATCCCTATTCATATATTAAATATTTAAATCACATTTAAATATCTCAAACTCTCTTTATCGTCTAATTCAAAATTAAAAGATTAAGCATTTTAAATTATTGAATATAAATAACGTTTATTCCCTAACTTTAATTCGAACGATTCAAATTCTTTCACCACACTTTTCTGAGGTATTGTCCAATCATGAGCTCCAACAATCCAAGATTAACCATTAAACTCTTTAACTAAGTTAACCAATATTCGTTAACTAATATTCGTTAACTAACGGGATACTCCACTAACGCTCGTAGCTGCACTCTACTCTCCTCACTATAGATATATTTATGCCCACTTGATATAGCGATAATTAATAAGTTGATCCTTCACAGGTTGTTCGTAATTACAGTGGGTCAAAATTACCGTTTACCCTTACAACTACATCTTGTTCTTTAAATTCCACTGATTCTCTAATGAATAATCTATTTATGGTCCAACCACTAAACCGAATCCCTCTCGAAGTAATGAGAGGGTAGGACTCCTTGTTTAAGTCTCAGAGTCAGCACTTAAGAGAAAAACCTATCTACTAACCCTAGAAGCGGGTAAGAGTGAATTTTGTCTTGCAGGACTATGGAATATTGTGTCAATCAACATTTAAGTCTAGAAACTATTTTATGATTATTGTCTTTCAATAACAAACATTTCTCATGCAAACTTAATTGATTACTAATCACTTGAAACCAACTTATGAAGCATGACATTAATAATAGTCATGATCAACTTTCATTACCAACCTAACTATTTTCATGATAAATTAGATAATGATCCATTATCATAGGTCCCTATTAAACATAAAATCTTTCTAATTGAACATTTAATTTAAAATGCTTTGAGGATCAATCAATGTAATAAGCACAATAATGTTGGAAAGCATTCAAGAACACAATATCCAAATAAAATAATATGCATTAACTTAAAGTCATAGTAAGTTCATCAAAGTAAAGAGAATGAAGATAAGAAGAAACACTACTATAGCAATGAAATCGTCAATGGAATGAGTCTAAAACATCTAAATTTGCATCTGATGTAGCATAAGTGTAGTTATAAAAGTAAAGAGTATACTGACAGGCTAGTTAGCGCTGGAAAAATGAGTCTGGCATTGAGTTTATTTAGTAAAGGACATGCTTGAGAACAAGTATTATTCTAAATTTGGGGGTATGATAATTTCTCTCCAGGGACGCCTTCTAAACTTTTTACTACTTTCTTTAATTTCAACAACTAGGAGTAGTGTAATTAACTGGTTTGGATCTTTGGCAATGATGAAATCTTGTTGTGTGATAGACTGCTTGAATGAAATAAGTATTTGTGAGTTTCCTTTGAATTATTTTATGTTGCGCCGAACACCAAGAGATATGCGTCGAACGAGAGGGGCTAAAATTGAAATATGACGGTTGAAAATTTGTGCACTCAAGTGCCTACTTCTGTAGGGAGGTCACAAACAATATTTGAGCGAATGATCTGCACCTGAGCTTGATATTGACCCTGAAATTGAACATACCTTCTGAAGAAGGATAAGGAGAAACCGACACAGAAGACAAAGATCAAGGACGATGGTTGACCAACGTGAGAACGAGAATGTGAACGCACAAATACGAGCAAATTAGCTGGCCAACGCGCAGCCTAATCTAATCTTGATGGCACACGATCATGACCGATCGTTGAGAGAATATGTGTCCCTAAACTTATATGATTTTTCTCTAGGCATTATGCGTCGAGTGTTCGAAGTGATGCTCCAGGCCGCAGACCACTTTGGGGGAGAAATGGGTGAGGATCCTCACGCGCATCTCACGAGCTTCATGGAAATATGCAACACGTTTGATATCTCAGGAATTACGCCTGAGGGCATCAGATTGACATTGTTTCCCTTTTCTCTGCGCGACCAGGCAAAGCAATGGGCATACACTCTTGAACCAAGTGAGACAACCACCTGGGAACAGATGGTTGCCTGATTCATGCAGAGATACTTCCATCCAAAAGTGAACGCAAGACGCCGAAGGGAGGTTGCCAACTTCATGCAAAAGGACACACAGATCCTCAGCCGATGCATTGACAAGATTCAGAAAGCTTGTCAGAAACTATCTGCATAACGACATCCAAGGCTGCAAACAGATGGAGATGTTCTATAACGGACTAGACCGAGCGTCCCAAGCTGTTGCCGATGCGTTCACAGCTGGAGGGCTCATGGAAAGACATATGCTAAGGCGAAGGTCACCTTTGATAGAATATCGCGCAACACGATAGAATGGGATGACGATGGTTATGGTAACCAGGCGCCGGAAAGGAAAAGAAGCACCAACTCGATAGAGAGTGAAGCAGTCACACAACTATCAGTGCAAATGTCTACAATGATCACTATACTCCAGAATATGGCTTTGAATAACAACTCTGTGAATGGGTTGTTGGGGTTGATGCCCTAAATCTCGTGATCTTGTATTTTGTAAACTTGTATTGTATAAATCAAATTATTTATTTAATAAAATAATTGTTATTTTATTTGACATTTAGTTGCAGTAACCCAAAAACTAATCAACTAAGATCCTAGGTTATTAGTAGTAACTTAAACACGTATGTAGAGACATACAAGTAGATCGTGTTTAAGTGATAACCTAAACGGTCTCTAGTAGATGGATAAGGGTGGGTACCTTATCCTGGTAACACTACGGATACGACCCACTTTGTGATTGTCACAAGTGTTGTAAAGTGTCACAAACGTTTAGATCCTAAATGTTCATGTAGAGACATGTGAGTGGGGGTATCCTATATATGTGAGACATATATAAGACCATACCACGAAACGATTAATCTCCCATATTAATACCGTTATTTAATGAGACTTACATTTCACTAGGATAATCATAGGTGACTCGACCTTAATCTTGAGTCAGTTGTGAACTCCTGCTTTGAGGGCAATCCTTTGATTTGTATGGGTGACAGTCAGTGGTCTTGGTTTAATTTGAATTGTTCAAATTAAGTTAAGGGAATTAATTGTATGAGATACAATTAAATAATGTATATTGATACATTATAATATAAAGTAGATTTTTATATGAAATGTAAAAATTAAATTTTATAATATACATGAGAGAAATATTTGAATAAGATTCAAATGTTAAATATTATATGAATGAGATTCGTATAAAACTATAGGTTATGTGAGAGAAATTGGTTAATTAGTAACTAATTATTATTATATATTAAATGAGATTTAATATATATATAATCTAATCTAATTTAATTTATTAATTTATTTGAATTAAATTACAGAAAATATTAGCTCCCATTTTAGAGTTATTATAAATATGGTGTGGAGTTTTTTTTTGTTTTTTGTTTTGTTTTTTTTTTTTTTATAAATCCTCCCCACTAACTCTCTCCATAATTTCTCTCTAAATGAAAAGATAACTTCCTCTTCTTCCTCCCTTTAAATAGACAAATGGAGATCACTCTCCATGAATTTGATAACCTTGAGAATATTGAGTGCTCTTCGGTGGTAGTGTCCTTATCTTTTTGTAGAAAGATTTTGTGAAGAAGATTCATCAAGGGTAAGCAACTTTTTCTTCTAAAAAAGCATGTTTCTTTTCTATTTTCTTTGTTTTTTTTAAATTCATAATTGAGTAATTGAAATCACAACGCAATAAATCACTTCTGTTGGGAATTCAATTCCTTCAATTGGTATCAGAGCCAAATCATGATTTGAATTTTCAATTTGAATTGAAAACAGAGAAAATGTAGGTAGCTTTTTGTGCATTTTATGTATGGGTTTGCAAAATAGACAATTTTGAATTTTGGCATTTAGATTACAATTTTGTATTGACGAGATCGATGACCCATTGTTTTGGGCATTTTATTTTTGTAATCAAGACTGTAAGTCTGTGTTGATCGAGGAGCAAGAGTTGCTGAATGACACACAAAAAACAGAGCGTAGTTACGTTGTGACATTAAAGATTATAGTGAGCATTAATAACCAGGAGGGTTGAGGCTCCAGCGGTTACATGTGCACCTAGAATTCCACTAGATGTGGGTTTAAATCTCAATTGTAGTAGTTTATTGTTTTTTTCTCCTTTTTTTATTCAATTGTTTATAATTTAATTTATTTTCTTAATTAAATTAATATAATTTTATTATATTAATTTAATTATGTTATAGGGTGCCAAAATTTGGTCTATTTTTGTTATTTAATTTAATGAAAAGCATTTTCATGCATTATATTTATAATAATTATAATATATGGTTGCATGATTCTATAATATGCTATTTATCATTATTGCTTTTATATAAATGTTATATTTGGCATGTTAATGAAAATGAAAATGCATTGAGCATGACATTACGTAGAAATATAATTGTTATCTTTGTTTGAATGTCATTAGACGAATGTGATAGGTTTTAATTATTCATTAGCTTCATAATTGTTATAATTTTTAATGAATTAAAATTAAAATCTATAATATAGAATTGCATGCAAACATAGGTCAATTCGTTTTTTAAATAGTTTAAAATTGATTTAGATAGACTTATGTGGATAATATTTTCTAATGTGATTATAAATAGGTTAATCTTTTACTATTCCTTTAATAGGATTAAATGGTTTAATTAAAAGATTAAATTTATGAAATAATTATCCATAAGGGACCTTTGTCTAAGTCTGAGTGATCCCCTTAGCAACCAATCTGACCTTGTATCTTTCAATACTACCATCTGCATTACATTTGACAGTGAACACCCACCTGAATCCCACTGTTTTATTATCGTTTGGTAAATCAACTATGTCCCAACTACCATCTTCAGGATCATTCATCAGAGTATTAGACTGGTCCTATGATAGATCAACTGTCTATTCCCGGTCCCTTTGAGTCAAGTTTCTTCTAGTATAAACCTGGAGTTTAGGTGTTTGGTCGGTCACAACAGTTCGAAGCATTTCTCCCCTTGAAGAGGAACTTACCACACTAGGCATCAAAGGACTAGACCTTATAATTTAGGGATTAATGATGTGTGGCATAGGTGAGGTGTCCCAAAAATTATTTTCACGATTAGATATCTCCCTCTGAAGAGCATTCGATTAATCAAGTAGGTCGCTTTTAGAATTGCGCCACCCCACAAATATTTTGGAACATTCATAGAAAACATAAGGGCACGAGCAACTTCAAGGAGATGTCTATTTTTTTGTTCAGCAATTCTATTTTGCAGAGGAGTATCACGACAAGTAGTTTGGTAAAAAATACCATTATCTTGCAAAAAAAAGTATGTAATTGTTCGTTGAAATATTAAGTACCATTATCAGAGTGAAGAATTCAAATTTTAGTTTGAAATTGAGTCTCAATCATATTGTAAAATCAAAGAAAGACTTCTTTTACCTCAGACTTTTTGGTTAGGAAGTAAAGCCAAGTTAGACGAGTGTCATCATCTATGAAGGTGACAAACCAACATTTACCACTACGTGTAGGAAGTTTAGAAGGACCTCAAACATCAGTATGAACTAAGGAAAATGGTGAGGAAGCCTTGTAAGGATTAGGTAACTAAGTGGAGCGATGGTGTTGGGCAAAAATGCAACTTTCAAAACGAAAAATAGAACAATCAATTCCTTTAAATAAATCTGGAAACAAATGTTTCAAATAAAAGAAATTTGGATGCCCTAATCTACGATGCCAAAGAATTATAGTTTCTGGAACAGAAGAAGAACAAAGACTACTTAAGCCCTGCACTTTTTTAAGACTGGAAGAAACTTCATCCTTAAAGTAACAGAGACCATCAATCATTCTAGCACTGCCAATCGTCTCCCCCGAGTCCTGAATCTGAATAGTACAATGAGTTCCACAAAAAATAACACGACAATTAGTATCTTTAGAGATTTGACTGACAGACAATAAATTGCAAGCTAACTTTGTAACATGAAGGACAGAACGTAAAGTAATTTTTTGAGTAAAAGGAATATGTCCTTTTCCTGCGATAGGGGCAAAGCTACCATTGGCAATGCAAATTTTGTCATTACAATATACAGCAGAGTATGATTCAAACAGAAAGGATGAACTAGTCATATGATCAGTGGCTCCAGAATCAATAATCCATGGAGATGAAGGTAAGCTAGAGAGGGCTTGAGGACATTTACCTGATTGTGCCAAGGAAATACTAGGATTACCAAATGAAGAACTAGTCTTTAGCAGTTTTAGGATTTGATCTATCTGTTCCTTGCTAACATATTAAACTCAGCAATATTTGAAGTTGAGGTATGCTTATGAAAATTTCTCTCAATGTGTTTGAAACTTTTCCATTAGCAGGTTTTCCATGAAGCTTCCAACAAGTTTCATGTGTATGTCGGGGTTTATTGCAATGATCACACCAAACCCGAGGCTTTTCATCTGTCTTGTTGGGATGATTAGAGGTCTTCATGGCAGTATGTTCAGTTACCAATGCAGAGCTCTCAACTGACTCACTAGGTTTTTTTTTTTCCAACTATCACATTCCTGCGACTTTTTTCCTTGCGGGCTTCAGATAAAACATCATTAATAGTAGGAAGAATAGTTTTCCCAAGAATTCTACCTCGGACTTCATCAAATTCAACATTGAGGCCAATGAGAAATTTGTAGATACGACCGTCCTCCACAGTTTTCCTGTAATGTTTTTGGTCATTTGTATATTTCCACTCATATGTATCAAAGACATCAAGATCTTGCTAGATTCTTTTAAGAGAGTTAAAATATTGCGTGACTGATTGACCTCTTTGTCGCATATCTCCATATTTGAGATCTAACTCAAATACTTTTGACTGGTTTCCCAAATTAGAGTACATCTGAGTCACACTATCCTACAATTCCTTTGTAGTGGAGTAGCACATATAATTGCAGCTGATGTCTTCAACCATGGAATTAACGAGGCACATCATGACCATGAAATTTTTAGCATCCTATACAATAAAGGAAGGATCATCTGGAGGAGGGTTGCTTTTCTCTCCCGTAATATAGCCTATCTTTCCTTGTCCACGAATATACATCTGAACACTTTGGGACCAACGAAGAAAATTATCTCCATTAAGTTGAATGGAAGTTATTTGGACAGTAGGAGGATTGGGGTGGATTCGATTGTCTGAAACCTTTGTAATAGGTGACTTTTCATCTGACATAGTGGTGTTGACTGTGAGGCAGTGACTTATGGCTGAACAAAGGAGGCGCCACGGCTGAAAAAATAGAGTCAGATGATCAGACGGCAAACAAACGGCTACAGACCTGACTGGCGACAGTCAGAATGACGGGCGACTGGCGGATTCGACGAAAAGGCCAAGAACGAAAAGATAGGAAGAAGAACACTGTGGCAAACAGGCTAATGCAGAAAACGACGAATCTGTGAACTCCTTCTTCGGACACCAACGAAGCCACCAACGACCACGAAGCCATGAATGAACGAATCGGCGAGCTCTGCAGAGGTACTACGCACGGGCGACGGATGGGGCGGTGGCTAAGGGTGCAGCGGCAGTGGCAGTTAGATATAGGTTAGGATAGTTTTTAGGGTTATTTTTGCTATGATACTATGCTTAAACTATGTATTTTCCTATATTTATTATTATGAAGGGAAAAGAGTTTCTTAAATAACAGAAACTCCTATTACAAATATGGTAAAAATAAATACAATAAGGAAAATAGAAATACAACAAATATAACATAATAAATACAATTAAATATTGATAAAAATGAAATAATCAACAATAACTCTTCACAACCTTTACTAACCTTCACAAGAATCAAAACAGACTTCAGGCACTTTGCAAGTTAAAGGAAGAATAAAAAGGTAAAAGAGACACAAGCAATTACGTTGTTCAGTCTATTGACCTACATTCACAGGAGAAATTGAGCAGTCTTATTTTATTATCTTGGAGAAGTTTACCCAACATACCAGCTGAGCTTTTACTTGTTATTCACTCACTATTTTTGTTAATCTTCTAACACTGACATCTACCAAAAAGAATCCTTTTATAGTTGATATTTGCTTCAACTAATTACAACTGAAAGTTAAACTAATTTTTGTTTCAAATATACATAGAAAATAAACATATTTCCTTCAGGGGTTGTGGCCGGAGAGTGGCTGAAATGGAAGGAAATGTAACTTTTGTTTTGGAATTCAAGAAAACTCGAGCATTTTGTAGTGTCTGGTGAGCTGTAGATAGCAAATTTTGAGCTGCAATTTAGAGGTTAGTAAGCTAACTCAATTATTAACAACTTTTGTGAGGTTGTTAGAGCTGGAAGTGATTGGAAGTAGTTGAAATTGCATATGGAACTGAAGAGATCTCTGGTTTTTGTAGCGGTTTGGACTTTCTAGGAGGAGTTAGAAGCTGAAATTGGTAAGGTTAGTTAGCTAATTCGATTTCTAATAGTGTTTCTGTAAAATGAAAAACTTAAAAACGAAGGGATATGAATGATTTCTTAGGTGGAACAGAAGCGGTTGCAGGAGCCGTGAAGTAAGAGTACCTTCTGGTTCAAGGCGATTTTTGGACAATCAAACCGTTTTTAGATTTTTCCATCTTAAGGTAATTTGTAAAGTACTTTAAAACAAGGAGTTTGACACAAATTGCACTTAATTTGGTTAAGTATTGAGTGAGCTATGAGTTTTTGAAGTTTGGCTGGAAATTTGGAACTCTGAAGCAAGGGAAAATCGTGAATTTGAAGCAGATTTTGATATAAAGAACATTTTGGGTAAACCACGAGTTTTTATGTAACAAACCAAGTTTGTACATAAATATTACAGGAAATTACAAGTTGAAGTTTAATTTTACTTTAATTTTCTAAGACTAGAAAGAGAAGACCAATTCTAAATTTAATACCTTAAGGTTAAAAGTTGGTCCATAAATATCCTTGACTATTAAATAATTAGCAAACAAAATGTTAATTTAGTAATTAAACAAATTTCTTAAAGACCGACTCCAACTCCTTACTACACGCCCAAGAAGAGATGGCCGAAATCGAGAGCACTACAATGCTCAAGACCATCAAAATCTGCAAAAGATCTAGAAGCTTCCAGAAAATTCTACAAAATTCTAGAAAGTGCTAGAAAGATCTAGAAAGTTCTAGAACATACATGAATACCCTAGATGTCTCTAGAAAGTTCTAGAAGATGTATGAATATCTTAGAAACTGCTAGAATATTCAAGAAGATGTATAAATATCCTAGATGTTTCTAGAGAATTCTATAGAAGTCTAGGAAGAACTAGCATAATCTAGAAAGTTCTAGACAAAGCTAGCATTGTATAGAGAAATCTAGAAATGTATGGAGAAGTGTGGAAATATATAGAAACATATAGAATAGTTTAGACGAAAGATTCTAGCCATTGGATCAAATCAATCCTCACCATCCATTAAGAAGGTGGAGGGTTATAAATACCCCATGGGGGCTCATTTGTAAGACAAGGTTGGAAAGAACCACCCCAATCTGTCATCCAAAAGCCCTTATAAAAGATCTCCCAACTTTTCTTCCATAAACTTTCTATTACAATCTTTTCAAATCATTCCAAGACAAGCATAGGAAAAAGATAAAAGCAACCAAGAGGTAAGTAGCTTGTCTCACATCTCTTTAAGTGGTTTATGGTAGTTTACCTTTGTTATGTTGCATTATTATGTTGTTATTGATATATTGCATTACACGATCAAAATACGTTTCTTTATAAGGGACCCCATGCATTATGTATGTTCATGATTATGTTAAGATCAAGTTTGATTTGGGTATAGGTTATGCTTCCAGTGCTAGCAGGGTATATATGGTTGCACCCCTCTAGACCCAATCTTACGTTATGTCCATATTAGGGGCTAGCAGGGTATGTATGGTTGCACCCCTCTAGTCCAATCGTACGTTTACGTTAATGGTTGATGTTGGATGCGACTCTAACTCTACTGACTGCATGACCCGCTAATCATCAGACGAGTTAGCTTCGCTTAAGTCCACATCTTCCTATCAGGGCGGAGGAACTCATGTTGGAAGCATAATCGACTACCTCATCTTATGACAAGTCCATGTTTGAGTCCCAATCATGTTTTTTTTTTCATAACACGTTGCATGTGATTGTGCATATGGGCACTACCATAGGTGACAACTACTTACTGGGTATATTATATACTCATCCTATTCCATCGACTTTGTAGGTGAGGGCATAGCGTAGGAGGCATGACGGGACACCATTCAGAGGGCCAACCATCTTATTCACTGTTTTGGTCACGTATGCATTTTGTTCCACTACGCTAATGTTCTATTTTTATGGATCCTGAGGTTTTGTAAAAAGCAGTTTTTGTAAAGCTTTTACTTAACTAATAGAAGTTTTGATGTTTACTCTAAATTTTTTTGACCAAAACCCATCTCATGATAGAAAAGTTTCAGCGTGCACGCATATGAAGTATTTATCATGAAATTAAGCATTAGATGATGCATTATTCAACATTCCTTTGCAATTATTCTAACAAAAGAGAAACAATAACTTGTATTTCTACAAGTTATCAGTCTATAAAGGACTTCCATGGTGTATTCAAAGGCATCACTCAAAATATTTTCAATGAGTGGGGATATCCTATGCAATGAGTTTGCATAAGACTGGACCACGAAATAGTAACAACTAGATGTTACTCCGTTGACTGGTTAGGTTTCTATTTCAATAGGTTGACCTAGGCAACTTAGTCTTAATCTTGAGTATGTTCTGAACTCTTGTTCACGAGGAATTGTCATTTGATTTGTATGGGTGAGAGTGACCCATTTGCCGACTCGATATGCCTACCATTTTGGGGACAAGACTGAGTGGGGAGCTGGGAACATAATTATAAAAGATGGATTTCACTCCTTCCCGACTTTAGGGTAAGTAGATAAGTATTCCCTTAAGCGGTGTCTTCGAGACTTGAACAAAGGGCCCTACCCTCTCACTAGCCCGAGAGGGGTTTCTGTTAAGGATTTAGAAGTAACCTAGGGGTATAACGGTAATTTGACTCATCTGGTGTTTTGAACACTTGTGAAGGACTAACTTGTTGTAATTGATCTATATCCGTGGACGCAGAAATATATCTACAGTGATAAGATTGCAGCTGTGGGTCTTTAGTGGCTGTACCCACAGTTAACGAATATTGATTAATGTGGTTAATGAGTTCAATGAGTTCAGCCCGTTAATCTCATATTGTTGGAGCTTCTGATCTGTAGGTCCATTAGGTCCCCTTTCTAGCTCGTAAAGAATATTGAGGTAATTTATTCTTGGATGAATTTTGAAAAGTTTAAATTTACTAAGGGAAAAGTATTATGTATAAGGATACATCATAATATAAAGTTTATTTTACAAATTAAACTTTATAGTATAAGTATAATTTTGGATATGATTCAAAGTTAATTTCTAAGAGAATTAAATATTTGAAATTGTTCGAATATTATTTTAATATGGATTAGATTTATATTAAAACTATAGATTAAATTTAATGCGCATTAGATGTACATTAAAACTATAGGTTATGAGAGAAATGTATTTGAATTTGATTCAAATGCAGGTTAAAGTTAAATATTTGATATTTAATTTGGTAATTAATTAATTGGAGAATTAATTTAGTGATTTATTTTAATCTAATCTAATTTAATTTAATTTAATTAAATTAATTGAATTAAAACTATAGGTTATGTAAGAGATGTTCATTTAGATATGATAAATGAAGGAGTGTTTTCAAATATAGAAAAATGAGCCCAACTATTTACAAATATAAAATTTTTTTACAGTCTATCACTGATAGATAGTAAAATTTTTCTATATTTGTAAATAGTTTGATATTTTTTCTGTTTAGAGTAATTTCCCATAAATGAATTGGTTAATTAAATTAGATTTAATTATTTATTAATTATTAATTTAATTAATATTAAATTAGATTTAATATTATTGTAACTCCCACGTACGGGAGTTACTAAATACGTGGTATAACACCCATGTTTTCCATTTTCTCTCCGTTCCTTATATAGTGTCTAACAGAAAAAAATTGGATCTAGCGTTCTCTCTAAAAAATTCTTTTAGAAGAGTTCTCTGCAATTTTTCCCTTACTAAAAAGGTTCCCACAAACCTTTCCTCATGGTTCAGAAAAAATGAAAGACTCCAAGTGATGGTGATCCAACGTAAGTTTTTTTTTCTCTAATTTTGTATTTTTGTATTCAATATGTTTAACCTAGTTTTTTAGATTTATTTTACAAATGTAGAAGTATATCAAATTTTAAAATTAATTTTGAGATAAGGTTTTGATATGTTTCCGTTGCGCTAGGGTTTTAATCCCAGCAATTGGTATCAAAGCCATCTTAAAATTTTATTTAGGTTTTGAAATTTACATTGGTTTGGTGGGTTTACTGCATTGTGAATGTTTACCGTCACATTTGACCATAGATTTACATTTTTTTATTGGATCAATTGTAAAGGCCCCTGCATTTTTGGGCATTGTACTGTAAATTGAGTCTTTGTAAGTCCGTGTCTAAATCGGGTTCGTTCTACTGAGAAAAACGAAACCAAATTTGCCCAAATCAGATGACTAGAGGCCAAGATTTCGTTGTTTATCGCTACTGTACGAAGAAGACGACAAAAAAAAAACTGGATCATTGCAGGCGCTGACAACGTGATATCATCGTTGACATCATGCTGACATCAGCGCCAGATGGGCTGGTTTAGCTGTTTTTGGGCTGGTTTTATCCGTTTTTGTTCCAGTTCACGCCCATTTTAGCTATTTTGGTCCGATTTTGCTTTTTTTTGGCTTGGTTCACAGTTTTGGGATCCGGTTCGAACAGTTCTAGGGTTTTTGGTCTGATTTTGGAGCGACAAAGACTATTGTTAAGATAAATTTAGCTAAATGAATGTAATTTAATGCTTTATTTTATCCTAGGGGCCAATTTTATGGGTTCAATTACTATTTAAATGTTTTATGGATGTCATTTAGATAAATCCCACCTTAGGTTAAGCATGTTCATGCATTTTAATATGTTATAAATGTTATAATGTATGGTTGTAATGCATGATTAATAATTTCATGAGTAATTTAATATATGTCGATATGTTAAATATATGAAATTGGAAAAGCATGATGCATGACATTAATTTAGTTAAATATAAATGTTATATTTATTTAATGTGATGCATGTGCTTCATTTATTTTGATGATTCTTATAATTATGCTTCATTTATTCTCTTTGGAGGGCCTGATCATAGGATTTGGGACACCGCAAACTCCAGTAATGGACAAGGTTTATTAGGTTAATCTTCAACAGTTGTCTTTCTCAACGGTAGCCTGTTGAAGAGTACTTTTGGGATTCAAAAATGAAAGGGTTACACTTACGAGATGCATTAAGCTAGTTAATGAATTATCGACCAAACTAATGGTAGCTAAGAGCTATAGGAATAAGTAATGGTAGCTAAGAGTTATTCTGGAATTAGTAATTAGCTGAGATTGTCTCAATTCAAGGGAGGAGTAACTGATTACCCTTCGGTGACTGTTGCTCTAAACCCATGGAGTATCATTGCAAAGACTTAATCATTTGTTTTTTTGGGTTCTTTGATTGAATGTTTTGCTAAATTTTGATTGGATGTTGTGTAATGGGTTAAAACAAAGATAATTAATACGGTCAATTGTTTGTTAATTTTTTAGCATGACTTCCTCTATGATTGCATTACTAAAAAGCGACCAATTAACTAGTGAAAATTATGCAACGTGGAAATCTAACCTGAATACGATTCTGGTTATAGAAGATCTACGGTTTGTCTTAATTGAGGAATGTTCTCAGCTCCCCACTCGTGGTTTATCTCAAGCTGTGAGGGATGCACATGACCGTTTGACGAAGACCAATGAAAAGGCCCGAGTCTATATCTTGGCGAGTTTGTCTGACATGTTCACCAAGAAACATGAGGCCATGCTCACTACTCGTGAGATCAAAGAGTTGTTGCAGGATATGTTTGGGCAACTGTCCACACAGATCTGGTGTCACACCCTCTCCCTAGATCAACCTCTTAGACCTAGGAAAAGAGCGTGAATCACATACATCACTTATATACGCAAATATCATTTAAATACATACAAATAGTGGTTACACTATCATTTATACAACCATACCCACTATTGTTTATACAACCATACTTTTCTAGTTTTAATCCTTTCCCTCTCTATTATATGCTAGTCAACACAAAAAGAGACTAATATTTACAACTAAGAGAGGAACCGCAGCAAGGACTTTGCGAGGGTAGGTCAAGCTCCTGGATACCGTACGCTACCTGGGAAGTAAGAAAACATTTAAAAGAAAACGTTAGACGTATGTCTAGTGAGTGACAGGCATAAAACATTTCCACTAAAAACGTGCTTGTCTAGCATAAATGGAATTCTTTATATAAGACATCTCAAAACTTAGTTTACCGGCGTTTATTCCACTGAAAACATAATACTCATTCGCACATAACATTCTTAACTCCTTAGTTGAGGTGGAGTAAGCTCAACACTCTCAACGTCGTAATTACATTACTATCATGCGTACATTTAGAGCTAACACATACACATACATATATATCAACTACACCTACACATTTGTTTAGGGCTATCCCGATACGTCACTGAAGTCCTCATATATCAGGATCCCAATTATCTCGATACCGTCTCAAGGTCCTTAGGTACCGCCACATAAACTCATTTCGATACCGTCTCCATGTCCTTAGGTATCGTTACATTCTCATCTCGATACCGTCTCCATGTCCTTAGGTATCATTACACATTTATCTCGATACCGTCTCAATGTCCTTAGGTATCATTACATGTTTATCTCGATACCGTCTCAGTGTCCTTAGGTATAGTTATATATTTATTTTTTTAACTAAACTGTGTTCAACGGTCAAACCTTATCGACATATTTACGAAACGAGGAACATAGAGTAACTTACAAATCATACACATAAAGTTCATGGATACAACACATCATACTTGCATAAAAGTAGCTCATTCATATAAAAAGCATCTTGCTTAACTCAAGAGTTTATAAAACTTTGTTAAAGACATTTTGTCACTCACGGTTTATAGTCGACTAGCTCACAATGGCTTGTAAGCTTTTCCCAACTCTATCCGTCCTGAAAAGAATAAGTTTCCCTAGGTTAGTTTTCAACATGCTTGTAGTCTTTGCCATAGCCACTTGCAAACCAAACTCATGATGTTCATAATACTCCTTAGCAAGCATTATCTAAACATACATATATTCATACCAATTTTGATTGATCATAACTTCCTCAATTCTTAACCAAATAAAACTAAATTTATGGCAAACTCTTCATTTTACAGTCCCCTACAATTCATATTCAGAGTACAAGATCTAAAAACGTATGGTTTCTTCAGAATTCCCCTTATATCAGTAGCTACTCGAAAATCCTGTTTTGATCCTGCTCATAATTTCCAGCATTTCAGCCATACTTCAAGAACTCATAACTTACTCTACAACTTATCTGAAGAAAAGAAAGCTTAAAAATCACTAGATTACTCGGAAATTACCTCAAATCAGTAGGTAGAACTCTTCTCGATTCCTGCAGCTTCCCTCTGTTCAACCTAAAAATTCATCCATATCCACTCATTTTCAGATTTCTCATCCTTCATAAAAGTTGTTATAAATTGAATTATCTAACTATCCTTACCAATTTCAGCTTCTAATTCTTCCTAGAAAGCTCAAACCGACTGAAAAACCAGAGATATTCCCCTTTTCGCGAAATTTCTCGTCTACTGTTTTCCACCTAAATATTCATCAACTTCCAACCACTTTCAGCTCAGGTAATATTCACAAGAGTTGTAGAGAATTGTGTTAGCTTACTAACCTCAAAAGTTCAGCTCTAAAATCAAACTCTACAACGTGAAGTCGTCCAAACACCACTGACTGCTCGAGATTCTTCCTGCTTCAAACCAGAGTGACATTTCTTCCAATTTCTGCTTGTTCTCCAGCCAAAACTCACCAGAAAACTCCCAATTCTCTCCTTCTCCGATCAGTTAAGCTTAGTCGGTGGTGTCTCTCCCGAAAGAATGAGGGTCTCTCCCTTTTTTTTCCTTTCCTTTTCCTTTTCTATTTAATCTCCCCACCAACTCCCATTTCCTTTTAATGTTTTTAAAAAATAAAACATAATAATAATAATAATAATAATAATAATAATAATAACTTTAATAATTAAATAACATAATACTTAATTGTTAAGTATTTCCCGATCAACTCGCCTTTACGACATTTTCCTTCTTTTCTTAGCACCTTAATGTTACTTCTTGGTCTTTTTACTTGATCATAACAAACTGAAAGGCAACAAAAGTTTAGGGCTTACATATGGCATGAGGCCCTCAAGTACGTTTATAATGCGCGTATGAAGGAAGGCCAATCAGTGAGAGAACATGTTCTCGACCTCATGGTTCACTTCAACGTCGCTGAAATGAACGACACGGTCATACACGAGCAAAGTTAGGTGTCCTTTATTTTGGAATCTCTTCCGACGAGTTTCTTTTAATTCCGTAGTAATGCGATAATGAATAAAATACAATACACCATAACTACCCTCCTAAATGAGTTACAGATTTTTCAATCTCTTATGAAAAATAAGAGATCGAAAGAAGGAGAGGCAAATGTTGCCCATTCCAAGAAGTTCCACAAGGGTTGAACCTCTGGAACTAAGTCTGTTCCTTCATCTTCTGGTCCCAAAAAGATCCAGAAGAAAAGAGGGAAGGGGAAGGCTCCCACTACTGGCAAAGGCAAGGGCAAGGCCAAGAAGGCTGATAAAGGCAAGTGCTTCCACTGCAATGTGGATGGTCACTGGAAACGCAATTGCCCCAAGTACCTCGCCAAGAAGAAGAAGGAAAAGGAAGGTAAATATGATTTACTTGTCTTAGAAACTTGTTTTGTGGAAAATGACTATAATGTCTGGATACTTGATTCAGGAGCCACTAACCACGTTTGTTCTTCATTCCAGGAAACTAGTTCCTTCCAGCAGCTCGAGGAGGGTGAGATGACGCTCACGGTTGGAACAGAAGACATCATTTCAGCTCGTGTAGTGGGAGCTGCAAAGTTGTTTTTTAGAAATAGATATTTATTTTTGGAAAATTTGTACATAGTTCTAAAAATTAAGAGAAATCTGATATCTATTTCTTATTTAATTGAACAATCTTATTGTATTACTTTTTTAACAAATGAAGCGTTCATTTCAAAAAATGGTGTACATATTTTTTCTGCTAAATTAGAAAACAACTTATAAGTGTTAAGACCAACTAAAACAAAAGCACTTTTAAATCATGAGATATTTAAAACTGCTAATACTCAATCTAAAAGGCAAAAAAATTCTCCAAGTAACAATACCTATCTTTGACATTTGAGATTAGGTCACATAAATCTCGATATGCTCTGGAGATTGGTAAGGAATGGACTTCTAAGTGAGTTAGAAGATGATTCATTACCACCTTGTGAATCTTGTCTCAAAGGAAAAATGACTAAAAGACCTTTTAGTGGAAAAGGTTATAGTGCCAAAGAACCTTTAGAGCTAATACATTCGAATCTTTGTGGTCCAATGAATGTAAAAGCTGGAGGAGGGTATGAATACTTCATCTCTTTTATAGATGGTTATTCGATAAATGGTTACTTATACCTAATGACATATAAGTTTGAAGCCCTTGAAAAGTTTAAGGAGTATAAGGCTGAGGTTGAAAACATGTTAGGTACAACAATTAAAACACTTCGATCTGATCGGGGTGGAGAGTATATGGATTTAAGATTCCAAGACTATATGATAGAACATAGAATCCAATTCCAACTCTCAGCACCTGGAACACCTCAACAGAATGATGTATCAGAAAGGAGAAATAGAACCTTGTTAGACATGGTTCGTTCTATGATGAGCTATGCTCAATTGCCTAGATTGTTTTGAAGGTATGCAGTAAAGATTGCGGTTCATATCTTAAACAATGTTCCCTCGAAGAGTGTTTCTGAAACACCTTTCGAGTTGTGGAGGGGCGTAAAACTAGTTTGCACTACTTCAAAATTTGGGGTTGTCCTGCACATGTGATAGTGACAAATTCTAAGAAATTGGAACCTCGTTCAAGATTATGTCAATTTGTTGGTTGCCCTAAGGAAACGAGAGGTGGTCTCTTCTTTGATCCATAAGATAATAAAGTGTTTCTATCGTCAAACGCTACATTCTTGGAAGAAGACCACATGAGAGATCATAAACCACGGAGAAAATTAGTATTAAATGAAGTTACTGAAGAGTCCACAAGAGTTGTTGATGAAGCTGGTTCTTCAACAAGAGTTGATGAAGGACCTAACACTTCAAGTCTGTCTCATCCTTCTCAAGAGTTGAGAATGCCTCAACGAAGTGGGAGGGTTGTATCACGACCTTCTTGTTACTTGGGTTTAACAGAAACTCAGGTTGCCGTACCTGACGACAGTGTTGAGGATCCATTGTCTTTTAAACAGACAATGGATGATGTTGATAAGGACGAATGGGTCAAAGCCATGGACCTTGAAATGGAGTCTATGTATTTCAATTCAATATGGGAACTTGTAGATCCACCTGAAGGGGTTAAACCCAAAGGGAAGGGGTTGACTATGAGGAAACTCTTTTCCCTATTGTTATGCTTAAGTCCATAAGAATTCTCTTATCCATAGCCACATATTATGACTATGAAATTTGGCAACTGGATGTCAAGACGGCTTTTCTGAATGACAATCTTGAAGAGAATATCTTTATGTCTCAGCCCGAAGGGTTCATAGCTCAAGGTCATGAGCAAAAAGTTTGCAAACTGAATCGATCCATTTATGGGTTGAAACAGGCATCTAGATCTTGGAACATTAAATTTGATACTGCAATCAAATCTTTTGGTTTTGATCAAAACGTTAGACGATATCTTACTCATTGGGAATGATGTAGGATACCTTACTGACGTTCAAAAATGGCTAGCAGTCCAATTCCAAACAACAGATTTAGGAGAGGCGCAGTATGTTCTTTGGATCCAAATTATTAGGAATCGTAAGAACAGAATGCTAACTCTATCTCGAGCAACTTATATCGACAAAATGTTGACTTGATATTCGATGCAGAACTCTCAAAATGGTTTATTACCTATTAGGCATGGGGTTCACTTGTCTAAAGAACAATGTCCTAAGACACCTCAAGAAGTTGAGGATACGAGACATATTCTCTATGTCTCAGCTGTGGGCAGCTTAATGTATGCTATGCTCTGCACTAGGCCAGACATTTATTATGCAGTGGGAATAGTTAGTAGGTACCAGTCTAATCTAGGGTTTGACCACTGGACAACAGTTAAGAATATCCTCAAGTATCTTAGGAGAATGAGGGACTACAAGCTAGTGTATGGAGCTAAGGATTTGATCCTTACAGGTCATACTGACTCTAATTTCTATGTCAGGATCAGTGTTTACCCTAAATGGGGGAGCTGTAGTATGGCTAAGTGTCAAGCAAGGATGCATAGCAGACTTCACTATGGAGGCTGAGTACGTAGCTGCTTGTGAAGCAACAAAGGAAGCAATTTGGCTCAAGAAGTTCTTAAGTGATTTGGAAGTTGTTCCAAATATGGACTTGCCTATTACCCTATATTGTGACAACAGTGGCGCAGTAGCCAACTCTAAAGAACCTCGAAGCCATAAACGAGGAAAGCACATCGAGAGGAAATATCACTTGATAAGAGAGATTGTGCAACGAGGAGATGTGATAGTCACAAAGATCGCTTCGGAGCACAATATTCGAGGGTCATCTAGAGAATCTAGGTCTGCGAGATTTGTATATTGGGTAATCTAGAGCAAGTGGGAGATGTCTATTGAGTATACAAATGCCCTAGTTTATTGTATTCGTTTTATTTACCATCCCCATTGTTTTGTATTATCTTGTTCAACCCACTAACTAGAGTTTTAGTTTAAGGGGGAGTTTGTTGGGTTTTATGCCCTAAAACTCGTAGATAGTACATGTTGTATTTTGACCGTCATTAATAAATTGTTATTCATTATTATTCAATAAATGCTATTGATTATTTTATGTTGTTTTAATAACCCTAAAATCCAATAAACTAACATGCGAGGCTATTTTATGACTCTTGGACAATATGTAAAGACATATAGAGATCCATGTTCAAGTTACAACCTAAAGGGTTTATAGTATAAGGATAGGGTTGCATAGCTTATCCTGGTAACACTATGGATACGACCCACTTTGTATTTCATACAAACACAATGATCCAACGCGTTTGTGTAGGAGACATGCAAGTCGGGGTATCCTATGCTATGAGTTTGCATAAGACTGAACCACGAAATAGTAACCACTAGATGTTACTCCTTTCACTGGTTAGGTTTCTATTTCAATAGGTTGACCTAGGCAACTTAGTCTTAATCTTGAGTATATTATGAACTCCTGTTCACGAGGAATTGTCCTTTGATTTGTATGGGTGAGAGTGGCCCATTTTTCGACTCGATATGCCTACCATTTTGGGACAAGATATAGTGGGCAGTTGGGAACATAATTATACAAGATGAATTTCACTCATTCCCAACTTTAGGGTAGTAGACAAGTGTTCCCTTAAGTGGTGTCTCTGGGACTTGAACAAAGGGCCCTACCCTCTCACTGGCCCGAGAGGGATTTCTGTTTGATGGTTGGACCATAAACAGGTTGTTCATTAGAGGAGCACTGGTACTTAAGGCTTTAGAAGTAACCTAAAGGTATAACGGTAATTTGACCCAGCTGGTGTTACGAACACTTGTGAAAAGAGTGCAGTTGTGGGTCTTTAGTGGAGTGTACCCACAGTTAACGAATATTGATTAATGTGGTTAATGAGTTTAGCCCGTTAATCTCATATCGTTGGAGCTTCTGATCTATAGGTCCATTAGGTTCCCTTCTTAGCTCGTAAAGAATATTGAGGTAATTTATTCTTGGATGAATTTTGAAAAGTTCAAATTTACTAAGGGAAAAGTATAATGTATAATGATACATTATAATATAAAGTTTACTTTACAAATTAAAGTTTATAGTATAAATATAATTTTGGATATGATTCAAAGTTAATTTGTAAGAGAATTAAATATTTGAAATTGTTCAAATATTATTTTAATATGAATTAGATTTATATTAAAACTATAGGTTAAAATTAATGTGCATTAGATGTACATTAAAACTATAGGTTGTGAGAGAAATGTATTTGAATTTGAATCAAATGCAGGACAAAATTAAATATTTGATATTTAATTTGATAATTAATTAATTAGAGAATTAATTAGTTATTTAATTTAATCTAATTTAATTAAATTTGATTTAATTAAACTAATTGAATTAAAACTATAGGTTATGTCAGAGATGTTCATTTAAATATGATTTAAATGAATTGGTTAATTAAAAGAGGTTTAATTAATTATTAATTATTAATTTAATTAACATTCAATTAGATTTAATATTGTTGTAACTCCCACGTAGGGGAGTTACTTAATACGTGGGATAACACTCACGATCTCCATTTTCTCTCTTTTCCTTATATAGTGTCTAACAGAAGAAAAAAGATTAGATATGGCGTTCTTTCTAAAAAATTCTTTCAGAAGAGTTCTCTGCAATTTTTTCCTTACCAAAAAGGTTCTCACAAACATTTCCTCAAGGTTCAGAGAAAAGGAAGGTCTCCAAGTGGTGGTGATCCAACGTAAGTTTTTTTCTATAATTTTGTATTCAATATGCTTAACCTAGTTTTTTAGATTTATTTTACCAATGTAGAAGTATTTCAAAATTTTAAAATTAATTTTGAGATACGGTTCTGATATATTTTCGCTGCGCTAGGGTTTTAATCCCAACAATGCTTATATAAAACGGTCTTGCTTCCTATTGAATCATACTTGGTATATGCTCTTGAGTATGCAAGTTAGAATGTAAAAGTTAGAAAGTTAGAGCTAAAAAGTTACGGTTATGCTCTTTTTTCAAAACGCTCTAGCTAATGTTCAAATTGGAAAGGAATGATACTCATCTCTCAACAATCTCAAGACTCAAGGAATGCAACAAAAAATGAGATCCAAACGATGATGAATCAGTTAAGTGCACACATTTATTTAGAAAAATGACTCTAAGTCTATTGATGCATGGAAAAGTTCAAGCTCTTATTGCTTAAGCTTACATAACTAGGAATGGTTTTATAGGGTTTTCAATTTGTTTTCCTCTACTCTAGCTCGAATTTTGATTCTAGACATACCAAGCTTGCAAAAAAAAAAGGGGGCAATACTAAAGACAAGGGTGCCTTACTCACGCACACAGAAGATAGAGGACATATGTTTTACCTCGTAGTAAAAACAATAAATTTATAGAAAGCATATTAAAAATTTTGATGTCCGAATGCCTCCGGGAGAACGCAAATTTTTAGGGTCGGTTGCTTGAGATATTACATTAACAGAAGCGCCTAAATCAAGCATAGCATGAGATATTTGTCTATTGCCTATTACACATGGGATAGTAAGCATTCCAAAGTCTATACACTTTTTCAAGCATGCTTTTCTTAAGAAGGGAAGAGATGTTACTATTTACCATCACCTTTTCCTTCTCCTTATCTATTCGCTTCTTAAACCATAGGTGCTTGAGAAATTTAGTGTACATTGGGACTTGTTGGATCACGTTGAGAAGGGGGATATTGATTTGCACTTTCTAAAGATCTTCTCGAGCTCACCATCAGTTCCTTCCTTGTTTGGTCGGGCTAACGTACTAGGAAATGGCGCTTTAGGCACATAAGGATAAACATAAGGCTTTGAAGGAATACTAACTTTTGGTTCAGGCGGTGTGCTAGTCTTTGCTTCCTTTTCTTCTTTTCTTTCTTTACCTTGTTGGCCAACCGTTAGCGTAGGAGGTGATGCAATGATGGAAGGAGGGGCCGGAAGAATTTCCTTGTCGCTCCTAAGCGTTATAGCGCTGACATTCGCATGGTCGGATTGGGCGGGTAGATTGCTTGACGTCCTACTCTCCAAATTGCAAATGGCGGCCGCCAATTGTGTGATTGGAGTCCCTAAATTCAAGAAGTTGGTTCTCGTTTTTTGTTGAAACGCCTTGTTTTCTTGTGCTTCTGGAATAAAGTCCTTTTGAAAGAAGAGGAGGTTTGGTTGTGCAGGCAGCTCTCTTGTTGCCCGTGGCTTCACCATTTGAAATTGGAGTGGTCACGCATCCAGGGTGGAACGTGCTTCCTTGGGAGTCATATTTTATTTGGAAGCCACCAATCGCGTTCACCTCAAGATTTTCTTGAGGGCAACTCTAAGAAGAGTGACAAAGCACTCCACAAGCTTCGCATGTTTTCACTTGTTGACGGCCTCCTTGTACAAACTGTGAAACAATAGAAGGTAGGTTAGATATTTGAGTCTTAAGCTCACTTACCTTTTCTGCATTGGATGAGTCCAACTCGGTCGCACGATTCCTGAAACTTTGTGAGTTTTCTGCCATCCGTGAGGTTAGGTCTCTTGCCTCGGTGGGGGTTTTGTCTGCCAAAGCTCCTCCTGCGGCGTCATCGATCGAGGCTCGTTCATTAGAGAGCAATCCGAAGTAGGAATATTGGATCAAGTAATGATCTGATATTTAGTGATGAGGAAAGCTTACGTAGAGATGCTTGTACCTCCCAAAATATTCAAAGAGTGACTCCTTGAATGCTTGCTTGATTCTATATATTTCATTACGGATACTATGTGCCCTCGACCCCAAAAAGGATGTGTTGGAATTTCTATATGTGTATAAATATTATTTTCCAAATATTTATCCTTTATTGCTTTCTTATTCATTCCATATTTGTCTTTTCCATATTTGTAAAAAGTCTTTCTCCTATATAAGAAGACCTATCTTGCACATATTAAATAATAAGAGAGAAAAATTATATTTTCCACATGGTATCAGAGCGGTATTAAGAAAAGAAAAAAAAACCTTAAATTTTTTCTGACCCGCCACCACTACCCTAAGGAAACCCTAAATTTTTTCTCTCTGACCCGCTGCCACCGCCGCGCCGCTACTCTCCACCATCGATCGCGTCAGCTCTTCCACTGTCGGTCGCGTTTTTTCGTCTCCTTCTGTCGCGTTTTCCGTCGAGCACGTCTACTCCCAACCAGTCGCCGGTCGAGTGCATTTTCCGTCGATCTCGCCTTTTCTGGTCTTCACAGCAGTCGCTGGTGTGATTTTTAGGAGTCACCAGTCGCCGGTCTTCTTCAGCATTCGCCGATCTAGTCGTCGGTCTTCTTTAACAGCCGCCGATTTAGTCACCGGTCTTCTTCAACAGCTGCCGGCTGGTCTTCAGTAGTCACCGGTTAATTTCTTCAACGTTGCTAGGATAATGGCTGAAGATAAGTTATCTATTGTTAAAGGTTCACTTGGTTCCATAATTGGTTAATTTTTGTCTAATCCAACTCTGGTTTGAGTTGCTTCAATTGAGTTTGGTTTAAATATTGAACTTGGCTAGATTTCTTCTATTTCTCTACTATGTTACAAGGGCAAATTCATCAAATCCTAAACTTGTTACCCACCAAATTGTCATCTAATAATTCTTGTGTTTCTTTGACACAAACAGACAATTATCCTAAACTTGTTACCCACCAAATTGTCAGATCATATGACTAGTTCATCTTCCTTCTTTGATTCCTATTCTCCATCATATTGCAATGAGAAAATCAAAATTGCAAATGGAAGTTTTTCTTCTATTGCAGGAAAAGGAACTGTTAAATTGACTGACAACATCTCTTTACAGTCGGTTCTTCATGTTTCGAAATTAGCCTGTAATCTTTTATCTGTTTCTAAACTCTCTAAAGATTCTAACTGTCGTGTTATATTCTTTGAAACACACTTTATTTTTCAGGATCAGGAATCGGAGAAGATGATTGGGAGTACTAGGATGCTTGATGGTCTCTACTACTTTGATGAAGGTTCTTTTATCAATAAAATAACTCAAGGTCTCAGTAGTATCAGTTCTCTTTCTAGTAAAGAACAAATTATGCTTTGGCATCATAGACTAGGACATCCAAATTTTTCTTATCTCAAATACTCGTTTCCAAATTTATTTAAGGGAGTTGATTGTTCATCTTTTGATTGTGAAAGTTGCATTTTTGTAAAAAATCATCGGTCCACATATTTTCCAAAACCTTATAAGGCTTCCAAACCTTTTTATTTAATTCATAGCGATGTTTGGGGTCCTTCTAAAATTATAACTAATAGTGGAAAAAGATGGTTTGTTACATTTATTGATGATCATACTCATTTATCTTGGGTTTATTTAATGCAAAAAAAGGCTGAGGTGAGAGACATTTTTAAACATTTTTACAATATGATTGAAACCCAATTTCAAACCAAAATTTGCATTTTACACTCTGATAATGGAACTGAGTATTTTAATGCGTCTTTTGGTGATTTTTTGAAAGACAAATGAATTATTCATCAGTCTACATGTCGGGATACTCCTCAACAAAATGGGATTGCTGAAAGAAAAAATAGGCATTTACTTGATGTGGCACGTGCTATAACGTTTTCCATGCATGTTCCAAAATATTTATGGGGGGAAGCAATCCTCACAGCTCCCTACCTAATAAACAGAATGCCTAGTAAGATCTTGAATTTTAGAACTCCTATCGATTGTCTTAAAACTGTTTTTCCAATATCCCGCATACATTCTGAATTACCTCTCAAAGTTTTTGGGAGTACTATTTATGTTCACATACCTAGTCATTTTCGATCCAAACTTGATCATAGGGCTGTTAAATGCATTTTCGTAGGTTACTCTTCAAGTAAAAAAGGTTATAAATGTTTTGATCCTCAAACAATTTTTTTTTTTTTTGTGAGTATGGATGTGTCATTTCTAGAAAATCAACCCTATTTTCCCCAAAATTCTCTTCAGGGGGAGAAACCAAATTCGGAAGAAAATTTTTGGGATATTCCCAATTCAGATGTTACTAGGTGTATGATGCCAAGCATAGAATCTTCTCACTTAGGGGGAGAAATACTACGAATGAAACTGGTAATCCTCCTTCCATTTCTACTCCGAATGAAACTGGTAATCCTTCTTCCATTTCTACTCCTTCAACTATTCAAAGTACTTCACCAATTGTGTCTGATCTCGATGTTCCCATTGCCCTTATGAAAGGTATTCGAAGTTCTACCAAATATCCTATTGCAAACTTTATGTCATATACAAAATTGTCGAGTAACCATAGATCTTTCACATCCAGGATAGATGACCTATTTGTTCCAAAGAATATACATGAGGCTTTAGATGATCCAAATTGGAAGTTAGCAGTTATGGAGGAGATGAATGCTCTAAAACAAAATGGAACTTGGGAAATAGAAGAGTTGCCTAAAAATAAGAAGCCCGTGGGATGTAAATGGGTATTTACCATAAAATGTAATGCTGATGGTAGTGTTGAGAGATACAAGGCCAGACTGGTTGCTAAAGGATTTACTCATACATACGGAATTGATTATCAGGAAACTTTTGCTCCTGTTGCTAAAATTAACTCCATTAGAGTTCTTTTGTCTCTTGCAGTTAACTTAGAATGACCTCTTTACAAACTTGACGTGAAAAATGCTTTTTTGAATGGTGATCTTGAAGAAGAGGTGTTTATGAGCTTACCACCAGGTTTTGAAAAGGAGCTAGGTTGGAGTAAAATTTGCAAATTAAAGAAATCTCTCTATGGCCTTAAACAGTCCCCAAGGGCTTGGTTTGAACGTTTTGGAAAAGTTGTGTCCAGTTATGGATTTCTTCAAAGTCAAGCAGATCATACATTATTTTATAAACACTCAGAGAATAATAAAATCTCAATTTTGATTGTTTATGTAGATGATATTATTCTCACAGGTGGTGATGAAGAAGGTTTAGCTAATCTCAAGAAAAAATTAGCATGTGAATTTCAAATCAAGGACCTGGGAACGCTGAAATATTTACTAGGAATGGAATTTGCAAGATCACAAAAGGGGATTTTTGTTAACCAAAGAAAGTATGTTCTTGACTTACTTAAAGAAACGGGCTTACTTGGGTGCAAGGTTGCAGAAACTCCTATTGAGCCTAATCTAAAGCTACTAGCAGCAAAAGCAGAAGAAATAAAGGACAAGGAACGATATCAAAGACTTGTTGGTAGATTGATTTATTTGTCTCATACACATCATAATATTGCGTATGCTGTGAGCATGGTTAGTCAGTTTATGCATGCTCCTGGACCGATCCATTTTGAAGCTGCCTATAGAATTTTGAGGTATTTGAAAGGATCTCCTGGAAAAGGTATTCTATTCCAAAGAAATAATCACTTCCAAATAGAAGTCTACACTGATGCAGATTGGGCAGGAAGTGCCACACATAGAAGATCTACCTCTGGTTATTGTTCCTTCGTTGGAGGAAATTTGGTTACTTGGAGAAGTAAAAAACAGAATGTAGTGGCCAGAAGTAGTGCTGAAGCAAAATTTAGAGCCTTAGCTCATGGAATTTGTGAGGGCATATGGATAAAAAGGATACTTGAAGAGTTAAAGATTTCCTTGACTACGCCTATACGGATTTATTGTGACAATAAAGCTGCAATTTCTATTGCCCATAATCCAGTTCTACATGATAAAACAAAACACATCGAGGTTGATAAACATTTAGAGAGAAAATTGAAGCAAGAACAATATGTATTCCTTATCTTCCTACCTCAGAACAAATTGCTGATGTGCTTACTAAAGGCATTCCGAAGAAACAATTCGACAAACTGATTGACAAGCTGGCTATGGAAGATATCTTCAACCCAGCTTGAGGGGGAGTGTTGTAATTTCTATATGTGTATAAATATTATTTTCCAAATATTTATACTTTATTACTTTCTTATTCTTTCCATATTTGTCTTTTCCATATTTGTAAAAAGTCTTTCTCCTATATAAGAAGACCTATCTTGCACATATTAAATAATAAGAGAGAAAAATTATATTTTCCACAGGATGTTTTTTAAAAATTTCTTCTTAAGGCCATTTCATGTCGTGATCAAATTGAGCGGTAGGTAGTATCGTCGTTAGAGATTTAGTTTCTCCTCCGTCAACCCATGGGCCTCATATCATCGCACACCATATGAAAGTGCTTTGTGTGCTTGTGCGGGTCTTCACCGGTAATTCCCTTGGGTTTCGGATAGACTATACACCAAGGTTTTTGGGTCACGTCCGAATCGGCCAATTCATGTAGAGTTCTTTCTCGTGCTTCACCCATCTCTTCTTCTTGTTGCACGTGTGCTTACTCAGATTGTCGAGATTCTTTTCCAAGTCCAATTGATACTCCTCTAAAATCCCTCTTCGTCTCTATCTTCGAAGTCGACGCTCTTCTTGATTAATATTTGCATAGAAACAAGATCTCCGACAATAGTGCCAATTTGATCGAGCTAAAAACATGCATCATTAAACATATTTAAAGGATCAAATGAATTTATAACTCCAAACTTATGAACAATTAACAACTTAGTATAAGCCGTAAGTTTGGGATCGATACACATAGATCTATTGAACTATCAGTGACAATCAATTGAATTCTATCTATTTTAAGGGGGTTTGTGAAAATAAAAATGAAAACTCTTTGAAATTTACAAGGAAATGGATCTGTCTCTCGAGCAAGAAGATGAAGTGTTCTATTTAATTCAATCGACAACGTCGCTACACTTTTTCCTAGAGTCGAGATGCTGGTCTGAGTTTTCACAGCGTCGCGATGCTCCCTATTTTGCACAAAAAGTATAGCTTTCAGTTCTTAAGCGTAATTGGGACATAAAGCTAGCTGTGCGATGCTCTTCACAGGGGTAATTTGATAATTCTGACCCCTTGTCGACTTTTAATGCTTCCTAGCTTGTTTTGGGCTCGTTTTAGCTCCAAATGATCCTTTTACCCTCAGGCTGATTATTTCCTACAAAGATAGAGAATTAACAAGTAAAATGAACTAATTAAGAGAGATTTAAGGGAGGAAACATAGTGCTTTTAGAGCACTATCACTAGTCCATCATGGAAATGCATAGGGACTTCATGGATTGTCAAGAGAGATGTTATTTACCTTGTTGTTCAAGTTTAAGTTTTTGTGTCTACAAAATGACTCATTCTCTCGCTCCTTCTCTTCCAGATCATTACTTCTCAAAGTCACCTACTTTATTTTTCCATGATCGGGGCAAACATTCCATACTAAAAATGTGCATGTATTGGGTTCCCTAGCGCAAAGCTATCATTCTTGTTTTGTTTCCTTTTCTCCTTATATATAGAGAATAAACAACGTTATTTAAATTCTATTTGAAGTTTCCACAACAATACAAATAATTATTTCTTTGATTGAGCTAAGACTTCTTTCGTAGCATGCATAATAATTATTTATTTGATTGAGCTAATACTTCTTGCACAAAGTGAATTAACTAGCCCGTCATGGAAAACATTGGAGACTTTATGGAATGTCAAGAGGGATGTTTTTTTGTCATTCACTGATTTTATAATTTGGTCTCAGCAATCTTACTCTATGAACGTCATCATATCTAATATCTTAATTCATTTTTGTCTTTTCTAAAATCTCATCAAACGATAACACCTACTTTCTACAATAAGAACTAAATCATTAAAAAGTTTTAAAGTAGAAGGACGAAATTGTAACACAATAAATCTTAAGGACTTAAATTGTTATAAAATGTAAAGTACAAGAATAAAATCGTTACAAAATTTTCGAAATGCAAGTTGTAATGTACTTTTCACTAGAGAGAAGTCTTCAAATCAAATGAATAGTAGCCACTTTCGAACATCTTAAATGGGTTTTCATTTTTTTAACTTCCTTTATTTTCTCTATGTTTTTTAAGGAGAAATTACATGACTAACTTTTTTGTGCTTTTGTTTTATTTTAGCTTAATAATACATTTGTTTAGGTAATAATGAAATAAATCATGTTTAAAAGTGACTCACTCACAAATGTTTAATTTTTCTTTCAAATTATAAACTAACTAGTTAAAGGTTTCAGTTAAACAAGCATGTAAAAATATATTGTCCCCTACTTTTTAATCTTTACTAAAAATATATATCTCAATTTTAATGTTCCAACCTTCAATGTGAACAAACTAATGGTTATTTATCCTTTTTAACTATCATATCTTAATTTCGGTTCACAATTTATACATTAGATTATAAAATAAATGTAAAGATAAATAATTATGTGAATAAACACTAAGATTAGTTGAACTTTATTGATCTCGTTGAAAATAATGATGAAAAAAGCTCGATGATACAAAAGATAAAACCTTTGTATAAGGAAACAACAAATTTGGATGACAATAATGAAAGAGGATAAAGGAAATTTAGATTTTTCTTTCTGAAATGTTATTCAAATAATTTATACTTGACCTTCTATATGATCCGATCATTTTTCAGATCTCTGCTTTAATTTAATGGTCAATTATCAATGAGGTAGTTAGGTCTTGAGTTTATCTGCGAGAAAAACACAAAAAAAAAAAAAAAAAAAAAATCAATTTGATACAAGACAATTAAAACGTTAGAAGAAATAAATAATTAAATTTTCCTTACATTTTGTCTTGAGTTTTCATTCTAAAATTTCAATTCTATCATCCTTTCAAATCTAGAATCAAAAGTATTGTACATAGACCTTACAAAACTCGCTAATTTCAATTATAATAAAGGTAAAATTTTCCTTGAAATTTAAATTGACCACACAAAAAAATTGATCATTGTCTTGATAAAGAAAAATTTATCGGAAGAGTCAAGAAAATACCAAAAACTTCTTTTGGTATGCAATATTCACTGCATGTAGAATGACACAAAGTGTTGGCACTGCCTCTCGCGATGCATGCTTTCTCGCATGTTTCTAAACATGATTTGTATTGAGGCTCTGAGGTGGATACCTGGATAACAAAATTCCTAAATTTTTCCCATTGTTCAATCTGAGCCTTCCTGTCAGCGATCATATCTGCCTTAGAGAATTGCAGTGATGTCACCACAACAATGCACATAAAAAATACAACCATAATATTTTTTGCCATTTTTGTCTTTTAGCTTTTAAGTATGTCTATTTATTTCTTTGTGGCTTATCGTTTGAGGAAAAGAGAAGGTCATTTTATAGCGATTTTAGTTGTTAAATTAAGATCATTGAGCGAAAAATAAGTTTTCCTTTGTTTCTATATTTGACACAAGTGGTCTTAGTTTGTTCTCTCAATACAAGTTTGTTCCTTCACATGTGAATAGAGGAAGAATGGGTCATATTAATAAACAAAATGGTTGTTGGCTAAAAATGATACCTCAAAGGATAATAAAAATGAACTTAGCTTAGAGCATGTAACAAAGTGGAATACTCAAAGATCGAAATTTTATTAGTTCACGAATAGGTTGATGGAAATGTTCTTTTGTCATATTACAACATCTCTAAAAAAAATAGTCTAAGAATATATTCAAAATAATAGATCTGCACACATAACGTGTCTCAGCGTTACGAACATGAAGCACAATTGCATTGAAATTTTTTTTAAATGCGTTGGAAAATCCCTTTTAAATTCCACACTAAATAGGTGCCAATAGGCCCTTCTTTCAACACACTAAAAAATTTCATGGGGTGCAAATTTTCTTGTTATTTGTGAAAGATGTACAAACATGCATGTACAGCAGAATAGATCGAAATGCACTCTAATTTGTTTAATTGAAATGATTAAACATGCACATAAAAGGGGAAATAAGAGTTTTGAAAACCACGAACAGTTCGTGGACCATCACAAGAGTCTTCTCTAATATTCTCTCGCCTTAGAATGGATGGTGGGATCCAAAATTGTAGTGAATATGAGGGGATTGGTCAAGATGGAGAGTTTTGTGTTCTTTGGTGTTTTTGGCCAAATTAATCCCAAGTTCTCATAAAAAATCTCAACCCAGACTCTACCTTATAGAGAACTAGCATGCAATTAGAATTAACACAATTTTGCCAACAAATTGAAGAGAAAGCGAGTGAGATTAGTGTCAAGATGTAGAAGCAACACCAAAGTTTAAACAAGTTAGTGGGAAAATCCAATTTCTCTTTAAAATTCAATTTAAATTTGAAGTTGAAATTAATTTAACATCAAATATTAAAATAATATTATATTCACACCACCCGACTTTTCTGAAAAATCGATTTTTTGAATATGAATCCCTATCCATATATTAAATATTTAAATCACATTTAAATATCTCAAACTCTCTTTATCGTCTAATTCAAAATTAAAAGATTAAGCATTTTAAATTATTGAATATAAATAACGTTTATTCCCTAACTTTAATTTGAACGATTCAAATTCTTTCACCATACTTTTATGAGGTATTGTCCAATCATGAGCTCCAACGATCCAAGATTAACCATTAAACTCTTTAACTAAGTTAACCAATATTCGTTAACTAACGGGATACTCCACTAACGCTTGTAGCTGCACTCTACTCTCCTCACTATAGATATATTTCTGCCCACTTGATATAGCGATAATTAGTAAATTGATCATTCACAGGTTGTTCGTAATTATAGTGGGTCAAAATTACCGTTTACCCTTACAACTACATCTTGTTCTTTAAATTCCACTGATTCTCTAATGAATAATTGATTTATGGTCCAACCACTAAACTGAATCCCTCTCGAAGTAATGAGAGGGTAGGACTCCTTGTTTAAGTCTCGGAGTCAGCACTTAAGAGAAAAACCTATCTACTAACCCTAGAAGCGGGTAAGAGTGAATTTTTTCTTGCAGGACTATGGAATATTGTGTCAATGAACATTTAAGTCTAGAAACTATTTTTTGATTATTGTCTTTCAATAACAAACATTTCTCATGCAAACTTAATTGATTACTAATCACTTGAAACCAAATTATGAAGCATGACATTAATAATAGTCATGATCAACTTTCATTACCAACCTAACTATTTTCATGATAAATTAGATAATGATCCATTATCATAGGTCCCTATTAAACATAAAATCTTTCTAATTGAACATTTAATTTAAAATGCTTTGAGGATCAATCAATGTAATAAGCACAATAATGTTGGAAAGCATTCAAGAACACAACATCCAAATAAAATAATATGCATTAACTTAAAGTCATAGTAAGTTCATCAAAGACCCAAGAAATAAAATTTTTAGCCACTCATCCATGATACAACCGTACTCTCATATATTGCAACAACTATGAAAAAGTAAAGAGAATGAAGAGAAGAAGAAACACTACTATAGCAATGAAAATCGTCGATGGAACGAGTCTAAAACATCTAAATTTGCATCTGATGTAGCACAAGTGTAGTTATAAAAGTAAAGAGTATACCGACAGGCTAGTTAGCACTGGAAAAAGGAGTCATGGCATTGAGTTTATTTAGTAAAGGACATGCTTGAGAACAAGCATTATTCTAAATTTGGGGGTATGATAATTTCTCTCCAGGGACGCCTTCTAAACTTTTTACTTCTTTCTTTAATTTCAGCAACTAGGAGTAGTGTAATTAACTGGTTTGGATCTTTGGCAATGATGAAATCTTGTTGTGTGATAGACTGCTTAAATAAATTAAGTATTTGTGAGTTTCCTTTTAATTTTTTTATGTTGCGTCGAACACCAAGAGATATGTGTCGAACGAGAGGGGCTAAAATTGAAATATGACGATTAAAATATGCAACACGTTTGATATCCCAGGAATTACGCCTGAGGGCATCAGGTTGACATTGTTTCCCTTTTCTCTGCGCGACGAGGCGAAGCAATGGGCATACACTCTTGAACCAAGTGAGACAACCACCTGGGAACAGATGCTCGCCTGATTCATGCAGAGATACTTCCCTCCAAAAGTGAACGCAAGACACCGAAGGGAGATTGCCAACTTCATGCAAAAGGACACACAGACCCTCAACCGACGCATTGACAAGATTAAAAAAGCTTGTCATAAACTATCTGCATAACGACATCCCAGGCTGCATACAGATGGAGATGTTCTATAACGGGCTAGACCGAGTGTCCCAAGCTGTTGCCGATGCGTTCATAGCTGGAGGGCTGATGGCCAAGACATATGCTAAGGCGAAGGTCACCTTTGATAGAATATCGCGCAACGCGATAGAATGGGATGACGATGGTTATGGTAACCAGGCGCCAGAAAGGAAAAGAAGCACCAACTCGATAGAGAGTGAAGCAGTCACACAATTATCAGTGCAAATGTCTGCAATGATCACTATACTCCAGAATATGGCTTTGAATAACAACTCTGTGAATGGGTTGTTTGGGTTGATGCCCTAAATCTCATGATCTTGTATTTTGTAAACTTGTATTGTATAAATCAAATTATTTATTTAATAAAATAATTGTTATTTTATTTGACATTTAGTTGCAGTAACCCAAAAACTAATCCACTAAGATCCTAGGTTATTAGTAGTAACTTAAACACGTATGTAGAGACATACAAGTAGATTGTGTTTAAATGATAATCTAAACGGTCTATAGTAGATGGATAAGGGTGGGTACCTTATCCTGGTAATACTACGGATACGACCCACTTTGTGATTGTCACAAGTGTTGTAAAGTGTCACAAATGTTTAGATCCTAAATGTTCATGTAGAGACATGTGAGTGGGGGTATCCTATATATGTGAGACATATATAAGACCATACCACGAAACGATTAATCTCCCATATTAATACCGTTATTTAATGAGACTTACATTTCACTAGGATAATCATAGGTGACTCGACCTTAATCTTGAGTCAGTTGTGAACTCCTGCTTTAAGGGCAATCCTTTGATTTGTATGGGTGACAGTCAGTGGTCTTGGTTTAATTTGAATTGTTCAAATTAAGTTAAGGGAATTAATTGTATGAGATACAATTAAATAATGTATATTGATACATTATAATATAAAGTAGATTTTTATATGAAATGTAAAAATTAAACTTTATAATATACATGAGAGAAATATTTGAATAAGATTCAAATGTTAAATATTATATGAATGAGATTCGTATAAAACTATAGGTTATGTGACAGAAATTGGTTAATTAGTAACTAATTATTATTATATATTAAATGAGATTTAATATATATATACATATATATATATATATATATATAATCTAATTTAATTTATTAATTTATTTGAATTAAATTACAGAAAATATTAGCTCCCATTTTAGCGTTATTATAAATATTAGCTCCCATTTTAGCGTTATTATAAATGAGATTTTTTTTTTTTTTTTTTTTTTTTTTTTATAAATCCTCCCCACTAACTCTCTCTATAATTTCTCTTTAAATGAAAAGATAACTTCCTCTTCTTCATCCCTTTAAATAGACAAATGGAGATCACTCTCCATGGATTTGATAACATTGAGAATATTGAGTGCTCTTTGGTGGTAGTATCCTTATCTTTTTGTAGAAAGATTTTGTGAAGAAGATTCATCAAGGGTAAGCAACTTTTTCTTCTCAAAAAGCATGTTGTTTATCATGTTCTTTTCTATTTGCTTTGTTTTTTTTTTTAAATTCATAATTGAGTAATTGAAATCACAACGCAATAAATCAGTTCTGTTGGGAATTCAATTCCTTCAATTGGTATCAGAGCAAAATCATGATTTGAATTTTCATTTTGAATTGAAAATAGAGAAAAGGTAGGTAGCTTTTTGTGCATTTGATGTATGGGTTTGCAAAATAGACAATTTCAAATTTTGGCATTTAGATTACAATTTTGTATTGACGAGATCGATGTAAGGGCCCATTGTTTTGGGCATTTTATTTTTGTAATCGAGTCTGTAAGTCTGTGTTGATCGAGGAGCAAGAGTTGCTGAATGAGACACAAAAAACAGAGCGTAGTTACGTTGTGACATTAAAGATTATAGTGAGTAATAGTAACCAAGAGCGTTGAGGCTCCAGCGGTTACATGTGCACCTAGAATCCCACTAGATGTGGGTTTAAATCTCAATTGTAGCAGTTTATTGTTTTTTTCCCTTTTTTTTATTCAATTGTTTATAATTTAATTTATTTTCTTAATTAAATTAATACAATTTTATTATATTAATTTAATTATGTTATAGGGTGCCAAAATTGGTCTATTTTTGTTATTTAATTTAATTGTGCATTTGATGTATGATTAATTTTTTTTGAATATATGTTGCATATTGTATGTCATATAGATTAAAATCCCACCTTAGGATAAACTTTTTTCATGCATCATCTTTAATATAAGAGTTATATTATATAGTTGTATGAATATTAAGTATGGTCATGTATTATAATATAAGAGTTATATTTAAATACATGTTTGATTTAATTTCATTAACTTAATATAATTGTTATATTTTCTTAATGAAAAGCATTTTCATGCATTATATTTATAAGAATTATAATATATAGTTGCATGATTCTATAATATGCTATTTATCATTATTGCTTTTATATAAATGTCATATTTTGCATGTTAATGAAAATGAAAATGCATTGAGCATGACATTACTTAGAAATATAATTGTTATCTTTGTTTGAATGTCATTAGACGCATGTGATAGGTTTTAATTATTCATTAGCTTCATAATTGTTATAATTTCTAAGGAATTAAAATTAAAATCTATAATAAAGAATTGCATGCAAACATAGGTCAATTCGTTTTTTAAATAGTTTAAAATTGATTCAGATAGACTTATGTGGATAATATTTTCTAATGTGATTATAAATAGGTTAATCTTTTAATATTCCTTTAATAGGATTAAATGGTTTAATTAAAAGATTAAATTTATGAAATAATTATCCATAAGGGACCTTTGTCTAAGGAAGATTCTGTCTAGGAATGGGGTTTTTAAGTTGACAGAAACGGAACACCCCTAAATTTAATCTTTTAATTAGAGGAGTTCCGCAAACATGATCTAAATAGAGGAGTTCTCCTTCATTTGAGAAAATTTACCCTCAGAGAGCCTAGAGAGAATTAACCCTACAACCATAAGACTTCCTAACTTCTGAAGTAGAATCACACTTGAATACTGAAGTTCAACTTCAAGAACATCCACGCGCTCTGCTTCCATACATCAGAGGATGAAGTACTAGAGATTGAACCACATCCGCATCAAGTTCACATAAAAACAAGATCAACTCCACGAAATACGTTTCTCCGAAAACCTCGTGCGAACAATGCACATAAAAGGAAAAAAATAAGAATTTTGAAAATACAACCTTTGTAGCTCAAAATTCTCCCTTATTTCTTACTGATTCTGATCACGAATAGTTTGTGGACCACCACAAGAGTCTTCTCTAATATTCTTTGGCCTTAGAATGAATGGTGGGATCCAAAATTGTAGTGAATATGAGGGGATTGGTCAAGATTGAGAATTTTGTGTTTGAGGTTTTTGGCCAAATTAATTCTAAATTCAGCAAAAATCTCAACCCAATATCAGCAACTAAGAATTTGCTTTATAGAGAATTAACATGCAATTAGAATTAACACAATTTTGCAAACAAATTGAAGAGAATGTGAGTGAGATTAGTGTCAAGATGTAGAAGCAACACCAAAGTTTAAACAACTTAGTAGGAAAATCCAACTTCTCTTTAAAATCCAATTTAAATTTGAATTTGAAATTAATTTAAAATTAAATTAAAGTTAATAAATATGAATCCCTATTCATATATTAAATATTTAAATCAAATACTAAAATAATATTATATTCAAACCACCCGACTTTTCTGAAAAACCGATTTTTCGAATATGAATCCCTATTCATATATTAAATATTTAAATCACATTTAAATACCTTCAACTCTCTTTATCACTTAATACAAAATTAAATGATTGAACATTTTAAATTATGAATATAAATAACATTTGTTCCCTAACTTGATTTTGAACGATTCAAGATCTTTCACCACACTTTTCTAAGGTATTGTCCAATATGAGCTAGCAGAGGGCCTAATGGACCTACAGATCATGAGCTCCAACGATCCAAGATTAACTGCTAAATTCTTTAACCAAGTTCACCAATATTCGTTAACTAACGGGACACTCCACTAAAACTTGTAGTTACACTCTACTCTCTTCACTATAGATATATTTTCGTCCACTTGATATAACCATAATTAATAAGTTGATCCTTCACAGGTTGTTCCTAATTACAGTTGGGTCGAAATTACCGTTTTACCCTTACAACAACAATAATAATACTTGTTCTTTTGGTTAATTTTAATTGTGTTGGAAATTGTTGATGTGTTGTAAAAATTACTAAGGCCACTTGTCTTCTTAATGTGGAAAGAAGAAGATTGTTTTGTTCAAACTAATTCACTTTCATTTTGTTTTACTTTTGGTTTGAGTTCAAACATGCAGAATGAAATTGAATGAATGAAGATAGCTTCAAAGGTGTGAGAAGAATCTCAACCAGCACAATTACTTCATACAAGTGTTTCAAGGTAAATGAAATAGCCTTGGAAGTTCTATTTTCCTACTTGAGATGGAATGGTACTTTGGTTTGGGTCTTAGTTTTGTTTTTCTCAGGAGTTTTGTTTTCATACTTGATACCTTATACACCAAAAATATAGGCTAACTAATCTTTTGATCTTCCTATCAATTCTCTCTTTTAGGAACTCTATATTTTTGTTGTCTAGGAAATCTTGCAATTGCTTTAGGAGCACAATAAGTAAGTAGATTTCAAAATAGCATGTTGTGTTCTCTTAAAAAGGTAATATTTATAAGACATTCTTCTTACCACTCTAATTTTTTCTAAAGTGTTAAATTAGAATATGTGTTGGAGTAGTTGGACTATCCTGCAGTTATGGTAGTCATAACTTAATTATTGTTTATGATTTTTATTTATATTTACGTATTTGTTCAAATGAATTTGGTTGTTATTAGTTTTTTTTTTCTTAGTTCTGGTAACCTACTTTCTTGGATTGAAAATTTTGTTTATAATTTTCATTGAGTTGTTTATGTTTATCAGTTTTTTGGTTTATGTTTATTATTTAGCCAAATGAAAATCGTTGTTATTAGTTTTTCATTTATGTTAATGTGTATATTCTTAATTAGAAGAGATAAGTTGGGTTTTAATTGTCCTAAACTATAGATTAAGGAGGAGTTGAGTTGGTTGGAATAAAGTACAGGGAATGAAAAATTTTCTAAGAGTTTTATCTTTATGCTTTATTTTTTACATGTTCAGGAGTAAACAGATAAATTGTTTGAGGTGGAAGAACTATTCACCAAAAGGAACCCTTCAAGGTAATAGTTTTTTTTTATATTTGAATTGGTTTAAAAAATTGTTAATATGTTGCAATCTATTTTATGAAAATGAACTAGTTTCATACTTTGTGTAATTTCTTTTGGTATGATTCATCTATTTTATGACAATGAACTAGTTTTATTTGCCCTTGTTATTGTAGTTTTGTCTACTTTCTGTTGCTTTCAAAATATGTAGACGATCATTTCTTTTGTCATTTTCATTTATTGAGACTATAGCCCATTTTTGTTGTAGTATGTTGATATATTGAAATGTTGCAAAACTAAAATTTTCATTTCCAACATAGTTATGGAGACTACACAATTTCTTTCTTACAATTACTTTCATCACAGAGCCAATTTAGCAACGTGAATCATAACATATGGTCAATTCAATGTAGTGCTCTTTAACATTAATTGCAGACATGTTGAGAATTGGGTTCCTGAAGCACATATTTCGGCTACTAGTTTTCAAGGATCATGCAGAACATCCGTATATTTTTACTATTTTGGGCTAATAATCATTATTGGTTTATTTGAGGATTCAAGGGTCTTTAATGTTTTGTTAAAGCATTGATATAATTATATGGTGAGGATGAAGAGGTTACTCCTCATACTAAAAACAGTTTGTAAGAGCCAAAATTGTTTGATCTTCGTCCAGTTTCCAATGAAAAGGTTGCTTTTACTGTTGAAATATTTTTTCATTCATTTGTTCATTCTATATGAATTTGTTAATTATAATAATGTTCCCTATCAAATTATTTTGAAAAGTGGTCCATATGGGTTTTATGTACAATTTGGTGAGGATTAGAAATGGTACTCTACCGAAAAGAGCCTCTGTTTCCCAAGCATGAGCTTTTCTTTTGTCACATATATAAGAAAAACTTTATTCTGGAATATCTGAAACATGGTTTACTTCATGCAATTTTTATGATATTACAAGCAGTTTGGCTAATCTTGTAGTAGCTTCTTCCTAGTTTTGTTGAAGAAGAGAGATCTTGCAGTTAAACCATCATGTCTGGGACTTGAGTTATCCATGTCCAAGGCTCACCATCAGTGTAAGCACCTTGACTTTAAACATCCTTATTAGTTTTTCTTTTAGTTTGAAATATAATTTTACTTAATATGCCTAAAATTTAGTTTAACAGTAGACATTTTGTTTTATCAAAATGAAGTGATAGTGAAGACTATGAGCTAAAGAAAATGAGGGATATATATGGTTGCAGCTAAAAAGATATGGGATATTGGATTTGTGGTTATAGATTTTCTATCTCATGGCCAAGACTTATATATTTCAAGTAATACTACCGTAATGTTTAAAGTTCAGATTTATAAGTTTGAACGTTCTTTAACACCTAATAGGTTTGGAAATTTTTGGTTAAGTTTCACTAAGGATAGTTGCTTTTATTTTCCTTATGATTTGGATGTAAGTGTTCAAATGTTATTCTAAACCATTGAAATTGTCATTAGTTGTTATGTTTGGATTGGTTTTGAAGTGTTTGACTAAGTTTTGTTTAGTATTAACACTCTTTGAACTATTTTGAATGGAAATCATTTCTATTTTCGTTGTGTAACTTGGTCATCTAAGCTACTGAAATTTTGTAATTTTCATGATATGTTCCATCGATTTTTATTTTTTCTACATCTAAAGTAATAGAGAAATAGGTGCATGTGGATATGAAAAAATATATATATTTTTTATTTTTTTAATAAATAAACAATGACATACATTTAATGTCGGATGGGCTCCTTTAATGTTTGTTGTTCGACATCAAAGGCAACCGACATTGAAGAAGATGTTATTAAAGGTGTTCAATGTTGGTTATCCTTAATGTCTTTAATGTCGGTTTAAAATCGACAATAAAGACAACCGACATTGAAGGCCTTTTATAACACGATCTTCGATGTCGGTTGTCAACCGACATCGAAGTTTTAAACTGACATTAAAGCTCAGTTTTGTACTAGTGAATGAATGTAAAAGCTAGAGGAGGGTATGAATAGTTCATCTCTTTTATAGATGGTTATTCGATAAATGGTTACTTATACCTAATGACACATAAGTCTGAAGCCTTTGAAAAGTTCAAGGAGTATAAGGCTGAGGTTGAAAACCTGTTAGGTAAAACAATTAAAACACTTCGATCTGATCGGGGTGGAGAGTATATGGATTTAAGATTCCAAGACTATATGATAGAACGTGGAATCCAATCCCAACTCTCAGCATCTAGATTGTTTTGGGGGTATGCAGTAAAGACTGCGGTTCATATCTTAAACAACGTTCCCACGAAGAGTGTTTCTGAAACACCTTTCGAGTTGTGGAGGGGGCGTAAACCTAGTTTGCACTACTTCAGAATTTGGGGTTGTCCTGCACATGTGATAGTGACAAATTCTAAGAAATTGGAACCTCGTTCAAGATTATGTCAATTTGTTGGTTACCCTAAAGAAACGAGAGGTGGTCTCTTCTTTGATCCATAAGATAATAAAGTATTTGTATCGTCAAACGCTACATTCTTGGAAGAAGACCACATGAGAGATCATAAACCACGGAGCAAATTAGTATTAAATGAAGTTACTGAAGAGTCAACAAGAGTTGTTGATGAAGCTGGTTCTTCAACAAGAGTTGATGAAGGACCTAACACTTCAAGTCTGTCTCATCCTTCTCAGAGAATGCCTCGACAAAGTGGGAGGGTTGTATCACGACCTTCTTGTTACTTGGGTTTAACAGAAACTCAAGTTGTCGTACCTGACGACGGTGTTGAGGATCCATTGTCTTTTAAACAGACAATGGATGATGTTGATAAGGACGAATGGGTCAAAGCCATGGACCTTGAAATGGAGTCTATGTATTTCAATTCAATATGGGAACTTGTAGATCCACCTGAAGGGGTTAAACCCATAGGGTGTAAATGGATCTATAAGAGAAAGAGGGACGTAGCTGGTAAGGTACAGACCTTTAAAACTCGACTTGTAGCAAAGGGTCATACCCAAAGGGAAGGGGTTGACTATGAGGAAACTCTTTCCCTTATTGCTATGCTTAAGTCCATAAGAATTCTCTTATCCATAGACACATATTATGACTATTACCTAGATTCTCTTATCCTTGGCTCAGGAAGTTCTTAAGTGATTTGGAAGTTGTTCCAAATATGAACTTGCCTATTACCCTATACTGTGACAACAGTGGGGCAGTAGCCAACTCTAAAGAACCTCGAAGCCATAAACGAGGAAAGCACATCGAGAGGAAATATCACCTGATAAGAGAGATTGTGCAACGAGGAGATGTGATCGTCACAAAGATCGCTTCGGAGCACTATATTGCTGATCCATTTACAAAGACTCTCTCAACTAAAGTGTTCGAGGGTCATCTAGAGAATCTAGGTCTGCGAGATTTGTATATTTGGTAATCTAGGGCAAGTGGGATATGTGTATTGAGTATACAAATGCCCTAGTTTATTGTATTCATTTTATTTACCATCCCCATTGTTTTGTATTATCTTGTACAACCCACTAACTAGAGTTTTAGTTTAAGGGGGAGTTTGTTGGGTTTTATGCCCTAAAACTCGTAGATAGTACATGTTGTATTTTGACCGTCATTAATAAATTGTTATTCATTATTATTCAATAAATGCTATTGATTATTTTATCTTGTTTTAATAACCCTAAAATCCAATAAACTAACATGCGAGGCTATTTTATGAGTCTTCGACAATATGTAAAGATATATAGAGATCAATGTTTAAGTTATAACCTAAAGGGTTTATAGTATAAGGATAGGGCTACATACCTTATCCTGGTAACACTATGGATACGACCCACTTTGTATTTCATACAAACGCAATGATCCAACGCGTTTGTGTAGGAGACATGCAAGTGGGGGTATCCTATGCAATGAGTTTGCATAAGACTGAACCACGGAATAGTAACTCCGTTGACTGGTTAGGTTTTGTATTTCAATCGGTTGACCTAGGCAACTTAGTCTTAATCTTGAGTATATTTTGAACTCCTGTTCACGAGGAATTGTCCTTTGATTTGTATGGGTGAGAGTGGCCCATTTTTCGACTCGATATGCCTACCATTTTGGGGACAAGGTATAGTGGGGAGTTGGGAACATAATTATACAAGATGGATTTCACTCCTTAAGTGGTGTCTCCGGGACTTGAACAAAGGGCCCTACCCTCTCACTGGCCCGAGAGGAATTTCTGTTTGACGGTTGGACCATAAACAGGTTGTTCATTAGAGGAGCACTCGTACTTAACGCTTTAGAAGTAACCCAAGGGTATAATGGTAATTTAACCCAGCTGGTGTTACAAACACTTGTGAAAGACCAACTTGCTGTTATTGGTCTACATCCGTGGACACGGAAATATATCTACAGTGAGAAGAGTGCAGTTGTGAGTCTTTAGTGGAGTGTACCCACAGTTAACGAATATTGATTAATGTGGTTAATGAGTTTAGCCCGTTAATCTCATATCGTTGGAGCTTCTGATCTATAGGTCCATTAGGTCCCCTTCTTAGCTCGTAAAGAATATTGAGGTAATTTATTCTTGGATGAATTTTGAAAAGTTCAAATTTACTAAGGGAAAAGTATAATGTATAATGATACATTATAATATAAAGTTTATTTTACAAATTAAAGTTTATAGTATAAATATAATTTTGGATATGATTCAAAGTTAATTTGTAAGATAATTAAATATTTGAAATTGTTCAAATATTATTTTAATATGAATTAGATTTATATTAAAACTATAGGTTAAAATTAATGTGCATTAGATGTACATTAAAACTATAGGTTATGAAAGAAATGTATTTGAATTTGAATCAAATGCAGGACAAAATTAAATATTTGATATTTAATTTGATAATTAATTAATTAGAGAATTAATTAGTTATTTAATTTAATCTATTTTAATTAAATTTGATTTAATTAAACTAATTGAATTAAAACTATAGGTTATGTCAGAGATGTTCATTTAAATATGATTTAAATGAATTGGTTAATTAAATTAGATTTAATTAATTATTAATATTAATTTAATTAACATTCAATTAGATTTAATATTGTTGTAACTCCCACGTAGGGGAGTTACTTAATACGTGGGATAACACTCACGTTTTCCATTTTCTCTCTTTCCCTTATATAGTGTCTAACAGAAAAAAAAAAAAAAAATTAGATATGACGTTCTCTCTAAAAATTCTTTCAGAAGAGTTCTCTGCAATTTTTTCCTTACCAAAAAGGTTCTCACAAACCTTTCCTCAAGGTTTAGAGAAAAGGAAGGTCTCCAAGTGGTGGTGATCCAACGTAAGTTTTTTTTTCTATAATTTTGTAATTTTGTATTCAATATGCTTAACCTAGTTTTTTAGATTTATTTTACCAATGTAGAAGTATTTCAAAATTTTAAAATTAATGTTGAGATATGGTTCTGATATATTTTCGCTGCGCTAGGGTTTTAATCCCAACAATGCTTATATAAAACGGTCTTGCTTCCTATTGAATCATACTTGGTATATGCTCTTGAGTATGCAAGTTAGAATGTAAAAGTTAGAAAGTTAGAGCTAAAAAGTTACGGTTATGCTCTTTTTTCAAAACGCTCTAGCTAATGTTCAAATTGGAAAGGAATGATACTCATCTCTCAACAATCTCAAGACTCAAGGAATGCAACAAAAAATGAGATCCAAACGATGATTAATCAGTTAAGTGCACACATTTATTTAGAAAAATGACTCTAAGTCTATTGATGCATGGAAAAGTTCAAGCTCTTATTGCTTAAGCTTACATAACTAGGAATGGTTTTATAGGGTTTTCAATTTGTTTTCCTCTACTCTAGCTCGAATTTTGATTCTAGACATACCAAGCTTGCAAAAAAAAAAAGGGGGCAATACTAAAGACAAGGGTGCCTTACTCACGCACACAGAAGATAGAGGGCATATGTTTTACCTCGTAGTAAAAACAATAAATTTATAGAAAGCATATTAAAAATTTTGATGTCCGAATGCCTCCGGGAGAACGCAAATTTTTAGGGTCGGTTGCTTGACCGTTGGTGACATCTAGCACATGTGGGCTTGGACGACATCCCTTGTGGTTTGTGTTCGATCTCAATGGGGAGGGGTATGCCGTGTCATGGTCAAGATTTTGAGATGCTCTTAGGGTGGTTCCTAGCTTCCATAAAACGTTAGTCAAGCGCTTTGTAGAAGCTTTTTTCTCCTTGATCTAAACACGGGAGGGTCCCTTTCCATCGTGTTTCTTATTTTCGTTTTTGCAAGGGAGAGCCTTCCGCTCAATCCCTTTTACCTGTGAGACAAGGGAAGAGTTATAAATAGAGGAATTATCAAATTTAGAGTTGGAAAGGGATAATCAATTTCTTATCAAGACCATCGTGACTCTTATCAACATCAACAAATTTTTATCACAAGCTTCAAAAGCTTTCACACAACAAAGAGATTATTTTTCTTGAAACTAACAATTTCACCATCAACACTAAGGAATCCTTTATCTACATCAATCTTAGTTCTATATGTCTTTAAGAAAGGCCTCCCTAACAAAACAGTTGAAGAATTAGATGGTTCATTCATATATAATATATAGAAGTGTGCGGGAAAAATCAAATCTCCTACTTCAATCAAAACGTCCTTTACTATTCCTAATGGCTTAATGCATGACCTATCAGCTAGTTGAATGCTTACCGAAGTTTTTTACAAATCATTCAATTTAAGTTCTTCATAGACATGGTAAGGCATTACATTAACCGAAGCGCCTAAATCAATCATAGCATGAGATATTTGTCTATTGCCTATTAAACATGGGATAGTAAGCATTCCAAAGTCTATACACTTTTTCAAGCATGCTTTTCTTAAGAAAGGAAGAGATGTTACCATTTACGATTACCTTTTCCTTCTCCTTATCTCTTCGCTTCTTAAACCATAGGTGCTTGAGAAATTTAGTGTACATTGGGACTTGTTGGATCAGTTAAGAAGGGGGATATTGATTTGCACTTTTCTAAAGATCTTCTCGAGCTCACCATCAGTTCCTTCCTTGTTTGGTCGGGCTAACGTACTAGGAAATGGAGCTTTAGGCACATAAGGATCAACATAAGGCTTTGAAGGAATACTAACTTTTGGTTCGGGCGGTGTGCTAGTCTTTGCTTCCTTTTCGTCTTTTCTTTCTTTACCTTGTTGGCCAACCGTCAGCGTAGGAGGTGATGCAATGATGGAAGGAGGGGCCGAAAGAAGTTCCTTGTCGCTCCTAAGCGTTATAGCGCTGACATTCGCATGGTCGGATTGGGCGGGTAGCTTGCTTGACGTCCTACTCTCCAAATTGCAAATGGCGGCCGCCAATTGTGTGATTGGAGTCCCTAGATTCGAGAAGTTGGTTCTTGTTTTTTGTCGAAATGCCTTGTTTTCTTGTGCTTGTTGAATAAAGTCCTTTTGAAAGAAGAGGAGGTTTGGTTGTGCAGGCGGCTCTCTTGTTGCCCGTGGCTTCCCCATTTGAAATTGGGGTGGTCACGCATCCAGGGTGGAGTGTGCTTCCTTGGGAGTCATATTTTGTTTGGAAGCCACCAATCGCGTTCACCTCAAGATTTTCTTGAGGGCAACTCTAAGAAGAGTGACCAAGCACTCCACAAGCTTCGCATGTTTTCACTTGTTGACGGCCTCCTTGTACAAACTGTGAAACAATAGAAGGTAGGTTAGATATTTGAATCTTAACCTCACTTACCTTTCTTGCATTGGATGAGTCCAACTCGGTTGCACGATTCCTGAAACTTTGTGAGTTTTCTGCCATCCGCAAGATTAGGTATCTTGCCTCGGTGGGCGTTTTGTCTGCCAAAGCTCCTCCTGCGGCGTCATCGATCGAGGCTCGTTCATTAGAGAGCAATCCGAAGTAGAAATATTGGATCAAGGATTGATCTGATATTTAGTGATGAGGAAAGCTTACGCAGAGATGCTTGTACCTCCCCAAATATTCAAAGAGGGACTCCTTGAATGCTTGCTTGATTCTATATATTTCATTACGGATGCTATGTGCCCTTGACCCCAAAAAGGATGTTTTTTAAAAATGTCTTCTTAAGGCCATTCCATGTCGTGATCGAACCGAGCGGTAGGTAGTATCGTTGTCAGAGATTTAGTTTCTCCTCCCTCAACCCATGAGGCCTCATATCATCGCACACCATATGAAAGTCCTTTGTGTGCTTGTGCGGGTCTTCACCGGCAATTCCTTGGGTTTGGATAAACTATACAGCAAGGTTTTTGGGTCATGTCCGAATCGGCCAATTCATGTAGAGTTCTTTCTCGTGCTTCACCCATCTCTTCTTCTTGTTGCACGTGTGCTTACTCAGATTGTCGAGATTCTTTTCCAAGTCCAATTGATACTCCTCTAAAATCCCTCTTCATCTCTCTCTTCGAAGTCGACGCTGTTCTTGATTAATATCTGCATAGAAAAAAGATCTCCGACAACAGTGTCAATTTGATCGAGCTAAAAACATGCATCATTAAACATATTTAAAGGATCAAATGAATTTATAACTCCAAACTTATGAACAATTAACAACTTAGTATAAGCGGTAAGTTTTGGATCGATACACACAGATCTATTGAACTATCAGTGGCAATCAATTGAATTCTATCTATTTTAAGGGGGTTTGTGAAAATGAAAATGAAAACTCTCTGAAATTTACAAGGAAATGAATCTCTCTCTCAAGCAAGAAGATGAAGTGTTCTATTTAATTCAATCGACAACGTCGCTACACTTTTACCTTGTAAGCCCTAAACTTTTTGTTACTCTTTTATCGTGCTCTGGATAAGTAAAAAAAAAAAACTAAACTAAGAGGCGGAATTACTATACTAAGAAAAGAAGGGAAATGCCGTAAAGGCGAGTTGATCGGGAAATACTTAACAATTAAGTTATTGGTTATTAAATTATTAAATTATTATTATTATTATTATTGTGTTTTTTTTTAAAAAAAAGAGGGAAGTGGGAGTTTAGTGGAGTAAAATTAAATAAAAAAAAAAGAAAGAAAAGGGAAATAGAAAAGGGCAAGTGTTATTCGTGGGAAGGAAAAAATTTCATTGTCTTCATTTCTTTTTCTTCTTCAAAACAAGAGAGCACCGACTATCATCTTCTTCAAAGGGAGAAGCCACCGTTTATGATAAAATTGGTCGGAGAAGGAGAGGATTGAGAGTTCTAGTGAGTTTTCGCCGGAGGGGAAGCAGAAAATCGGAGGAAAGAACACCCTGGTCTGAAGCAGGAAGAAGCTCGAGCAGTCAGTGGTGTTTGGACGACTTCACGCTGTAGAATTCGATTTTGGCGCTGCAATTTTGAGGTTAGTAAGTTAACACAATTCTCTACAACTCTTGTGAAGATTACCTGAGCTGAAAATGGTTGGAAGTTGATGAATATTTAGGTGGAAAACAGTAGACGAGAAATTTCGCGAAAAGGGGAATATCTCTGGTTTTTCAGTCGGTTTGAGCTTTCTAGGAAGAATTAGAAGCTGAAATTGGTAAGGATAGTTCGATAATTCAATTTATAACAACTTTTATGAAGGATGAGAAATCTGAAAATGAGTGGATATGGATGAATTTTTAGGTTGAACAGAGGGAAGCTGCAGGAATCGAGAAGAGTTCTACCTACTGTTCTAAGGTAATTTCCGAGTAATCTAGTGATTTTTAAGCTTTCTTTTCTTCAGATAAATTGTAGAGGATCATGAAAAGAAGAATTTGATCTAACATTTACTCTTTTTGATTGAGTATTGAGTAAGTTATGAGTTCTTGAAGTATGGCTAAAATGCTGGAAATTATGAGCAGGATCAAAACAGGATTTTCGAGTAGCTACTAATATAAGGGGAATTCTGAAGAAACCATACGTTTTTAGATCTTGTACTCTGAATATAAATTGTAGGGGACTGTAAAATGAAGAGTTTGCCATAAATTTAGTTTTATTTGGTTAAGAATTGAGGAAGTTATGATCAATCAAAAATTGGTATGAATATATGTATGTTTAGATAATGCTTGCTAAGGAGTATTATGAACATCATGAGTTTGGTTTGCAAGTGGCTATGGCAAAGACTACAAGCATGTTGAAAACTAACCTAGGGAAACTTATTCTTTTCAGGACGGATAGAGTTGGGAAAAGCTTACAAGCCATTGTGAGCTAGTCGACTATTAACCGTGAGTGACAAAATGTCTTTAACAAAGTTTTATAAACTCTTGAGTTAAGCAAGATGCTTTTTATATGAATGAGCTACTTTTATGTAGGTATGATGTGTTGTATCCATGAACTTTATGTGTATGATTTGTAAGTTACTCTATGTTCCTCGTTTTGTAAATATATCGATAAGGTTTGACCGTTGAACACAGTTTAGTTAAAAAAATAAATATATAACGATACCTAAGGACACTGAGACGGTATCGAGATAAACATGTAATGATACCTAAGGACATTGGGACGGTATCGAGATAAATGTGTAATGATACCTAAGGACATGGAGATGGTATCGAGATGAGAATGTAACGATACCTAAGGACATGGAGACGGTATCGAAATGAGTTTATGTGGCGGTACCTAAGGACCTTGAGACGGTATCGAGATAATTGGGATCCTGATATATGAGGACTTCGGTGACGTATCGGGATAGCCCTAAACAAATGTGTAGGTGTAGTTGATATATATGTATGTGTATGTGTTAGCTCTAAATGTACGCATGATAGTAATGTAATTACGACGTTGAGAGTGTTGAGCTTACTCCACCTCAACTAAGGAGTTAAGAATGTTATGTGCGAATGAGTATTATGTTTTCAGTTGAATAAACGCTGGTAAACTAAGTTTTGAGATGTTTTATATAAAGAATTCCATTTATGCTAGACAAGCACGTTTTTAGTGGAAATGTTTTATGCCTGTCACTCACTAGACATACGTCTAACTTTTTCTTTTAAATGTTTTCTTACTTCCCAGGTAGCGTACGGTATCTAGGAGCTTGACCTACCCTCGCAAAGTCCTTGCTGCGGTTCCTCTCTTAGTTGTAAATATTAGTCTCTTTTTGTGTTGACTAGCATATAATAGAGAGGGAAAGGATTGAAACTAGAAAAGTATGGTTGTATAAACAATAGTGGGTATGGTTGTATAAATGATAGTGTAACCACTATTTGTATGTATTTGAATGATGTTTGCGTATATAAGTGATGTATGTGATTCACGCTCTTTTCCTAGGTCTAAGAGGGTGATCTAGGGAGAGGGTGTGACATACCTAGAGTCGAGATGTTGGTCTGAGTTTTCGCAGCGTCGCGATGCTCCCTATTTTGCACAAAAAGTATAGCTCTCAGTTCTTGAGCGTAATTGGGACATAAAGCTAGCTGTGTGACGCTCTTCACATGGGTAATTTGATAATCCTGACCCCTTGTTGACTTTTGATGCTTCCTAGCTTGTTTTGGGCTCGTTTTAGCTCCAAATGATCCTTTTACCCTCATGCTGATTATTTCCTACAAAGATAGAGAATTAACAAGTAAAATGAACTAATTAAGAGAGATTTAAGGGAGGAAACATAGCGCTTATAGAGCACTATCACTAGTCCATCATGGAAATGCATAGGGACTTCATGGATTGTCAAGAGAGATGTTATTTACCTTGTTGTTCAATTTTACGTTTTTGTGTCTACAAAATGACTCATTCTCTCGCTCCTTCTCTTTCAGATCATTATTTCTCAAAGTCACCTACTTTATTTTTCAAGGATCGGTGCAAACATTTCATACTAAAAATGTGCACGTATTGGGTTCCCTAGCACAAAGCTATCATTCTTGTTTTGTTTCATTTTCTCCTTATATATAGAGAATAAACAATGTTATTTAAATTCTATTTGAAGTTTCCACAACAATACAAATAATTATTTCTTTGATTGAGCTAAGACTTCTTTCGTAGCATGCACAATAATTATTTATTTGATTGAGCTAATACTTCTTGCACAAAGTGAATTAACTAGCCTGTCATGGAAAACATTGGAGACTTTATGGAATGTCAAGAGGGATGTTTTTTTGTCTCATTCATTGATTTTATTATTTGGTCTCAACAATCTTACTCCATGTACGTCTTCATATCTAATATGTTAATTCATTTTTTTCTTTTCTAAAATCTCATCAAACGATAACACCTACTTTCTACAATAAGAACTAAATCGTTAAAAAAATTTAAAGTAGAAGGACGAAATTGTAACATAATAAATCTTAAGGACTTAAATTGTTATAAAATGTAAAGTACAAGAATAAAATCATTACAAAATTTTCAAAATGCAAGTTGTAATGTAATTTTCACTAGAGAGAAGTCTTCAAATTAAATGAATAGTAGCCACTTTCGAACATCTTAAATGGGTTTTCATTTTCTTAACTTCCTTTATTTTATCTATGTTTTTTAAGGAGAAATTACATGACTAACTTTTTTGTGCTTTTGTTTTATTTTAGCTTAATAATACATTCGTTTAGGTAATAATGAAATAAATCATGTTTAAAAGTGACTCACTCACAAATGTTTAATTTTTCTTTCAAATTATAAACTAACTAGTTAAAGGTTTCAGTTAAACAAGCATGTAAAAAGATATTGTCCCCTACTTTTTAATCTTTACTAAAAATATATATCTCAATTTCAATGTTCCAACCTTCAATGTGAACAAACTAATGGTTATTTATCCTTTTTAACTATCATATCTTAATTTCGGTTCACAATTTATACATTAGATTATAAAATAAATGTAAAGATAAATAATTATGTGAAGAAACACTAAGATTAATTAAACTATATTGATCTCGTTGAAAATAATGATGAAAAAATCTCAATGATACAAAAGATAAAACCTTTTTATAAGGAAACAACAAATTTGGATGACAATAATGAAAGAGTATAAAGGAAATTTAGATTTTCCTTTCTGAAATGTTATTCAAATAATTTATACTTGATCTTCTACACGATCTGATCATTTTTCAAATCTCTGCTTTAATTTCATGGTCAATTATCAATGGGGTAGTTAGGTCTTGAGTTTATCTGCGAGACAAACACAAAAAAAAAAAAACAAAAAACAAAAAATCAATTTGATACAAGACAATTAAAACGTTAGAATAAATAAATAATTAAATTTTCCTTACATTTTATCTTGAGTTTTCATTCTAAAATTTCAATTCTATCATCCTTTCAAATCTAGAATCAAAAGTAATGTACATAGACCTTACAAAACTCGCTAATTTCAATTATAATAAAGGTAAAATTTTCCTTGAAATTTAAATTGACCACACAAAAAAATTGATTATTGTCTTGATAAAGAAAAATTTATCGGAAGAGTCAAGAAAATACCAAAAACTTCTTTTTTTATGCAATATTCACCGCATGTAGAATGACACAAAGTGTTGGCACTTCCTTTCAGGATGCATGCTTTCTCGCAGGTTTCTACACATGATTTGTATTGAGGCTCTAGATACCTAGATAACAAAATTCCTAAATTTTTGCCATTGTTCAATCTCAGCTTTCCTGTCAGCGGTCATATCTGCCTTAAAGAATTGTAGTGATGTCACCACAACAATGCACATAAAAAATACAACCATAATATTTTTTGCCATTTTTGTCTTTTAGCTTTTAAGTATGTCTATTTATTTCTTTGTGGCTTATCGTTTGAGGAAAAGAGAATGTCATTTTATAGCAGTTTTAGTTGTTAAATTAAGATCATTAAGCGAAAAATAAGTATTAAACATGCACATAAAAGGGGAAATAAGAGTTTTGAAAACCACGAACAGTTCGTGGACCACCACAAGAGTCTTCTTTAATATTCTCTCACCTTAGAATGGATGGTGGGATCCAAAATTGTAGTGAATATGAGGGGATTGGTCAAGATTGAGAGTTTTGTGTTCTTTGGTATTTTTGGCCAAATTAATCCCAAGTTCTCAGCAAAAATCTCAACCCAGACTCTACTTTATAGAGAACTAGCATGCAATTAGAATTAACACAATTTTGCCAACAAATTGAAGAGAAAGTGAGTGAGATTAGTGTCAAGATGTAGAAGCAACACCAAAGGTTTAACAACTTAGTGGGAAAATCCAACTTCTCTTTAAAATTCAATTTAAATTTGAATTTGAAATTAATTTAACATCAAATATTAAAATAATATTATATTTACAAATTTAGTATTCTAAACTTGAAGTAGCTCTTGTCCCAATTGATTACAAACTGAAGTCTTTTATAGACTCCGGACTTATCAGCGGAATTGAATGCGAAAAATTAAAAGATAAGATCGAATCGCAGGACAGGACCCCTGACAGATTCGTCTTTTGGAAAAGTAAATAGTAAATCTAATTATTACAAAATGAATAGTAAAACTAATAATTTAACTAAAAAACAAGTAACTAAAGGACGAAAGACTAAAAGACAAAAAGTAAAAATAGAAGTACATATACGATAAAGAAAAAAGAAAGGGATAAAGATTTTGATGGATATGAATCTGTCGGAATTTAATTTTATTGTGCAGCTTTCTCCCCCTGAAGCTTTGTCTTCATCTTTGATGTCTATCTTGTTTATTCCAGGTATACTCTTGCTCACCCTAGGCTGATTACGGCTTACCAACGGCTCACTGCGCCTCTGCGACTTACTGCCTGGAACACCAACTAGGTCCAAGAAAGAGGATGCTTGGTCTGAACAAGATGAAATCTCTAAATCGTCAAAGCTTCTATCTTGATTGTTCTGCTGCTTTTTTCTTTTTCAATTTTTTTCCAACAGAAATGTATTTACAGTGTAAACTAGAGTAATTACAGAGTTTACACTTTAGACTACAACTAGAGATGCGAATATACATTAGATTTTTTTTAATTTTTTTTTTAAATTTTCTTTTACAAATAAATGTATGGGAGATTTCTCTATGAAAAATCCCTTATGATCACCATTTTCTTCTTGTTGAAGCAGGTGAAAAATGGATTCGAAGCTCACATGGGCTGTGAGTCGAGGTAGGGATCATCAAGATCATACTCTGGCTCGTCTTCCTGTGTGGAAGCTGAGAGAGTTTCACTCTTTGAGGAGGTTGATGTAGTCATCGCAAGGACTCTCTGGAAGTCTGCATCAGATGTGGTCTGAGCTAAAGCTGCCAATAGTTTTGATTTTTCATTCAGGAACTCTGCATTTTTCTTTTGGTCGAGATCCTGTAGATAGCCATTTTGGTTAAACCATTCTTTGATTTTATTGATGGTGGCGTGCTGAAAATTGTATTTTTTCCACCATTTGATTTTGAGGATCTTTGCGATCATCTTGTATTGTGGATTTGAGCTGGTGGAAAAGTTCCAGCAAAAAATCCATGGAATTTGAAAATATAAACAGAAACGCATCGAATTGTGGAACGATGTTTTCTGTATGGTTTTTGCGAAATAATAATAAGATTCTTGCATTGGTGAAGGAAGAATATCGTCTGTCATGCCAAACGTATTCCACCATTGAATGAACCAAAGAGGGAAATGAATCTTATAAGCATTCGGGCAAAATTGAATAAACCACGAATGATTATAATTTCTATACCACGTAACATTATACCAGGCCTTTATGTAATCCCGGTAGGAGTATGTTTGAGGTACAAAGGGTTTTGAGAAAGATTTTTCTGTGTAAATACCCTGATTCCAATTGGTAGGATTCAAGGCTTTGAAAATTTTGAATTTTGAATATGCGATCATGGAGGGATCATTTTTGTCTGGAATATGAGTAATTTCGACAGACTTGGTGTCTTCCAAAATAAACTCATAAAAATGTTCTTGTTTTCTTCATATCCTCGGGAACGAAAAAGAAGTTCTCGGGATACATTTTTGAAATAGTTTCTTCTATTTTGAGACCTTGATATTCTGGTTTGATAATTGGCTCATACAAAACCAGTTGTTTTTGGAAATATGTCTTTATCTCAGGACGAGGTACAAACCTCTTTTTTGGCGTAACCGCCTGAGAATGAGTTGATGGAGAAGGGATGGAAGATCCCTGATTTGAAGAAGGTGAGGCAGTAGGCCTCATTTGAGTAACACCACCTGATGTTGGTCTTACTAGAAAGGCAGAAGGCCTTGGAGGTGGAGTTGAAGACTCCATTGTGGATCCTAACCGTATTCCGGTGGATCTTGCCCTGGAGCGGGTTACCGTAGTAAACCCTACTTTCATTGTATATTGATCAGCACTCATAGGTAGAGGTGCTGGATTTGAAGAGGATGGGCTTTTGCCCTTTGAGGATGAGGAGGCTTTAGCCTTCCTATTTTTCTCACTCATTTTTTCTTTCTTGGCGAAGAGAGAGGAGAGAGAGAAGAGGATTTTGGAGTTAGGAACTCCCTTGAAAGATAATCGGCTAGAGGGTTTTGTTCTCCTTTTATAGGCAAAACCTCAAAGTCAAAGCAAGAAAGAATTGCTTGCCATCTTGCAAAAATTTGCTTTGAAACAAGGTTCTTGACATCTTTTTCAAGAACAAATTTTGAGGCTCTAGAATCAGTTTTGATGGTAAATTTTTTATTAATTAATTCAACTTGGAATTTTTTGGACACAGAGTACTATAGCAAGTAACTCTTTTTTGACAGTGGAGTAATTTTTCTGGGTTTCATTCCAAACTCCTGAGTGGAATCGGACGATTGACTCGGTCTTATCCAGACATTGTTTCAAGATTCCTCCATATCCGATATTGGAGGCATCAGTTTCCACAATAAGTGTGGCTTTTGAATTGATAAGACTCAAACAGAGAATTGATTTGACCAAAGTTTTGATTTTTTGGACGGCTTGAGTATGTCTGTCTGTCTAGGGTTTTGGATTTTTGCGAAGCCTTTCGAAGAGTGGCTTGCAAACAGGTCTGAGGTTCTGTATGAAGTCAGAGACGTAATTTAAATAGCCCAAAAATCTTTGCAATTGGGTTTTATCCAGAATTTTATCAGGAAAATTTGATGCAAATTCTATGGACCTATTAACTGGTTTAATAAGGCCCAAATGTATTTCAAAGCCCAAAAACCTGATTTTGGTTTGAAATAGTTTTATTTTTTGGAAGAGAAATAACTAAGCCATTTCTTTTGATAATATCAACAAAAATGTTGAGATGTTTGAAATGCTGATCGATGCTTGAAGAAAAGACTAAAACATCGTCAATATAAACAATTGTAAATTCTTGAAAATCATTGAAAATTTCGTTCATGATTTTTTGAAATTCTGAAGGGGCATTTTTAAGCCCAAAAGGCATAACATTCCATTCATATTGACCAAAAGGAACATTAAAAGCTGTTTTATGTTTATCATCTTCAGAAATTTGAATTTGCCAAAAACCTGATTTCATATCAAACTTTGAAAATATTTTGGCATTTGAAATCCTTTTTATCAAATCGGATTTGTTAGGAATTGGATATCTAATCCATTCCAAAACTTTATTGAGAGGCTTGTAATTTATTACTAACCTTAGTACTCCTCTTTCCTGTTTAGCTTTGTTATTGACATAAAATCTTGCGCAGGACCATGGACTTTTTGAAGGTCTGATTAGTTTTTTGTTAATCAGATCCTGTATTTCTGCTTTGCAATGCTTCAGTAGTTCTGAATTCATTTGAATAGGTCTAGCTTTTGTCGGAATTCATGCTTCTTTGAAACCTTGCATGTATGGCAAATTGACAATATGCTTCCTCCTAGCCCAAAAGGCGTTAGGAAGGTTAGAACAAATTTCTTTTTCAATTTTATTTTGAAAAATTGAAATTCTACTTTTGATAGAAGAATCTTTTAGATTTTCTTCAATTCTTTTGAAACTGATTCCTTCTTTTAGAAGTCGATTTGGTTTTGTTTTCTCTTAATTTCTTCTTCTTTTAGAAAATCTATTCCTAAAATTTCATGAGAAATTACAGGAGAAATAAATTTGAATAAAACTTCTTTTCCAGAAATCTTTGAAGAAAGTCCTTCTTTAGTGACTTTAAAAGGATAAAGTTGAGTTAAAAATGGTGTACCCAAAATTAATTCTTGTTTTAAATCCTTTACAAGAAGAAAGGAATTTTCAAAAGAAAATTCTTTATTGGAGATATGAACATTTGGTAATTTATACCTGATATTTAATTTGTTACCGTTAGCACTGCTGAGTGACTCAGTAGTTTTTTCGAAATACTTTGTGGGAATAAGACCTTGCTGTATGCAATTTTGATCGGCTCCCGAATCAATAAGAGCTTTTAAAGTTATTTTAAAATCATTTATTTTTAAAGTGATTAGGGAATACCATTTTTGGTATTGAATTTTAGAAATTTGATTTATTAAAAATTCTTTTTCTTCTTCTGGTGTATCATCAGAAGAATCTGCAGTTTGAAAATTATCTATATTTAATGAGTTTAAAGTGTTCTTAATCTCTTGGATTTCAGAACGATTTTGAGAAACTTCCTTTTTTAAAGAGTTTATTTCATTTTGTAAATCTTCAATAGAAGTGACTTTTTGAACTTCTTTTCTTTGCAAAATCTCATCAAGAGTTAGATGAACAAACTCTTTCTTTTTAGGAAATGGTTTTGAGCTAGAACCTTCAAGTGATTGATTGAGGGTTCTTAAAACTGTTCTTTTTAACTCATCGTCTCTAATATGATCGATGGTTTTGAATAAAACCTCTTGTTCATCTGTTAGGACATTTATTCATTGTCCTCCACAGATTTTTATTCCTTCTTTAGGAATTTCCTCATCACTTGAATAATTTGAACTTTCATCCAATAGTTCATGAAGTTCATGATCTGAACTTTCATAATCTTCGGACGAAGTGGAGTAATCATAAGGGTCTTCATTTTGTACTTCAAAAACTTTTGAATTTGGACATCTATTAGCATAGTGTCATTCTTAGCAACCAATCTAGCCTTGTATCTTTCAATACTACCATCTGCATTACATTTGACAGTGAACACCCACCTGAATCCCACTGTTTTATTATCGTTTGGTAAATCAACTATGTCCCAACTACCATCTTCAGGATCATTCATCAGAGTATTAGACTGGTCCTATGATAGATCAACTGTCTATTCTCGATCCAGTCAAGTTTCTTCTAGTATAAACCTAAAGTTTAGGTGTTTGGCCTGTCAAAACAGTTTGAAGAGTATTTCTGAAACACCTTTGAGTTATGGAGGGGGCGTAAACCTAGTTTGCGCTATTTCAGAATTTGGGGTTGTCCTGCACATGTGCTAGTGACAAATTCTAAGAAATTGGAACCTCGTTCAAGACTATGTCCATTTGTTGGTTACCCTAAGGAAACGAGAGGTGGTCTCTTCTTTGATCCATAAGATAATAAAGTATTTTTATCGTCAAACGCTACATTCTTGGAAGAAGACCACATGAGAGATCATAAACCACAAAACAAATTAGTATTAAATGAAATTAATGAAGAGTCAACAAGAGTTGTTGATGAAGTTGGTTCTTCAACAAGAGTTGATGAAGGACCTAATACTTCAGGTCTATCTCATCCTTCTCAAGAGTTGAGAATGACTCGACACAGTGGGAGGGTTGTATCACGACCTTCTTATTACTTGGGTTTAACAGAAACTCAGGTTGTCGTACCTGACGACGGTGTTGAGGATCCATTGTCTTTTAAACAGACAATGGATGATGTTGATAAGGACGAATGGGTCAAAGCCATGGACCTTGAAATGGAGTCTATGTATTTCAATTCAGTATGGGAACTTGTAGATCCACCTGAAGGGGTTAAACCCATAGGGTGTAAATGGATCTATAAGAGAAAGAGGGACGTAGCTGGTAAGGTACAGACCTTTAAAACTTGACTTGTAGCAAATGGTTATACCCAAAGGGAATGGGTTGACTATGAGGAAACTCTTTCCCCTGTTGCTATGCTTAAGTCCATAAGAATTCTCTTATCCATAGCCATATATTATGACTATGAAATTTGGTAAATGGATGTCAAGACGGCTTTTCTTAATGGCAATCTTGAAGTGAATATCTTTATGTCTCAGCCCGAAGGGTTCATAGCTCAAGGTCAGGAGAAAAAAGTTTGCAAACTTAATCGATCTATTTATGGGTTGAAATAGGCATCTAGATCTTGAAACATTAGATTTGATACTGCGATAAAATCTTTGGGTTTTGATCAAAACGTTGATGAACCTTGTGTTTACAAGAAAATCATCAACGGTAAAGTAGCTTTCTTGGTACTATACGTAGACGATATCTTACTCATTGGGAATGACGTAGGATACCTTGTTGACGTTAAAAAATGGCTAGCAGCCGAATTCCAATTAAAAAATTTAGGAAAGGCGCAGTATGTTCTTGGGATCCAAATTATTAGGGATTGTAAGAACAGAATGCTAGTTTTGTCTCAAGCAACTTATATCGACGAAATGTTGACTCGATATTCGATGCAGAACTCTAAGAAGGGTTTATTACCTTTCAGACATGGGGTTCACTTGTCTAAGAAATAATGTCCTAAGACACCTCAAGAAGTTGAGGATATGAGACATATTCTCTATGCCTCAATTGTGGGCAGCTTAATGTATGCTATGCTTTGCACTAGGCCATACATTTGTTATGCAGTAGGAATAGTTAGTAGGTACCAGTCTAATCCAAGGTTTGACCACTTGACAACAGTTAAGAATATCGTCAAGTATCTTAGGAGAACGAGGGACTACAAGCTAGTGTATGGAGCTAAGGATTTGATCCTTACAGGTTATACTGACACTAATTTCTAAACTGACAACGATTCTAGGAAATCCACGTCGGGATCAGTGTTTACCCTAAATGAGGGAGTTGTAGTATGGCGAAGTGTCAAGCATGGATGCATAGCATACTCCATCAGGCCACTAGACATGTTTGAACTGACGGGTTCACCTCCATGTTACCATATTGTGGACCATCAGGTTCACTTTCATGATTTTGACAGTGCGCCTTCATGCCACTAGACATGAGTGACTAGGCGGGCAGGTTATTTACTTAGATGTTCACCCATAGCAATATCAGAATGCATGTGATCCCGATAATGGGGTCACTTACTGAGTATTTTTATACTCATTCTTTCTTATGCTACAACTTTCAGGTAAAGGCAAGGACAAACTGGCGAATGACAGGAAGAATCCGTGACCGTGCCGTTGGGACCATTCAAATGCTTCCGCTCATGTTTTTATGTTTTCATGTTTTTAAATCCCAGTCTTAATGTCTGTCAGTATTTATTTTGCTATTTTCTGTAAATAGTTTGACATTTTTTCTATATGTGAAAATTTCCCTTTAGTTAATAATATTAATTTAACATCAAATATTAAAATAATATTATATTCACACCAATCTCGACTTTTCTGAAAAACTAATTGTTTTAATATGAATCCCTATTCATATATTAAATATTTAAATCACATTTAAATATCTCCAACTCTCTTTATTGTTTAATTCAAAATTAAACGATTAAACAATTTAAATTATTGAATATAAATAACGTTTATTCCCTAACTTGATTTTGAACGATGCAAAATCTTTCACCACACTTTTTTAAGGTATTGTCCAATATGAGCTAGCAGAGGGACCTAATGGACCTAAAGATCATGAGCTCCAACGATCCGAAATTAACCACTAAACTCTTTAACCAAGTTAACCAACATTCGTTAACTAACGAGACACTCCACTAAAGCCTGTAGCTGCACTCTACTCTCCTCACTATAGATATATTTTTGTCCACTTGATATAACGATAATTAGTAAGTTGATCCTTAACAGGTTGTTTGTAATTACAGTTAGGTCGAAATTACCATTTACCCTTACAACTACATCTTGTTCCTTAAATCCCACTGATTCTCTAATGAACAATTGATTTATGGTCCAACTACTAAATTGAGTCCCTCTCGAGCCAATGAGAGGGTAGGGCTCCTTGTTCAAGTCTCGGAGTCAGCACTTAAGAGAAAAACCTATCTACTAACTTTAAAGGTGGGTAAGAGTGAATTTTATCTTGCAGGACTATGTCCCCATCTATCTATTAGGTCTTACCTCTGAAATGGGAGGCTTATTGAATCGGCAAACTCGGGCCGCTCTCACCCATGCAGATTGAAGGATAATCCCCAATAAACAGAAGTTCATAGTTAGCTCAAGATTAAAATCGAGTTATCTAGGTCATCAAATTGAAATAATCAATGGTAACAGTAAACGACATTATAAAGTATCAGTGACTATTTCGTGGTCCGGTCTTTATGCAAACTCATTGCATAGGATGCCCCCACTCGTATGTCTCCACCTGAACGATTCAGGATCACATCATTTGTATCAAATATAAAGTGGGTTGCATCCATACTGTCCCTAGGATAAGGTCCCAACGCTATTCATATACTATAGACCATTTTGGCTATTTATTTGAACTCGATCCACTTTTATGTTTCCACATAGAGTTCAAGTATTCATTCTAATTGCCATGGGTTCTTAGTTTATTTGATTTAGAGTTACTTAATTGCACAATTCACTTTATTCAATAACAACTTAACTGAATAAACCTCAATAACATTTTATATAACTAAGTTCATTGTTTAAAAACTATGAGTTTTAAGACATACAACCCAACAATCTAGTCGTTAGTGGTGTGAATGAAAAAAAAAAATTTGTTACCAAATAAAACTTGGTCTTACGCAAGTGCACATATCTTGTGTAATATAGTAAAGCAATCAAGAGACTGAGTTTGTCTTCTAAATATCAAATGCCCAAACTATGCTTAGCTAATCTACAATTGTTTTGATCTTATATAAGGGTTAGAATTGTGATGACGATTTGATTTTAAAATTAAAAGAAAACAATTTAAATACAAGTCGGAAAATTCAAGAGTCAAAGATGTTCAAGGTGTTGATGTGTCAATGAACATTTAAGTCTAGAAACTATTTTTATGATTATTGTCTTTCAATGACAAACATTTCTCATGCAAACTTAATTGATTACTAATCACTTGAAACCAAATTATGAAGCATGGCATTAAGAATAGTCATGATCAACTTTCATTACCAACCTAACTATTTTCATGATAAATTAGATAATGATCCATTATCATAGGTCCCTATTAAACACAAAATCTTTCTAATTGAACATTTAATTTAAAATGCTTTGTGGATCAATCAATGTAATAAGCACAATAATGTTGGAAAGCATTCAAGAACACAACATCCAAACAAAATAATATGCATTAACTTAAAGTCATAGTAAGTTCATCAAAGACCCAAGAAATAAAATGTTTAGCCACTGATCGATGACACAACCATACTCTCATATATTGCAGCAACCATGAAAAAGTAAAGAGAATAAAGAGAAGAAGAAACACTATTATAGTAATGAAAATTGTCGATGGAACGAGTCCAAAACACATTGATTTGCATCTAAGGATGTCAAACGGCCTCCAAACGAACCTCCCTTTCTAAACTCTTATTTTCTAGCTAAAACACTTTTTAAGGTTCTCTAATTTCGTGGTGTAATCACCCCTCCCATTCGAAAAGCCAAATCTCTATAACAAATAGAGCAAACTTTCCAAAAGCAGGTTGAAAATGTCCAAAACTGGGACGCTCTCGATTATTGCCCTTAGTTCTAAATGATACTGATGCCGAAACATCAAAACAAGATTTGAGAATCAATGTTCCAAATGATAGTGATGTCGAATATCTTGGAAAAGAATTGAAGAAACTCTAAATCAATGAATCATTCTTAGATAATTATATTGGAAATATCAATGGAATAAAATACAATAATAAAATCAATGACAAAGACAAAGACATGGGATTTGAGCAAAAGAACAAATATATTAAAAATACTCAAATTGATGGAGATCGATATCTATGTTTGGAATATACATCATGCTCCGATATCAACAGTCTCTATCTTTATCCGACTATGCTAGTGTTTTCAAAAGATAGTTTGACATGCATGATCTAATCTAAATCCTACTCTCTCAAGCAAGATTCAAATCATATAACATATACAAACGTTGATCAAACATTCAAAAATATTAAACGGTCATGTTTGAAAGCATAAATGCAAATTAACATTCAAGAAACAAAGTGTACAACAATTACACCTAATCCCTAAAATAATGAATTTAGTCTAACATGACTTCCATAGACAGAACCATATCAAGAACACAAATATAAGAAAACAAATTCAGGTAACAAAAGAGAAAGAAGAAGTTATTTGCCTTCCGATAGCGTCTTCAACATAAAAAAGACTTCATACATTGCTTTAAACCCTCTCTCTAAGCCTCAAAAACTAAAAAATTTGATGTGGTGGCCGTCCAAAAACACTAGGATAAATAAGTTTTCCAAGAGAGGAAATTTTTTTTCCAAAACTAACATGGCGCGCAACATTGTGCAAGAGTGTCGCAATGCTGGTCCTTCTTAGCGCACTTTCACCTTTCCATGATGCACAAACAATGACGAACCAAAGATGATGAACCACATAAATCTGCACAAAAACCTCTCCAAAAAATGCGTCGAAGGAAGCGCCATGGCGCTACCCTATTTTTCCACATCCTCGTGTTTTCTTCCATGTTTTCTTCCCTCTTTTCGATGCTTGGATCGGGTTTGACTTCATTGATCTTATCTAGGTCTTTTCTTTTTACTCATTTTGACATTTAATCTTTATCCTGAACATAATCCTGAAAATATTAGCAAACACCATCAAATCTAACGATAATCATGTAAAACCTATCCTAAATCAAGGTCAAAGAACACACATTGTAGGTGTGTTTCAACGTACCCAGGTTAGTAATCAATTATAATCTGTTAAACAATATTTTGGAATGAATAAGATATCCAATTCCTAATAAACAAGATTTATTAAAAAAAATTCAAATGTAAAAATCTTTTCAAAATTTGATATGAAATCAATATTTTGGAAAATTTAAATTGCTAAAAATGATAAATATAAAACAATCTTTCAATGTTCCATTCGGACAATACGAATGGAATGTTATGCTATTTGGCTTAAAAAATGCTCTTACGAAATTTCAGAAAATCATGAACAATATTTTTAGTGATTATCAAGATTTTACTATTGTTCTAGTACTCTCTTTAAACATAGACCAACATTTTGAGAATCTCAATATTTTTATCGATATTATTAAACAAAATAGTTTAACAGTGTCTCTTCCAAAGATCAAATTATTTCAAACAAAAACAAGTTTTTGAGTTTTGAAATCCATTTGGGCTTTATCAAACCTATTTAATGGTCTATAGAGTTTGCTTCAGTTTATTAATAAAAGCCAATTACAAGGTTTTTTGGACAGTCTAAATTATGTGTTTGATTTCATTCAAAATCTTAGGCCCATTTGTAAACTACTTTTTCAAAGATTAAAAAAGAATCCACCTCTGTAGGCAGAAAAAATAAACTAAAGTTGTTAAGACAAAACGTTCGTCAAGATAATTCCCTGTTTAAGTTTCAAGTTTCATCAATCCAATAGCTCATCTCATAATAGAAACAAATGCCTCTGATATAGGATATGGAGGAATTCTAAAATAGTGTCTAGATAAGACCGAGTCTGTAGTCCGATTCCACTCAGGAATTTGGAACGAAAGACAAAAGAATTATTCTACAGTTAAAAAAAAAATATTGGCCATAGTTTTGTGTGTTCAAAAGCTTCAAGGTGAATTAATCAACAAAAAAATTACTATCAAAATTGATTCTAGAGCATCGAAATTTGTACTAAAAAAAGATGTTAAAAATCTTGTTTCAAAACAAATCTTTGCCTGATGGCAAACAATTTTATCTTGTTTGGACTTTGATGTTTTGCCTAGAGAAGGAGAACAAAACCCCCTAGCAGATTATCTCTCAAGGGAGCTTCTAACTCCAAAACTCCTGTTTCTTTCTAAAACCTCCTCTCTTCCGAAAGAAAAGAAAGAATGAGTGATCACAGTAAGAAGGAAATAACCTCTTCCTCTTTTTCAAAGGCCAAAAGTCCATCTTCTTCAAACTCAACACACACTCCAATTAATGTTGATCAATATGCCATGGAATTAGAGTTTACTACGATAACTTGTTCCAGAGCAAGAACTCCGGTATACGACCAAGTTCTCCATTGGAGCCATTTACACCACCCCTAAGGCCTTCAACCTTTGTTGTAAGACCACCCTCTGGTGATGTTACGCAATTGAGACCTTCTATCTCTCCTTTTTCAAATCAGGGATCATCTATCCTTCTCCATCAACAAATTATCAGACTATTACACCTAAAAAGAGGTTTGTACCCCGTTTTAAAATGAAAACCTATTTTCAAAAATTATTAATTGTGAAGGAACTCATCATTAAACTCGAATAGTAAGGAATCGAACTCGAAAAGACTATTTTAAAAATTTATCTTGAGGGCATTAATTTTGTTATTGAAGACCTTAAGAAATCAAGAATATTTTATGAGTTCATTTTAGTAAACACCAAATTTGTTGAAATAATTCATATTCCAAACAAAAACAATCCATCTAGGATTAATTAATCCAAATTCAAAATCTTCAAAGCCTTGAATCTGACCCATTGGAATGAAGATATCTACACTGAAATATCTTTCTCAAAGCCCTCTGTTCCACAAACATATTCATACCGGGACTACATAAGAGTCTGGTACAATGTAAAGTGTTATGAAAATTTAGCAGATGATTATGTAACCTCTGCTTCTGTATATATGAAACATGTTGTGAATGGATTTTTGTATGCCTGTGTAGTTGAAGAGCGAGATATTTATGAATTGTTATTAGGTGTCCATGTGTACAGGTTGAGTAACCCCATGGTTTGCATTGTTGTATGTTAATAAAGAGAATGTTATTTAGAGAAATGTATGTATCTCATGCTCTTTTCCAGGGAGAGTGTGACAGGTGTCTTTAGTCATGACACCTAAATTTGAGTAATTTAAGGCTTATGTTGAAATTTTTGGTGATTTTGGCTCCAAAATTGATTATTTTTTTGGCTTAAATAGGTATTTTAGAATATTTTTACTTAAAAATACTTGAATTTGGAGTTTAGGTCAATTTTAAGAGATTTTATGAGTAATAGTGGTATATATCGAGTATAAACCAATTCAAATAAGAATAAAGTTTAAAGTGAGTTTATAAGTTGGGTAAGGTTAAAAGTTCATGGTTTAGCTCATTCATGATAACATAAGTAATTTGAAGGATTATTTGAGTTTAACCTTGAAGTACCCATGTTAGGGGATAATGGGACATAGAATGGTTTTCAAGAAAAGTATAAGCATAATCTGAGTATAGATGAGATAAATAACTGAACAGTGATTGGCAAAGGATTTGGAACTGCTTTTCAGGTCAAACAAGGTTTTGCCACGTTTATAAACAAGGGAAAAACGAGCTCTGAATAGTGAGTGATAAAAAAAATTTCAACCATGTTTTGTCAAGATATTACATGTTTTATGAACCCTATATCTTTATAAGTGATTTGATTATGCCTATACTACGTTTTATGCTTGATGTTACCTAAGAATGATTTATGAGCTTGTTTTCTTTATTTACAAGGCATTCTATGCTTCGTGTTTCTCAAATATGTTTTACAAGATCTTGATTATTGAACATGTTTTAGTTAAATGATAAGTACCTTATGTACCGATACCTAAGGACATTGAGACGATATCGAGGTGAATATGTAACGATACCTTAGGATATTGAGACGGTATTGAGGTGAATATGTAACGATACCTAAGGACATTGAGACGATATCGAGATGAATGAGACCCTGATATATGAGAACTTCGGTGATGTATGATAGCTCTGGGTGAATGTATGACGGTTTATGACATTACAACGTTGGGAGTGTTGAGCTTGCTCCACTTGATCAACTAAGTATTTAAGGGTACCATGTTTTCAGATGAGCATGATGTTTATGAACTATATTGTTAGATGAAAAACTATTTATGAACCATGATTTTATGTTTTATACCTATGAAATGTTTTATGCAAAGAGGTCCCCTTATGTTTAAGCAAGCATGATTTAGTACGAACATTTTAATAACTCTGTCACTCACTAGACCCATGTCTAATGTTTTTAAAATGTTTTCTCTTATTGTCAAGGTAGCGAACGATTTTCAGGAGCTTGACCTACCCACACGAAGTCTCTGCTGCTGATCCTCCCTTAGCTTGTAAATATTAGGTTTTGAGTTAATTGGCATGTAGTAGAGGTGATGGAAAGCTTAGGTTATAGGGAATCTCACTGTGTAAACTTTGCAGATTAGTATGTAGTATCTACTTCTGTATATATGAAAACATGTTGTGGATAGATTTTGTACGCCTGTGTAGTTGACGAGCAAGTTGTTTATGTACTATTTATTAGGTGTCCAGGCGTACATGTTGAGTAAACCCCCTGAGTTGCATTGTTTGTATGTTAACAAGGAGAATGTTATATAGATGAATGTATGTACTCATGCTCTTTCCTAGGTTTAAGAGGGTAATCTGGGGGAGAGCGTGACAACATACATAACTATCTGAGTGAATAATTAAACTCGTCCTACAGTAGGTGCGTTGTAACCACACCCTATAGTGAATCCAGAAGGAGACACAAATCTCAGGTGAATCCCGAAAGAAACTCAAACCTCTGGTGAATCCCGAATGAAACACAAAACCTCTGGTGAATCTCAAAGGAAACACAAACATATGGTGAATTCCGAAGGAAACACTACCTCTGGTGTATCCCGAAGGAATACAAACCTTTGGTGAATAGACAACTATTGACAGGAGAGTAATTATCACTAACATATATAATTGGCAACATACGTAAGGTCTCACAACATAGAATCATAACACGTCTCATGAAAATATTATCATGCTCGTACATCCTCTTACATCATATAAATCACATATAAAACGTATACGTATTCTTAGAGTAGCCAACACATGTTTGTAACTATATCGCCTAACACAAGGGCAGTTCTAGTAGTAAAATTACTTACCTCAATTTAAGTCTAGATAATTGGGTAACCAAACTTTCTTTTGTCTTGAGTAAAAAAAAATTCAAACCAACTTAAGCATAAATCAATTTAACACCAATCTAATAACATAACCCACCTCCACAAGACACAATACGAAAAGTCTTCAAACCACTTACCCAAAGTGTCAGCTCAACTGGACCTACGCCCGAGCTTTACTGGCGAAATCCAATTTAAACATAAGCCAAATTGAAGCGTTTCAAATTCAAATAAAAAACCCAATAGAAAATTACATTCATGCCAAACTAATTGGGAGCTCACAAATTTTCAAGAACCCAAAATAGCTTACTGTCTTTGATTTTATACTTTCGATTTATTATATTCTTAATTTCTCAAGTTTTTCTTAATACCAGTCCAAGTATAAACTAATATAAAATTTCTTGGTGAGGACCAAGGTCGAACACATGTATGAATTTTGTTACTAAATAACTGAATAAATTGGAAATCTCGAGGAAGTGAACAAATAAGATGAGATTTTGATTAGGAATATGAATATTAAATAAATTTAACTATTGGCTTACATCTACAAGTATGGGGATTACTGATGAATAATACAATTTTAGTGACGTTATGCTAGATGGAGAAGATCAATCTGTCAAATCCTAGTTTAATTACATAGATCATGCTTTCAAACATAAATCAATCATACCTTTCGGCAGAAGGGCCATATGAGTCATATGTCTAAGATGCGTGCTTGTTTAAATGAGCCTAAGATAAATCCTATTTCTAGGGTCAACTTCTTAGTTACAAACAATGTGACCTCTGGTTGCTTGCTCTCTCGAGTAGCCAATTGTTGGTACTTAATCAACGTTCTCACATTAAGATAAGAAAAAATGATTAACACTGCATTGCCGTAAATAACCTAGTTATTAGACTAGATTTATCGAGATTGATGAATGTTAGCCTCCAACCCTCGTAGATGCTTAGCTACTCATAAATATTTGTGGAATAATCACAAACATGATGGACAATTGATGTTTGATAGATATGGAAATGAGCGTATATTAAACTGATAATGATTTGATGTTCTTGTTCTAATGGCAATACAAATAGTTAAACACTTTGGTGATATAAATGAATGATAAAAAGGTTGAGAGATGGAGCTGTCGATGGGAGTGTCCTGCTCGCTGACAGTGAAGATGTATCGCTGAAATTGCTGGTGACAATGGAAGACAGTGGTGGAATCCTCTTCTCTGTCGAGACTCAGTTCACCAAGTTTCCTATGGTTGAGTGTAGTTGATCCTTTCCACTGTCGCTTTGAGGAGGAAGAAGATGATGTGTGGCGGCACTCTCCCAAAAACTGATTGCTGCTAACCCTAATTTTCTCCCTAGGATTTTTCTATATATCTCTTTTCTCTTTTTGGGCAACTTTTATAGCCCCAATCATGATACTTTCCATAATATTGACGTAGGATGGGCCCACAACGCATTCGGCTCCGTCCTTTCTGACCGTGCAGTCCGTCTCTGTCTAACGGCTCAAGGTACTGAAAATATTCTAGCACAACTTTCATGGTTAGATTTTCCGGAATAATAGGCCTTACCTTTATTAGCCATGCGTTGATGTAAGCTTCGACGCATGGTTGCGATGATGGTTTCCTGCAGAACAAAGCGTTCAAGGGTGTCAATTTTAAAAAAATAATATCTTTTTTTCTCTGTTTCATACACTTGTACGCATAATGAGAATATATCAGAGATTCATGCGTTGAAATAGTGTTCTTTTCACTGTTCTTCCATCTTTATTCTAAGAAAAAGAAGTAAAATAACTTGTATTTCTATAAGTTATCACTCACCAACTCACCGATTGACTTAAGTTCTTGTTGGACAACGGTTTTCAGTGCTCATATCCCCAACCTAAAATCTAAAATCTAGTGGGTATTAATAAATTAGAGCCAGGAGTTATTAGGTATTCAATATACATCAAAATATCACCAAAAAACAAGATCTTACCAAAAGAAATCAAGAATTCGGAAAAACCCAACGAGGGGATAGTGAAAAAGGTGATGTTGGCGACTGACGGCGATTGGACGGAGGCGCGCACTCGACAACACATTGCTGGAGTTGCGACGAACTAAACCCACGCTTTAGAGCTACTGCTTCTGATTGCTTTCGACTGGCATCGATCGGTGAGGCACTAGCGCAGATGATGACTGCCGCGACTAGGCGTGCAGCACGAGACCGGTTGGCATACGTCTAAGCAAAGAGAGAGAGAAAATGTAGGAGGGTCGCGCAGCTGAAGTAGAAGAAGAAGAAAGAAATTTAAATTTCTCTTTTTTTTAACTCTACACGCACTTTACGGCACTAGTAATATATATATATATATACATATATATACACACACATACACACAGAAATTCCTTTTTCTTCAACAAATTCAACTCAACAAAATATATCTCGCAAAACTTTTCACCAATTGAGTTTCAACCAAATCTCTTATCAATCATCATTTAAATTGAATTATCTTTGCAAAATAATTCAATTGAACCTTAAAAATTCCAAAGTTCATCCCAATTAATTGTAGATAATTACATTAAAAATTACCTCAGAGTTTAGGTTGTGACATGATCTTTAATTTTAATTTTCAAATTCAACTTCCATTTGAAGTTCGAGGTCTATGTTGTGTTGTGTAATTTCTTTTTCGAAATGATTGGATGTATGCTCAGATGTACTCTAAAGGTCATACACAAATGTCAAGTTTTTCTCAATATTAGCATAAGTATAAACTACTACTAAGATTTCTCGGTGAGGACCAAGGTCGATCATAGGGATTTGTAGCTAGCAAGATGAGTGAAATATTTAACTTGTGGAAATGTTAAAATAGAATGAAATGTTGGTGATAAATAATAATGAATAAAGTAAAGAAAGATGTGCAGCCTATAAGCTAGGAATCAATGAGATGATTTTGCAGACAACGAGGTTTTGGTTTATCAAATAGATAGAAGAAGGTTGGAGAAAACCCTTCATCAACCGGTTGAGTTCTTGCTTAGTTTCAGAGTTCGTGCTTCTAAACTTGAGTAATATTTACCTCTCAGTAGATGACTCACACAAATCATATGTCTATGATGCATGCTTGTTTAGTTGAGCCTAAGATAAACCCTATGTCTAGGAGTAGTTCTTAGTTACAAAGATGAGATCCATAGTTACTTGTTCTTTCAAGTAGTTAACTATTTCTACTTAAATCAAGTTGTCAAGTGGATTTAAGTAATGAAGAGTAAAATACATCAATGTAAACGAACTAGAAACTAAGCTTGAAATCTTAAAGTTGGTGAATGTTTTTTTCCAACCCTTTGAGTAATTTAGCTACTCATGCTTGTGTGTGAAATGAACATAGAGATGGAGAGTGAGGAATGAATCATGATATCGGAAATATATTAATAGTAGTGTTGATTTAGTTCATACAAAGTTCAAGCATCTAAATACACTCAAAATATACAAAAGATAGAATGAAAAGATAAAGAGATGAAGTGACGGCAACAGTGTCCTGCTCGCCGACAAGGATTATGGCTTTGTTATCTGCTTTCGTTGGGGAGGAGAAGTAATGGAAGCCCCACTCTCTTTCGAGGTTGATGCTCATTAAATCTCCAATGATGATGGTGAAAGTACACTCGACTGTCGCCAAAGGAGAGAAATGGAGGATGGCTGCCTAGCTCCCGAATTCTCCGTAGCACTAGAGGGTCTCCTTTTTTTTATTTCTTACTTTCTTCCCGTCTGCCAGAAAAAACTTTTTTTGATTTGTTAATCCAGCTGGCTTTTATAGCCTCAGAGTTTTACTTTCCGTGATGTCATCAGGTAAGGCTCTGATGCAGAGGATAAGGCTGCGTTTGTCAATCGTCATCTTTGACCAGGCAGGCTGTCGCTATTTTGCGGATCAGAGGGTCAAAAAACCTTTTTGTCCCCAACTGTCAAGATCAGGCTTTTCGAAGTTCAAGGGTTTGTCTTTTCGTGCCATACGTGTAAGCCCTAAACTTTTTATTACTCTTTTTTATCGTGCTCTGAATAAGTAAAAAAAAAAAAAAAAAACTAAACTAAGAGGCGGAATTACTATACTAAGAAAGGAAGGGAAATGCCGTAAAGGCGAGTTGATCGGGAAATACCTAACAATTAAGTTATTGGTTATTAAATTATTAAATTATTATTATTATTATTATTGTGTTTTTTTTTAAAAAAGAGGGAAGTGGGAGTTTAGTGGAGTAAAATTAAATAAAAAAAAAAAGAAAGAAAAGGGAAATAGAAAAGGGCAAGTGTTAGTCGTGGGAAGGAAAAATTTCATTGTCTTCATTTCTTTTTCTTCTTCAAAACAAGAGAGCACCGACTATCATCTTCTTCAAAGGGAGAAGCCACCGTTTATGATAAAATTGGTCGGAGAAGGAGAGTATTGAGAGTTCTGGTGAGTTTTGGCCGGAGAGGAAGCAGAAAATCGGAGGAAAGAACACCCTGGTCTGAAGCAGGAAGAAGCTCGAGCAGTCAGTGGTGTTTGGACGACTTCACGCTGTAGAATTCGATTTTGGAGCTGAAATTTTGAGGTTAGTAAGTTAATAAAATTCTCTACAACTCTTGTGAAGATTACCTGAGCTGAAAGTGGTTGGAAGTTGATGAATATTTAGGTGGAAAACAGTAGACGAGAAATTTCGCGAAAAGGGGAATATCTCTGGTTTTTCAGTCGGTTTGAGCTTTCTAGGAAGAATTAGAAGCTGAAATTGGTAAGGCTAGTTAGATAATTCAATTTATAACAACTTTTAAGAAGGATGAGAAATCTGAAAATGAGTGGATATGGATGAATTTTTAGGTTGAACAGAGGGAAGCTGCAGGAATCGAGAAGAGTTCTACCTACTGTTCTGAGGTAATTTTCGAGTAATCTAGTGATTTTTAAGCTTTCTTTTCTTCAGATAAGTTGTAGAGGATCATGAAAAGAAGAATTTGATCTAATATTTACTCTTTTTGATTGAGTATTGAGTAAGTTATGAGTTTTTGAAGTATGGCTGAAATGCTGGAAATTATGAGCAGGATCAAAACAGGATTTTCGAGTAGCTACTGATATAAGGGGAATTCTGAAGAAACCATACGCTTTTAGATCTTGTACTCTCAATATGAATTGTAGGGGACTGTAAAATGAAGAGTTTGCCATAAATTTAGTTTTATTTGGTTAAGAATTGAGGAAGTTATGATCAATCAAAAATTGGTATAAATATATGTATGTTTAGATAATGCTTGCTAAGGAGTATTATGAACATCATGAGTTTGGTTTGCAAGTGGCTATGGAAAAGACTACAAGCATGTTGAAAACTAACCTAGGGAAACTTATTCTTTTCAGGACGGATAGAGTTGGAAAAAGCTTACAAGCCATTGTGAGCTAGTCGACTATAAACCGTGAGTGACAAAATGTCTTTAACAAAGTTTTATAAACTCTTGAGTTAAGCAAGATGCTTTTTATATGAATGAGCTACTTTTATGCAAGTATGATGTGTTGTATCCATGAACTTTATGTGTATGTTTGTAAGTTACTCTATGTTCCTCGTTTCGTAATATGTCGATAAGGTTTGACCGTTGAACACAGTTTAGTTAAAAAAATAAATATATAACGATACCTAAGGACACTGAGACGGTATCGAGATAAGGACATTGAACATGTAATGATACCTAAGGACTTCGGTGACGTATCGATAGATAAATGTGTAGGTGTAGTTGATATATATGTATGTGTATGTGTTAGCTCTAAATGTACGCATGATAGTAATGTAATTACACGTTGAGAGTGTTGACTTACTCCACCTCAACTAAGGAGTTAAGAATGTTATGTGCGAATGAGTATTATGTTTTCGTTGAATAACATGCTGGTAAACTAATTTTGAGATGTTTTTCTATAAAGAATTCCATTTATGCTAGACAAGCACGTTTTTAGTAGAAATGTTTTATGCCTGTCACTCACTAGACATACGTCTAACGTTTTCTTTTAAATGTTTTCTTACTTCCTAGGTAGCGTACGGTATCTAGGAGCTTGACCTACCCTCGCAAAGTCCTTGCTGCGGTTCCTCTCTTAGTTGTAAATATTAGTCTCTTTTTGTGTTGACTAGCATATAATAGAGAGGGAAAGGATTGAAACTTGAAAAGTATGGTTGTATAAACAATAGTGGGTATGGTTGTATAAATGATAGTGTAACCACTATTTGTATGTATTTGAATGATGTTTGCGTATATAAGTGATGTATGTGATTCACGCTCTTTTCCTAGGTCTAAGAGGGTGATCTAGGGAGAGGGTGTGACAATACGTCTGAGGTATGCGTTTCTCATTCATCTTCGACGCACCCAATGATCCTTAATATTATGCAAAATGGGGCATTCAAAAAGTTAAATCACAATTTAGTATTTCTTCAGCCTATTTTAATGCTTCCACGCATATGAAGTATTTATCATGAAATTAAGCATTAGATGATGCATTATTCAACATTCTTTCGCAATTATTGTAAGAAAAAAGAACAAATAACTTGTATTTCTACAAGTTATCAATCTATAAAAGACTTTCATGCTGTATTCAAAGGCATCACTCAAAATATTCTCAAGCTATTCTCCATGTAAAGCATGATAACATTCGAACGATCATTTTCTATAAACGTTTCTCAATCCTAATTCTCTTTCCGGTCAATATTGAGCAATTGGTATCAAAGCCATAATAAACTATTTGAAAGGGTTAGGATGACTTTTGTAGCAGTGTTTCAAAATTAGTTATATATTTATTGATGTTCTAATTAGACAAAGAGCTTTGCAGTGGAACATGATGTTTGTTGAAAATTGGATTTAAGTTAACATTGTAATGGGCGTGTACCATTGAAGTTAACATTGTGGAATATGCTATTTCAAGATAAGTAAACGAGAATATGTTGGGAAGTGAAAACCGATCATGTAAAATTGAAGTTAACATTGTAAGCCTACTTTTATTGATTGGTAAAGTGAATTAACTAGTTGATAGAGTTAAAAACATGTGTTGTTAAATATATTTGATGGATCAAATGAATTTATAACTCCAAACTTTTGAGCAATTAACAACTTAGTATAAACGGTAAGTTTGGGATCGATCCACATGGATCTATTGGACTATCAATGACAATCAATTGAATTCTATCTATTTTGAGGGAGTTTTGTGAAAAATTAAATGAAAGTAGGCAAGAATTTAGAATATTTTTGGTTTATGATATTTTGGAGAGACAAATTGATATGAATGAGAATTCTAGTGAGTTGAGTTCAATTTCCATCATAGAATTAAAAAGGTATGATTTATGCAATGAATCCACAACCAAAAAGAGGTTAATCCCTAATCTTTCTAACTCATTAAGCTAGTCAAATTAAAGCTCAATTTCTAATTGTCCTAAGGTGTAAATCAAGAATTACTTCAAGATTCACTCTAAATTGCATTTTAGCATGTATATCCCTTAACGATTTTCAACAACAAATGAAATCTACATTAAGAACAAGGCTTCGTAGTTGATTAGTCCTAACTAGTTCATCAAGCATTGATTTAAACGAAACATGCTTTAAACGAATGCAAGAATTCCTAATCGTGCAACCTGTTCACAATTTTGACACTTAGCACATTATGAATTTACAAACAAGAACTTGAATCTAAACATGAGTCGTCATTTCCACAGAAACAAATCCAGAATTAAGTACAAGGATCAATCAAGATTCATACATTTCAATCAAAGATTAACAAGAAATTTTCAAGAAATTGAACAATCAACCACTAAATTCCCAAGAAAAGTACCTTAGACTTGCATCCTTCAATGCATCTTCTATGAATAAGTGAAAGGATACAAGAAAGTGGAAGGAAAATACAAAATGAAAATGAAAACTCTCTGAAAGTTCTAAGGAAATAGGTCTCTCTCTCGAGCAAGAAGATGAAGTGTTCTATTTAATTTAGTCGATAGAGTCACTACGCTCTTACCTAGCGTCACGATGCTAGTTTGAGTTTTCGCAATGTGGCGCTGCACTGGGCTTAGCGTCGCAACGCTCCCTATTTTGCACAAAAAGCATAGCTCTCGGGTCTTGAGTGTAGTGGGGGCGTAAAGCTACTGTGTAATGCTATTCATAGGGTATTTAGGTAATTTTGGCCCCTTATTGACTTTTGATGCTCATTAGCTCATTTTGGGCTTGTTTTAGCTCCAAATGACCCTTTTACCCTCGGGATGATTATTTCCTACAAAGATAGAGAATTAACAAGTAAAATGAACTAACTAAGGGAGATTTAAGTTATGAAACGTAGCGCTTTTAGGGCGCTATCAAATCACCCCCAACTTTAATCTTGATCGTCCCAAGCAAGGAAATAGAATCTAAGTTTATGTGCAATCAATCAATCATGCAAAGAACATGTGTACATGCTTATATAAATTGGTCTTGCTTCCTATTGAATCATACTTGCTATATGCTATTGAGTATGCAAGTTAGAATGTAAAAGTTAGAAAGTTAGAGCTAAAAAGTTACGGTTATGCTCTTTTTTAAAAACGCTCTAGCTAATGTGCATAAATTGGAAAGGAATGATACTTATCTCTCAACAATCTCAAGAGTTAGGCAATGCAACAAAAAATGAAATCCAAACAATGATCAATCAATTAAGCGCACACATTTCTTTAGAAAAATAACTCCAAGTCTATTCATGCATGGAAAAGTTCAAGCTCTTATTGGTTAAGCTTACATAACTTGGAATGGTTTTATAGGGTTTACAATCTGTTTTCCCCTACTCTAGCTCATCTTTTAGCTCTAGACATACCGAGCTTGCAAAAAAAAAAGGGGGGGGGGAGGCAATACTAAAGACAAGGGTGCCTTACTCACGCACACGAAAGATAGAGGGCATATGTTTTACGTTGAGGGCTAGCTTTAACACACCCAAACTAGGGATTCAATCCACTCTTTTCTAGCGGGGTCCTAACTTATCACAATGAGTTAGCTCTTTTCACCTTTATTCATACACACACACACTTTTTTCAAAGACAAAGATAGCAAGGATAACCTTTTTTATAACTCTTTTTTTTCTAAAGCTTTTGCTTTTTTCTACTCAACACTCAAAGGCTTGTTATCTACTTTGTCTAGTATTACTCTTTGGAACAAGAGAGGTTACTCTTAAGCTAAAGGTGGACCTTTCGAGGTGATAACAAAAATCTAGGCCGAATAAAAGAATTTTAAGTATGTAAGACTTAAATTCATAAGAAATAGAACTAAAAAATATATGAAAAATAAGAAAGATTTTTAAAAAATGAAAAAATGGACGTTTCTCTCTGTTATTTGGAAAGAATTATTGGGAAAGACTAAATTAAAGGTAGTAAACTACAAAGTGTAGTAAAAACAATAAATTTAAAGAAACCATATTAAAAATGGACGCCAGATGCCTCCGGGAAAATGCAAATTTTTAGGGTCGGTTGCTCGACCGTTGGTGACATCTAGCACATGTGGGCTTGGACGACATCCCTTGTGGTTTGTGTTCGATCTTAATGGGGAGGGGGTACACCTTCTCATGGTCAAGATTTTGAGATGCTCTTGGGGTGGTTCCTAGCTTCAATAAAACGTTGGTCAAGCACTTTGTAGAAGCTTTTTTCTCCTTAATCGAAACACGGGAGGGGCTCTTTCGACTGTATTTCTTATTTTTGTTTTTGCAAGGGAGAGCCTTCCATTCAATCCGTTTTACCTGTGAGACAAGGGAAGAGTTATCAATAGAGGATTATCAAATGTAGAGTTGGAAAGGGAGAATCAATTTCTTATCAAAACCATCGAGAATCTTATCAACATCAACAAACTTTTATCACGAGCTTCAAAAGCTTGCACTGAACAAAGAGATTTATTTTCCTTGAAATTAACAATTTCATCATCAAATTCAACACTAAGGAATCCTTTATCTACATCAATCTTAGTTCTAGATGTCTTTATGAAAAGCCTCCCTAACAAAACCGTTGTAGAATTATATGGTTCATTCATATATAAAATATAGAAGTGTGCGGGAAAAATCAAATCTTCTACTTGAATAAAAACGTCCTTTACTATCCCTAATGGCTTAATGCATAACCTATCAACTAGTTGAATGCTTACCGAGGTTTTTTGCAAATCATTCAATTTAAGTTATTCATAGACATGGTAAGGCATTACATTAATAGAAGCGCCTAAATCAAGCATAGCATGAGATATTTGTCTTTTGCTTATTGCACATGGGATAGTAAACATTCCAGAGTATCTACACTTTTCAGGCATGCTTTTCTTAAGAAGGGAAGAGATGTTACCGCTTACCACCACCTTTTCCTTCTTCTTACCTCTTCGCTTCTCAATCTAAGTCTTTTGGGTGTGGTAATGTCCTAGTAGAAGGTGTTAGGAGTTGGGGCATTGCAGCAGCAGTAGCACATACTACATTTGATGCTGATTTTCAAGGAATCCTAGCAATGGCAACTTCTAACTCATCTCGAAGCGCCTCTCCTCTAGCTTCCATCCAGGAAGAAGAAGAAAACAAACCATAGGATGACCTGGACGACCCATTCCTCGACTCACGACCAACGTCAGCTTTGAATCAAAGCCAAAATTCTCCTTTCACAAAAAAACAAGTGGTGTTTATAAGGGATGCTTCATAAAGACTTAATCTTAGAAAAAAAAAGTGTGTAACGTATATTAACACTTCTAGTCTTAACCCTATGTGTAAACTCTTTAAATATTCTACTTTAAACTATAAATACATTTTTCTTAACCAAAATTTTGAAGAAGAATATTTTGAGGCAGTAGCACGAACAACGAAGAAGTCCAAATACTTGAAAACGAATATTATTGTTTTATTCTTGCGTCTGCTCGTTCGTCAGCTTCTAGTTTGGCCTTTCTGCAGTTGTGTGTAAGACGGATGTTTGGCTTGTAATCTACCTAGAGAAAATGAATATTTGGATAGATCAATAATTTAGCCGACAAGCACAAGACTTAAAGTATCTTTAATAAATCCACTTTATCAAAGAAAAGAAAAGGCTTCTCCAACATATCAATCTTCAAAAGATTTGGCCGACAAAAAAAACTTATCGTCATCTTATCTCTACTTTAATTTTGTCTCCCGTAAATTTTTAACTTTTGTTCATATAGTAGCAATTATTGAGGATCTGTGTCTCAATAATTTAGCTTTACTTTATCATTTGTCTTTTTACTTTTACTTTATTACTTTTCAAAACGACGAATCACGGTCTTGTCCTATCGATTCGATCTTAAATGTAACAACCAGACTTCTTAGGACTTGTACTAGACCATCACTATATGCATTCATACATCTCAAACGACTCTTTTTCATAAATTTAACCGAAAAATTAAATGAACTCTATAAATCAAATAATTTTCATAAATTCTAAATAGTTAAAAATCTCTGATCGATGTACCCCAAAGTTTATAAAACAAAACAGTTAAAGTACATAAATTCTTAAGAAATTAAACGATATAGATACTGAAACTCGAAAAAAAAACTTAAACAACATGGATTGACTTTTAAAACATAAAAATTATGCGGAAGCTACTTTTGGTCTCTTGGCACATATTCTTCTTTTCATGCGCCGGTGCATCCTTCCCCTTACTCAAAAAAATCATAAAAATGGTGAGAATAAAAATACTCAGTAAGTAACCCTACTACTAGGGTCAGGCTATGCATCTATGTCCTCTAAATACAACATACTAGTGGGACATGTATACTTCAACTTAACATACGTAAGCCCTAAGCTGTAACCCTAAATTGTTATGTGATTTCTTAAGCTTGAGATTTAATTAAGTAAACTAAAGGAATAAGGAAACATTAGCAAATTAAAGAACTGCACAAGGGAAGTTAATTTGGTTGAAGGATTAATTTAATCATAGTTACACTTAATGATGGAGTATATTATTGTTGTTGTTGTTAATGGAATTAAGGAAAATAGATTTAGGAAAAATAGAATTAAGAATTAGTGGGAATAAATGAAAAAAAACAAAAAAGAGAAAGGAAGTGGAAAATTGTATATCGGTGGAAAGAAATGGAATTAAAGGGGAAGTTTCTTATTTTTCTCTTCATTTTCCCTTTGTTGAAGCTGAGAGACCTGACCCTCACCCCCCTTGATCAAAGAAGAAGGTATTTGAAGGTGATCTTGCCGGATTTGTGGCCAGGGAGTGATTGGAATGGAAGGAAATGCAACATTGGTCGAAAATTGACGAAAATTCGAGTAACCTATAGTGTTTGGATGCGTTTGAGCTGTAGAGGTCAAATTTTGAGCTAAAATTTTACGGTTAATAAGCTAACTCATTTCTTAACAAAAGGATGTTTGAGATAATTATAATGGAAAATGGGTGAAGGTTTAGGTGAAAGTGAGTGAGTAGGAAAACTCGCGAAACTCGAGAGATCTCTAGTTTTTTAAGCAATTTGATCTTTGTACGAGGAGTTAGAAGCTGAAATTAGTAAGGTTAGTTAGATAATTCGATTTCTAACATTTTTCCTGAAGAATGAAAAACCTAAAAATGGACGGACTTGAATGATGTCTCAGGTGGAATTGAAGGGGTTGAAGGAATCGTGAAGCAGGAGTACCTTCAGGTTCGAGGCAATTTATGGACAATCCAACGGTTTTTAGCTCTTTCTATCTTAAGGTAATTTGTAGAGGACTTCAACGAAGAGTGTGACATAAATAATAATTTGAAAGAAGAAATTCAGAAACACAATCAGAAATTGCAATCAATAAAATGAAATTTCAAGGGGTTGCAAGAGGGTAAAGTCCAGAACAAGAAAGAAAGCACAAAAAATCAAAACCAAAAGAAGGTATATTAGTTTAGTTTGGTGAAAAGATTATCCAAAACTTTAGCCATCAAACCATACTCAAACTAGAAGAGAAAAAAAACAAGTAGAAATGGAAAGAGAACAAAAATTATGATACCCAACAAGCAAAACAAAACAAACCCTGTTTGATTACCAATAAAACAACAAAAGAAAAAGAATGAAATAACAGCAACGGATAATTCCCAAAAACTAAAAAATTGTACCCAACACGAAAATACTTAAAATTCAATCCATTGCTTGCTAACCAAGTATTTAACTAAAAAAACTCAAAAGAAGAAAACCCTATTTCAAAATCATGTTCAAATAACACATAATCTTGTGAAACCATAACAAGAGTTGAAAAAAAAATTACCTCGTAAGAAAGAGAAAAGATGAGACCGAGAATCGACAAATCGAAAGATAAGCTCAAATAAGGAGATGGCAAAATTTTGAGCGCGAGAGCAAGAAGTGTGGTTCACCACCTTGTTGACTATTTCATAAGAGAAATAAGGTGATGAAGATTTCATGTGAGAGTTAGAGGGTGTCACACTCCCTCCTAGATTACTTACCTAACCTAGGAAGGAATGTGAAGATAGAAAATGTCAACCCTTTTGTGACATCTACTATCTATCCTTACCTGTTTTCCACAAAACTTATCACATGCATTTACAAGTCTTATTATAAAAAGTAACAAACGACTACAAACAGACATCACCCTTCACTCATTACAACAAGTTTATGTTTACATGTCAAACACAACAAAAGTCTAAGAAGACTCGATCTATATGAAGTGCTAATTGCAGTGGCAGACTCTGGCTTTAGTAGGCACCTGGAACTCTGTCGCTACCTGGAGGAAAAAAACATAAAACATGGAAAACATGAGCTAAAGCCCAGTGAGTGGTAATTTAATAGAAACATAAGCTTTCTCTTTCACAAACATCAGTGAATTATCAAAACATTTAGATAAATTATTGGGAAAGTATATAAGATTCATAAATAGCTCAATTCATACTTATTCAAACAATGGCATGATCATATTTCAGATAAATCACATTATAAAATCTTCATGAACCACCAAAATAATCCACACCAAGTTTGTACCTAAATATCCACTACCACCACGATATGTTCCGAATATGCGGCCTAGCATAGCTCACACACATTCTATTAACACCATAGAACATGCGGCCGTACTCAGCTCACACATATTCTAGTAACACCGTAGAACATGCGGCCGTACTCAGTTCACACACATTCTAATATCACCGTAGAACATGCGGCCGTACTCAGTTCACACACATTCTAATATCACCGTAGAACATGCGGCCGTACCCAGCTCACACACATTCTAGTATCATCGTAGAACATGCGGCCGTACTTAGCTCACACACATTCAGAACAATCAACAGTGATAAATAATACCACCAACAATGAGATCATACGTGCACGCAGACTGGCCCCGAAGGCATATCATGGCTCCAAGCCATCAACATATCACATCACAACCACGTGGCACTACGGAAACACATTCACGTAGCCCACAGGGAAATTACGAAACCACGTGGCACTATGGAAACACATTCACGTAGCCCATAGGGAAATCACGTAACCACGGGTACAAAACTCAGTAGTTTGAAACCATTTCCACAAATCATTCAAAACCTCAAAATCGCCATCAATAGATTTATTTAAACCCATATAAATCAATATCAAGTTCCATGTTACCTTTAGTATCTCAAATTCATATAAAAACTATAAATATTCATAAATCATCATTTATAGCATTTCTGAAATCAAAGTCACGTAAAACAGATCATGCCAACACATTTCACAAACCATAGCATACTTATATACTTTTCATATCAAATACCAAAAATAAACCACTCACTGTTAACTAGGCTTCTCCTCGAATTTCCTGTTCCTTGGTTTCCTGATTATCCTGAAATTAAGTTAATAATCCTTTGATTAACCTTCAACTAGTCATAATCCAATCATTCCAAAATTAACCTTTAAATATAACCAATTTCACTTAAACTTTCTTCAAAACCCTAGTTTAATCCAATTTAGGGTTTACTTAACAAATTAACCCTTAATCAACCTCAAAGTTAACTTAGGATCCCAAATTCTTCCAATTTTGGGGTTAAAGTACCTTAATAATACCAATTGGTTCCTTAAATAAGCTTAAAACCACCTTAATTAACCAAAATTGCAAAAGTTAACTCTTTAAGGACGGTCAACATAAAAGTCCACTGTTTTACCCTTTTAATGACGCACAAAAGAGGACAGACAGGACTTCATCTTCAACCTCCAGCCCAAAAATTTCTAGATTTCGGCCAGCACTTCCGGCGACACCTCCGACGACCAAATTCTTTCATTTCAGCCATACCCACTCAAATTAACTTATCAAAACCTTTTACCCATAACGGAAACTAGCTTACCTCAAATATTGGAGCCTCGAAACGCCCTAGAACTCCCGCAAATAGACCAAACATTCCACGAGCACCTATTTTCCGGCGAACAATTTCAGAACTTTAAAACGTTAATTCTGGGTAATCAAACTCCAAATAACTTCCATAAAACTTTAGAAGAAACTTATAATTAGCTTACCTTTGAATTTGGAGCTTCGAATCAACCCCTAACTCCACGAATTTCATAACAATCCGAGCTTCCCCTGTTTTGGCGTCCAGCTCCGGCCACCACGATTTTCTTCATTTTTCTTGCTTTTTTGACCCCGATTCTTGAATTAAAACATACAGAAACCTACCTCTCAACTTCCTTTAAACATTAGCTCTGCTTTCCCCAAACTTTCCTCACGAAAACACCCTAAATCACCCTTCCCTGATTCTGGTTTTTTTTTTCTTTTTGTAAAGTCGGCCCAGCCCGAAACCCAAAATTCTCAGCTTCTCTCTCGGTTGCCACCTCCTACTTGCAGTCCACGGACTAATTTGCACCCTTTCTGATCAAATAAGGAAGGATTTGATAACAACAATCTCAATTTTATCCAAAAAGTCCTTAAATTTCCCATTTTTTCCTTGTCTCTCGGGTCTACCCCTTTCCTTCCACTCAATTCTATTCATTCCAGTTCAAACTAAGCCCAGAAAGTCCACAGCATCACAAATTTACCTTTTGAACCTCAAAAATCTCTAAAATTCACCAATTTACCTAACTGTAGACTTTTTGCACTTTGACTTTGACCGTTGACCGTTGACTTTGACCTTGACTTATCCCGAGCATGTCTACTTCACCCTCAAATGTCTTAAACAGGCTCCATTAGGTTCATTATGCTCAAATTTATACCTCGGACCCTTACCTTCTTTTCCTTAAGTAAAGAAAACATCGGTCCAAATCTTTTTAATTTCTAACGATATCTCTTAACAACAGTTCCAAATCAACTTAACCTCGAGTCCTTGAGTTCAATCTCAAACTGTAAGTTTCCTCATACCTCCAAGATAGAATAAAAGAAAAGAGGGCTTATAGAGGGATAAGGTAAGGAGAGAAGAAAAATAGAGAAAAAACGAAGGCTATTACGTGTGTGATGCTCTGCTGCTCTACCAAAGATTTTGGGCCTTTTTATCATCTTCGCAGGGTTTGTCAAGTCGCTGCTGGCCGCCAGGGAATCCTCTCGGCATGGCAAGTGCATCCGGCGAAAGATTCACCAAGTAAGAGATTTGGAGAATGATTGGTTGTTTTTGTGTTTCATAAGAGATTTGGAGAATGAAGCTTGAGAGAGATTGACTGCAGAGAGTTTGTTTCTGTAGCGTTCAAAATAGAGAGAAAGGAGAGGGAAGTCATGGGAGGCATGAGAAGCCTTATTTTATGAACTGTAATGACACTACTCCTTATTTTTTAAATTTGAGCGCCTAAGCGAGAAAATTTTGAAGTTTTTCTTTCGCCTTTTTTTCCTTCTTTTTCAGAGCTGTTTTTTAAACATGTCAAAATACCCTAAGTTTTGAGTTTTTTTCAAGATTAGAACTTTTGAGAACGAAAGTTTCTTAAGGAATGAAGAATGTTACAATCCCAAATTTTAGGTAATTTTGAATGCTTCTAAGAGTGAATATCATCCCCACAAAATAACATAGGATTGACCCAAGCTAAGCACGCTTAACTATGGAGTTCTTATGATTGAGCCACCGAAAAGGAAGGTGCACCTTGTTGGCATAGGTAGTAATTTTCATTTCTTTTAAGCCTTTCTTAATCATGCTTTCATGTCCTCAGGATCCCTCTCATTCGGATGTGATCTCGGTTCATTCATGTCCCCCTCCTTAACTCGGGTCGTTACATGCCGACCAGCTTTTGCTTGGTTCGTCCCCGAGCCACACCTTACTGGGAGATGTTTCGCTCTGATACCATCTGTAACGCCCCAGGCCCAGGATTCAAAATCTGGATTCGGCAACTGATGGCCCCGGCATTCTCCTCCGTCACCTGCGACCCGGGTACGTCATCCTTGATTGTCTTGAATGCAATGTGACAACCCAAAATTTTAGGTAATTTTTATTTAATTATCTAGATTATTTGGGTGTTATTTTGATTTTTTAAGGCTTAATTGAATTGTTTTCAAAAGATAATTCAATTTAAATTAAATGGGATAAAAGATTTGGATTTAAATTCAATTGGTGAAAATTGAATTTTAATTTGAGAGATTTAATTTGTTTAGTTGAATTGGTGGAGGGAAAAGAAATTTAAAATATATATATGTAACCCTAATGTATTAAGGAATTAGGGTTTTGGATTGTATGTATATATTATTAAGTGACCTAATAATATAGAGAGGGAGAAAATTACACTGAAAAAAAATGGAGAAGGAAAAAGAGGCAGTGCAGTTCGATTTTTCAGCGACAACTTTCAAAATATTATCATTTTCGGGAGTTTCAACCGTCGGATCGTAGTAAACTTTTATCAGCTTGTTTGAGACACATAGAGTACCATTCGGAACGGTTGGATCGTTGTTTTAAGCTATCATATGTCTGTAATCATTGACGAACAGAACCTGTAAAACTGGGTGAGTTTTGGGATTTTGGTCTCCGTTGGTTATTTGATTTACTGCAGAAAATTTTGGTTAATTCTCTAACGTTGATCTTGTGTTAGGTTTGTGTTGTTGAGAAATTTTTGGGCTCAATCTTGGTTCAAGCCTCACTTTGAGGTAAGTGACGTTATTATCGGATTACATTTGTGTCAGGCTAGTTCATGTTACTAAAGTTATCAGTGAAATTTGGGTGATTTTTATGATCCATGAAAATTGAGCATGCACACTTATGATGTTTTATGAGTTTATGATTTGTTGGTGTGAAAATCTGTTATTAGATGTGTATATATATATATGTATGTATGAATTGCATGTTAGACAGATAGTGGTGATTTACCTCCCGTCACACCTCATGTTATGATACCGTGAATCGACAGGTTCACTTCCATATTTGACGGTGCACCATTAGGCCACTAGACAGGAAGTCATGTACCATCAGGTTCACTTTCATGTTTTGACGGTGCGCCATCAGGCCACTAGACATGTGTGAATTGACGAGTTCACCTCCATGTTACCATACTCTAGACCATCAGGTTCACTTTTATGATTTTGACGATGCGCCTTCAGGCCATTAGATATGAGTGACTGGGCGGGCAGGTTGTCACACCCTCTCCCCAGATCACCCTCTTAGATTTAGGAAAAGAGCGTGAGTTACATACATTCCTTATATACACAAACATCATTTAAACACATACAAATAGTGGTTACACTATCATTTATACAACCATACTTTTCTAATTTCAACGTTTCCCTCTCTATTATATGCTAGTCAACACAAAAAGAAACTAATATTTACAATTAAAAGAGAATCCGCAGCAAGGACTTTGCGAGGGTAGTCAAGCTCCTGGATACCGATCGCTACCTGGGGAGTAAGAAAACATTTAAAAGAAAACGTTAGACATACGTCTAGTGAGTGACAGGACATAAAACATTTCCACTAAACGTGCTCGCCTAGCATAAATGGAATTCTTTATATAAAACATTTTATAACATAGGTATATAAATACTTCCATCTCAAAACCTAGTTTATCATCGTTTATTCAACTGAAAACATAATTCATAAACATCATTCTCATTTGAACTTAGTATTCTTAAATCCTTAGTCGAGGTGGAGCAAACTCAACACTCTCAACGTCGTAAATTCATTACTGTCATGCATACATTCAGGGCTAATACATGTATATATATATATATTAGCTATACCTATATATAAATATTCATTAGGGCTGTCCTGACTCGTCACCGAAGTTCTCATATATCAGGATCCCAACTATCTCGATACCGTCTCAATGTCCTTAGGTATCGCTTTATAACTATCTCGATACCGTCTCCATGTCCTTTGGTATCGTTACACTTTTATCTCGATACCGTCTCAATGTCCTTAGGTATCATTACATATTTATCTCGATACCGTCTCAATGTCCTTAGGTATCATTACATATTTATCTCGATACCGTCTCAATGTCCTTAGGTATCGTTACATTGAGTATTTATCTTTTAACTAAACTGTATTCAAAAGTCAAATCTTATCGGCATAATCAAGAAACGAAGAACATAGAACGTCTTGTAATTCATACATATACAGTTCATGAATTACAGCACATCATACTTAAATAGAACATTGCTCACTAATATACAAAGCATCTTGCTTAATTCAAGAGTTTATAAAGCTTTGTTAAAACATTTTGTCACTCACGGTTTATAGTCGACTAGCTCACAACGGCTTGTAAGCTTCTCCCAACTCTATTCGTCCTGAAAAGAGTAAGTCTCCTTTTGTTAGTTCTCAATATGCTTGTAGTCTTTGCCATAGCCACTTGCAAAACTAAACTTATGATGTTCATATTACTCCTTAGTAAGCATTGTCTAAACATAAGTATAATCACATCAATTTTTGATTGATCATAACTTCCTTAATTCTTAACCAAATAAAATGAAATTTATGGCAAACTCTTGATTTTACAGTTCCCTACAATTTATCTTCAGAGTACAAGATCTAAAAACGTATGGTTTATCCAGAATTTCCCTTATATCAGTAGCTACTTGAAAATTCTGTTTTGTTTCTGCCCACAGCTTTCAGCATTTCAACCATACTTCAAAAATTGGTAACTTACTCAATACTTAACCAAACAGAGTAAATTTTAGATCAAACTCTTTGTTTCATGATCCTATACAATTCATCTGAAGACAAGAAAGCTTAAAATACACTTGATTATTCGGAAATTACCTCAAATCAGTAGGTATTATCCTTCTCGATTCTTGCAGCTTCCCTCTGTTCAACCTAAAAATTCATCCATATCCACTCATTTTCAGATTTCTCATCCTTCATAAAAGTTGTTAGAAATTGAATTATCCAACTATTCTTACTAATTTTAGCTTCTAACTCTTCCTATAAAGCTCAAACCGATTCAAAAACAAGAGATGTCCCCATTTTCACGAGATTTCTCGTCTACTGATTTCCACCTAAATATTCATCAATTTCGAACCACTTTCAGCTCAGGCAATCTTCACAAGAGTTGTAGTAAATTGTGTTAACTTACTGACCGCAAAAGTTCAGCTCCAAAATCGAACTCTACAGCGTGAACTCGTCCAAACACCACTGACTATTCGAGCTTCTTCCTGCTCCAGACCAGAGTGACACTTCCTCCAATTTCTGCTTTCTCTCCGGCCAAAACTCACCCCAAACCCACAATTCTCTCCTTCTCCGATCAGGGATGAAGCTGGTCGATGCTCCCTCTCTCAGATTTTCCAAGGATAATGAAAGGAAATGCAAAACTTCTACCTAAATAAATACTCCACCACCGCTTCCCCTTTCTTTGTCTTTTCTTTTTTCTTTTTTTTTCTTTTTCTTTTAATTTACTCCACCAACTCCCACCTTTCTTTTTTTTTTTAAAAAAAACATAATAATAATAATAATAATAATAATAACTAATAACTTAATTCTTAGGTATTTTCCGATCAACTCGGCTTTACGACATTTTCCTTCTTTTCTAGCACCTTAATGTTACTTCTTGGCCTTTTTACTTGATCATAACAAATTGAAAGGCAATAAAAAAATTTAGGGCTTACACAGGTTATCTACTTAGATGTTCACCCAGAATAATATCAGAATGCATGCGATCCTGATAATGGGGTCACTTACTGAGTATTTTTATACTCACTGTTTCTTATGTTTCAACTTTTAGGTAAAGGCAAGGACAGACAGGTGAATGTCAGGAACAATCCGTGACCGTGCCATTGGGACTAGTCAAATGCTTCCGCCTAGTTTTTATGTTTTCATGTCTTTAAATCTCAGTCTCAATGTTTAAATTCAGAATATTGGTTTTGTGTCATTAGACGTTTTATCCAAAATTTACAGTTTTGTTTTTCATAACTTCTAGGGGTACCCCGATCCAAAATTTTTAGTTATTTAGATTTGATGAAGTTATTTATTTTATAAATTTCTTCGATTTTAGTCAATTATACGAAAAATATTGTTTTGAGATTTGTGCATACATGAAGTAACGACTTCTAGAAAGTCAGGTCGTTACAATTCTTATCTAGGTCCTTTTCTTTTTACTCGTTTTGACATTTAATCTCTATCCCGAACATAATCCTGAAAACATTAGCAAACACCATCAAATCTACAAGAATTGTCACACCCTCTCCCTAGATCACCCTCTTAGACCTAGGAAAAGAGCGTGAATCACATACATCACTTATATACGCAAACAACATTTAAATACATACAAATAGTGGTTACACTATCATTTATACAACCATACCCACTATTGTTAATACAACCATACTTTCCTAGTTTCAATCCTTTCCCTCTCTATTATATGCTAGTCAACACAAAAAGAGACTAATATTTACAACTAAGAGAGGAACCGCAGCAAGGACTTTGCGAGGGTAGGTCAAGCTCCTGGATACCGCCACATAAACTCATTTCGATACCGTCTCCATGCCCTTAGGTATCGTTACATTCTCATCTCGATACCGTCTCCATGTCCTTAGGTATCATTACATGTTTATCTCGATACCGTCTCAATGTCCTTAGGTATCATTACATGTTTATCTCGATACCGTCTCAGTGTCCTTAGGTATCGTTATATATATTTTTTTAACTAAACTGTGTTCAACGATCAAACCTTTTCGATATATTTACGAAACGAGGAACATAGAGTAACTTACAAATCATACACATAAAGTTCATGGATACAACACATCATACTTGCATAAAAGTAGCTCATTCATATAAAAAGCATCTTGCTTAACTCAAGAGTTTATAACACTTTGTTAAAGACATTTTGTCACTCACGGTTTATAGTCGACTAGCTCACAATGGCTTGTAAGCTTTTCCCAACTCTATCCGTCCTGAAAAGAATAAGTTTCCCTAGGTTAGTTTTCATCATGCTTGTAGTCTTTGCCATAGCCACTTGCAAACCAAACTCATGATGTTCATAATACTCCTTAGCAAGCATTATCTAAACATACATATATTCATACCAATTTTTTATTGATCATAACTTCCTCAATTCTTAACCAAATAAAACTAAATTTATGGCAAACTCTTCATTTTACAGTCCCCTACAATTCATATTCAGAGTACAAGATCTAAAAACGTATGGTTTCTTCAGAATTCCCCTTATATCAGTAGCTACTCAAAAATCCTGTTTTGATCCTGCTCATAAATTCCAGCATTTCAGCCATACTTCAAGAACTCATAACTTACTCAATACTCAATCAAAAAGAGTAAATGTTAGATAAGTCTTCTTTTCATGATCCTCTACAACTTATCTGAAGAAAAGAAAGCTTAAAAATCACTAGATTACTCGGAAATTACCTCAAATCAGTAGGTAGAACTCTTCTCGATTCCTGCAGCTTCCCTCTGTTCAACCTAAAAATTCATCCATATCCACTCATTTTCAGATTTCTCATCCTTCATAAAAGTTGTTATAAATTGAATTATCTAACTATACTTACCAATTTCAGCTTCTAATTCTTCCTAGAAAGCTCAAACCGACTGAAAAACCAGAGATATTCCCCTTTTCGCAAAATTTCTCGTCTACTGTTTTCCACCTAAATATTCATCAACTTCCAACCACTTTCAGCTCAGGTAATCTTCCCAAGAGTTGTAGAGAATTGTGTTAACTTACTAACCTCAAAATGTCAGCTCTAAAATCGAACTCTACAACGTGAAGTCGTCCAAACACCACTGACTGCTCGAGATTCTTCCTTCTTCAAACCAGAGTGACATTTCTTCCAATTTCTGCTTCTTCTCCGGCCAAAACTCACAAGAAAACTCCCAATTCTCTCCTTCTCCGATCAGTTAAGCTTAGTCGGTGGTGTCTCTCCCTTGAAGAAGAAGAAGAAAAGATGAAAAGAATGAGACCAAAGTTTATTTTTCCTCCACCACTGCCAAATTTTTCCTTTTTCTATCTTTTTTTCTTTTTTTTTTTCCTATTTAATCTCCCCACCAACTCCCATTTTCTTTTCATGTTTTAAAAATAAAACATAATAATAATAATAATAATAATAAATTTATTAATTTAATAACCAATAACTTAATTGTTAGGTATTTCCCGATCAACTCGCCTTTACGGCATTTCCCTTCTTTTCTTAGTATAGTAATTCCGCCTCTTAGTTTAGTGTTTTTTTTTACTTATTCAGAGCACGATAAAAGAGTAATAAAAAGTTTAGGGCTTACAAGTTACTACCTCCTTAATGGAATTTCGTCCTCGAAATTCTGCGATTAAACTCAAGCAAACAACTGGGGAAAGTTAGTTTTCATTTGCTTTTCACTTTCCCACGTGGCTTCTTCAATTTCATGGTTACTCCACAAGACTTTCACCAAAGGTATCACCTTATTTCTCAGCACTTGCTCTTTCCTGTCCAGAATCTGTATCGGTATCTCCTCGTACGATAAGTTTTCCTTCAACCGCAATGGTTGTTCTTGGAGTACATGGGATGGGTCAGGAACATATTTCCGTAACATTGAGACATGAAACACATCATGAATCTTGGATAATTCTCCTGGTAATTCTAGCTTATAAGCTACCGGTCCAACTCGTGCTAAAATCCTATAAGGCCCGATATATCTTGGACTCAATTCCCTTTTCTCCCAAACCGTACTACCCCCTTCCAGGGTGATAGTCTCAAGAACACTTGATCTCCAATTTCAAACTCTAAGTCTCTACGACGTTTGTCTGCATAACTCTTTTGTCTATCTCGAGCTATCTTCAGGTTCTTTCTAATTAACCTTACGTTACCCGATGTCGCCTGGACTAGTTCAGGGCCACATAGTTTCCTTTCCCCTACTTCATTCCAGCACACAGGGGTTCTACATCGTCTTCCATATAAAGCCTCATAAGGTGCCATACCAATGCTCGAATGGTAATTGTTGTTGTAAGCAAATTCTATTAAAGATAACTTATCATCCCAACTGCCTTTAAATTGTAGTACACATGCTCTTAACATATCTTCCAATGTCTGAATAGTACGTTCTGACTGTCCATCTGTCTGCAGATGAAAAGCTGTACTAAAATGCAACTTAGTACCCAAGGCTTCCTGTAAACTTGGCCAGAACTTAGAAGTAAACCTTGGATCTCTGTCTGAAACTATAGATACAGGTGCTCCATACTGACTCACAACTCTGTCAATATACAACTTAGCTAACTTATTAAGAGTAAAAGTTATCTTGACTGGTAAGAATCGTGCTGTTTTTGTGAGCCTATCCACTATTACCCAAATGCCATCATGACCACTGGAAGTTCGAGGTAAACCAAATAAGAAATCCATTGTCACGTGCTCCCACTTCCATTCAGGTATAGGTAGTGGATTCAACAGTCCTCCTGGCCTTTGACGTTCAGGCTTAACCTGCTGACAAATCAAACATTTATTTACATAATCAGCAATCTCACGTTTCATACCTGACCACCAATAATGTTCTTTCAATGTTCTATACATCTTTGTGCTGCCAGGATGCATGGCATAAGCAGAACTATGGGCTTCTTCCAGAATAACATCCTTCAGTGTGCTCTCATTTGGAACACATAATCTGTTCCCCTTCATTAAAGCTCCATCGTGTCTGGATACAAAATCTGTACGTTTCTGGAGTTCCACCTCTTCAGCTACCCTCTTAAGCTCATGATCTTCATGTTGCTTTTTAACAATCTCTTCTTCCAAAGTAGGCTTCACCTGAAACCGAGCTATTAAACAACCCGTTGGCCCCGTAGTTAACTCTGTTATGGAGTTCTTCAATTCTTCTAACAGTGATATTCTGACCGCATTTGCTTTACCTGGTCTTGATTTCCTGCTCAAAGCATTTGCCACCACATTAGCTTTTCCTGGATGATATTCAATGGTACAATCATAATCTTTAATTAGTTCCATCCATCTCCTTTGTCTCAAGTTCAACTCTTTCTGATCAAAGATGTACTTCAAACTCTTATGATCGGTATAAATACGACACTTCTCTCCAAATAGATAATGTCTCCACATCTTCAGAGCTAAGATAACTGCAGCTAACTCTAAATCATGAGTAGGATAGTTATGCTCATGTTTCTTCAATTGTCTCGAGGCATAAGCTATTACCTTACCTTCCTGCATCAACACACATCCTAACCCTTGATGTGAAGCATCACAATAAACTTCAAACTCTTTCCCTGAAGCAGGTAATGCAAGTACCGGTGCTGATACAAGTCTTTCTTTCAACTCCTGAAAACTCCGCTCACACCTGTCAGTCCATTCATACTTCGTAGCCTTCTTGGTTAACTCTGTTAATGGCAATGCTATTTTGGAGAACCCCTCAACAAATCTTCTGTAGTATCCTGCTAAACCAAGAAAACTACGAACTTCAGATACTGATGTGGGTCGTTCCCATCTAACCACGGCCTCAGTCTTCTGAGGATCCACTCTAACTCCCTCGGCTGATACAACATGACCAAGAAACACTACTTGATCAAGCCAGAAATCACACTTACTGAACTTAGCATACAACTTCTTTTCTCGAAGTGTTTGCATAACAATTCTGAGATGTTCTGCATGTTTTTGCCTATTCCCTGAATATACCAAGATATCATCTATGAATACAATCACAAACTGATCCAGGTAGGGATGAAACACTCGATTCATCAAGTCCATAAATGCGGCAGGAGCATTAGTTAATCCAAATGGCATAACTAGGAATTCATAATGCCCATACCTGGTTCTAAAAGCAGTCTTAGGGACATCTGATTCCCTAACCTTCAACTGATGATATCCTGAACGTAAATCAATCTTAGAGAAAATTGAAGCACCTTTCAATTGATCAAACAAATCATCTATACGGGGTAAAGGATACTTGTTACGTATTGTTACCTTATTAAGTTGTCGATAATCAATACATAATCTCATTGTGCCATCTTTCTTTTTAACGAATAGGACTGGTGCTCCCTAGGGCGAAACACTAGGTCGAATATAGCCCTTATCTACCAGTTCCTGTAGTTGTATCTTTAGTTCCTTCAATTCGTTTGGTGCCATACGATAGGGTGCTTGAGATATAGGAGCTGTTCCTGGAACCAGATCTATCGTAAACTCTACCTCCCTATCAGGTGGTAACCCTGACAATTCCTCAGGAAACACATCTAGAAATTCTTGTATCACCGGAACATCCTCAGGTCCTTTCTTCCTAACCTGAGTATCAACTACATAAGCCAGATATGCTGCACATCCTTTAGTCAACAACTTCCTGACCTTAATAGATGATATCAAACGTGTAGACACCGCTTTCCTATCACCTTTAAACACAACTTCAGCCGACCCTGATTTTCTAAAGACTACCTCCTTATTGTAACAATCCATAGTAGCATGATATTTAGTCAGAAAATCCATACCCATGATCACATCAAACTCATGAACTTCTAACAGGATTAAATCAATCAACATACATACATTACCCAATTTTACTTCACAATTTTTACATACATAATCAGCTATTAACACATCTCCCGTAGGTGTACTAACTATTAAATCATCATTCAAAGATTCTAAGTTCGCATTTAACATTTCAGTATGTCTAACAGATACAAAGGAATGCGTAGCACCAGAATCGATCAATACGTACATAGGCAAATCACAAATTAACATCGTACCTGTGATCACGTCAGGTGTATCCTCGGCTTCCTTCTGTGTCATAGTATAAACTCTGCCTTACTGTTTAGACCCGCTTGGTCCTTTGGCCTTGGCACCGCTAGAGCCTTCACCTGCATTCCCTCCTAATTTCACCTGACTCCCCGCTTGAGACACAGTTCTTTGATCCCTTCTATCTGTTACAATTTGAGGACAATCTCTCTTGAAATGCCCAGCTTGGCCACAATTATAACAAACATTCGAGCCACCAAAACACTGCCCGAAATGATACCTACCACACGTAGGACACTGAGGTTTCCTCATGGAACTAGCTACGGATTCTCCAGGTTGTCCCACCTGTGAACCCACCCCTGACTCACTCATAACTCGTCTCTTGTCTCGCCTCTGAGATCCACTTACTGAGCTAGCTTTGGACCCAGATGGCCCACTATATCGGGGTTTAAATCTACCTTTATGCTGAATCCCAGGCGTAAATCTTCTGGTATCCGGTCGATCTCGACCCCCGACTCTATATTCACCTGTACTTGTCTCTTTTTCAGCTAAGCTCTTTTCAACTCTCATAGCCGCCTCCACCAATTTGGTGAAATCAGCCCAGTCAGCACTTGCTGTTACAGGTGTTCTAATCTCCACCCTTAAACCTTCTTCAAATCTCTTGCAACGATCCACCTCATCAACCACGAGGTTCACTGCATATCTCGCCAGTTCAGTAAATTTCTTTTCATATTCAGCAACAGTCATAGAGCCCTGCTTAAGCCCGATAAACTCATTTCTCTTAGCATCACAATAAGATCTAGGGTAATATTTTCCTTGGAATGCTTTTTTGAAATCACTCCACAATATTACTCTTACATCACCTCTCCGAGCCTCGAAGAGTCTCCACCAGTCCTCTGCCCCTTTCTGAAGCAAGAAAGCAGCTAGCTCCACCTTTCGATCCTCAGGGCATCTCATTACCCTGAAACATTTCTCAATTAGATTCAACCACGCTTCTGCGTCTGCAGGATTCGTGGTACCCTCAAAGGATGTAGCCCCTAAGGCCTTCAGTCTCTCAATGCCGAACTTCCTTTCTCGATCAGTGAATACTGACCCTACACTGTCAACCAACCTCTGGGCTATTCTATTAAAAATTTGTTCTTCTATATTAGGTTCAGGATGCACATGAGGGTTACTGGACTCCCCCTCTGAAATTGGAACTTCCTCTCTTCTCCCAGTAGCTTCAGGTACTCCAGTGCTCGCTCGCCTACCTCGCCTGCGCGTTGGGGGCATGACTCCTATAACATACCACACATTATGACTTATATTTATTAACATGCTTCTAGCTATATGCATGATCCTAGCCTCCCCTTTAATCTAGAGTTCCCATGAACTTCTGCTCTGATACCAACTTGTCACACCCTCTCCCAAGATCACCCTCTTAGACCTAGGAAAAGAGCGTGAATCACATACATCACTTATATACGCAAACAACATTTAAATACATACAAATAGTGGTTACACTATCATTTATACAACCATACCCACTATTGTTAATACAACCATACTTTCCTAGTTTCAATCCTTTCCCTCTCTATTATATGCTAATCAACACAAAAAGAGACTAATATTTACAACTAAGAGAGGAACCGCAGCAAGGACTTTGCGAGGGTAGGTCAAGCTCCTGGATACCGCCACATAAACTCATTTCGATACCGTCTCCATGCCCTTAGGTATCGTTACATTCTCATCTCGATACCGTCTCCATGTCCTTAGGTATCATTACATGTTTATCTCGATACCGTCTCAATGTCCTTAGGTATCATTACATGTTTATCTCGATACCGTCTCAGTGTCCTTAGGTATCGTTATATATATTTTTTTAACTAAACTGTGTTCAACGATCAAACCTTTTCGACATATTTACGAAACGAGCAACATAGAGTAACTTACAAATCATACACATAAAGTTCATGGATACAACACATCATACTTGCATAAAAGTAGCTCATTCATATAAAAAGCATCTTGCTTAACTCAAGAGTTTATAACACTTTGTTAAAGACATTTTGTCACTCACGGTTTATAGTCGACTAGCTCACAATGGCTTGTAAGCTTTTCCCAACTCTATCCGTCCTGAAAAGAATAAGTTTCCCTAGGTTAGTTTTCATCATGCTTGTAGTCTTTGCCATAGCCACTTGCAAACCAAACTCATGATGTTCATAATACTCCTTAGCAAGCATTATCTAAACATACATATATTCATACCAATTTTTTATTGATCATAACTTCCTCAATTCTTAACCAAATAAAACTAAATTTATGGCAAACTCTTCATTTTACAGTCCCCTACAATTCATATTCAGAGTACAAGATCTAAAAACGTATGGTTTCTTCAGAATTCCCCTTATATCAGTAGCTACTCGAAAATCCTGTTTTGATCCTGCTCATAAATTCCAGCATTTCAGCCATACTTCAAGAACTCATAACTTACTCAATACTCAATCAAAAAGAGTAAATGTTAGATCAAATTCTTCTTTCATGATCCTCTACAACTTATCTGAAGAAAAGAAAGCTTAAAAATCACTAGATTACTCGGAAATTACCTCAAATCAGTAGGTAGAACTCTTCTCGATTCCTGCAGCTTCCCTCTGTTCAACCTAAACATTCATCCATATCCACTCATTTTCAGATTTCTCATCCTTCATAAAAGTTGTTATAAATTGAATTATCTAACTATACTTACCAATTTCAGCTTCTAATTCTTCCTAGAAAGCTCAAACCGACTGAAAAACCAGAGATATTCCCCTTTTCGCGAAATTTCTCGTCTACTGTTTTCCACCTAAATATTCATCAACTTCCAACCACTTTCAGCTCAGGTAATCTTCACAAGAGTTGTAGAGAATTGTGTTAACTTACTAACCTCAAAATTCAGCTCTAAAATCGAACTCTACAAGGTGAAGTCGTCTAAACACCACTGACTGCTCGAGATTCTTCCTGCTTCAAACCAGAGTGACATTTCTTCCAATTTCTGCTTCTTCTCCGGCCAAAACTCACCAGAAAACTCCCAATTCTCTCCTTCTCCGATCAGTTAAGCTTAGTCGGTGGTGTCTCTCCCTTGAAGAAGAAGAAGAAAAGATGAAAAGAATGAGACCAAAGTTTATTTTTCCTCCACCACCGCCAAATTTTTCCTTTTTCTATATTTTTTTCTTTTTTTTTTCCTATTTAATCTCCCCACCAACTCCCATTTTCTTTTAATGTTTTAAAAATAAAACATAATAATAATAATAATAATAATAATAATAAATTTATTAATTTAATAACCAATAGCTTAATTGTTAGGTATTTCCCGATCAACTCGCCTTTACGGCATTTCCCTTCTTTTCTTAGTATAGTAATTCCGCCTCTTAGTTTAGTGTTTTTTTTTTACTTATCTAGAGCACGATAAAAGAGTAATAAAAAGTTTAGGGCTTACAAGAATCATGTAAAAACTATCCTAAATCAAGTTCAAAGAACACACATTGTTGGTGTGTTTCAATGTACCCAGGTTAGTAATCAATTACAATATGTTAAACAATATTTTGGAATGAATAAGATATCCAATTCCTAATAAACAAGAGTTATTAAAGAGAATTTCAAAGGCAAAAATATTTTCAAAATTCGATATGAAATCAATATTTTGGCAAATTCAAATTGCTAAAAAGGATATGGCTCTTTGTAAATATAGAAAAATGAGCCAAACTATTTAGAAATATAGAAAAATTTTATAGTCTATCCGTGATAGAACGCGATAGAATTCTATCGCGGTCTATCACTGATAAACAGTGAAATTTTTCTATATTTGTAAATAGTTTGATATTTTTTCTGTTTGTGGTAATTTCCTAAAAGGATAAATATAAAACAATCTTTCAATGTTCCATTCGGACAATACAAATAGAATGTTATGTCATTTGGCTTAAAAAACGCTCGTTCGAAATTTCAGAAAATCATGAACAATATTTGTTGTGATTTTCAAGATTTTACAATTGTTCTAGTTTTTTCTTTAAACATTCACCAACATTTTTAGAATCTCAATATTTTTATCAATATTATTAAACGAAATAGTTTAACAGTGTCTCTTCCAAAGATCAAATTATTTCAAACAAAAACAAGTTTTTGAGTTTTGAAATCCATTTAGGCCTTATCAAACCTATTTAAAGGTCTATAGAGTTTGCTTCAAACTTTCCATATCTATTTATTAATAAAACCCAATTACAAGGGTTTTTGGGTAGCCTAAATTATGTATTTGATTTCATTCAAAATCTTAGGCTCATTTGTAAACTACTTTTTCAAATATTAAAAAAGAATCCACCTCTGTAGACAGAAAAACAAACTAAAGTTGTTAAGACAAAACATTCGTCAAGTTAATTCCCTGTTTAAGTCTCATCAATCAAATAGTTAATCTCATAGTAGAAACAAATGCCTCTGATATAGGATATGGAGGAATCCTAAAATAGTGTCTACATAAGACCGAGTCTGTAGTTCGATTCCATTCAGGAATTTGGAACGAGACACAAAAGAATTATTCTACCGTTAAAAAAGAAATATAGGCAATAGTTCTGTGTGTTCAAAAGTTTCAAGGTAAATTAATCAACAAAAAAATTACTATCAAAATTGATTTCAGAGCATCAAAATTTGTACTAAAAAAAGATGTTAAAAAGTTTGTTTCAAAACAAATCTTTGCCTGATGGAAAACAATTTTATCCTATTTCGACTGTGATGTTTTACCTATAAAAGGATAACAAAACCCCCTAGCAGATTTTCTCACAAGGGAGCTTCTAACTCCAAAACTCCCGTTTCTTTCTAAAACCTCCTCTCTTTCAAAAGAAAACAAAGTAGGAGTGATCGCAGTAAGAAGGAAATAGCTTCTTCCTCTTCCTCAAAGGCCAAAATTCCATCTTCTTCAAACTCGGCATCCACTCTAATGAATGCTGATCAATATGCCATGGAATTAGGGTTTACTACGATAACCCGTTCCAAAGAAAGTACTCCAGTATACGATCAAGTTCTCCATTGGAGGCATTTACACCACCTCTAAGGCCTTCAACCTTTGTTGTAAGACCACCCTCTGGTGATGTTACGCAATTGAGACCTCCTATCTCTCCTTCTTCAAATTAGGGATCATCTATCCTTCTTCATCAACAAATTATCAGACTGTTACACCCAAAAAGAGGTTTGTACCCCGTTCTAAAGTAAAAATCTATTTTAAAAAATCATTAATTGTGAATGAACTCATCATTAAACTCGAATAGTAAGGAATTGAACTCGAAAAGACTATTTTAAAAATTTATCCTGAGGGCTTTAATTTTGTTGTTGAAGACCTTAAGAAATCAATAATATTTTATGAGTTTATTTTAGTAAACACTAAATTTGTTGAAATAACTCATACTCCAGACAAAAACAATCCATCTAGGATTACTTAATCCAAATTAAAAATCTTTAAAACCTTGAAACCAACCCATTGGAATCAAGGTATCTACACTGAAAAATATTTCTCAAAGCCCTCTGTTCCACAGACACATTCATACCGGGACTACATAAGAGTCTGGTACAATGTCAAATGGTATTCAAATTATAAGCATTATTGGTTTATTTCTTTCCGTCCAAATGCCTACAAAATTAATTTTCCCCTTTGGTTTATTTAATGGTGGAAGACATTCGAAATGATGGATGATATTTTACGAACTCCTTTGCAAGAATCACATTTCTACTTTGCAAGAATCACATTTCTACTTTGCAAGGATAATTCAAAACTTCTACTCATAATTCTATTCATTTTTGTTTATACTTTCAAATTCCTTAGATATTTTGCTAGAATTTCTCAATCAGCTCATATCCAGAATACAAGACAGTCACCAAGATCTTAAAAATCAAATAATGGGACAAATACAACTTTAATCACACCACCATAAAAAAATATTAAAGAATGTTTGCACAAAAGGGTTATCTACAAGACCTCGATCAAAGAAAGAACACATAGTTCTTAAATGAAAAATTAAAATTATTAGCAGCACTAGCACATACTGCATTTGACGCTAATTTTCAAAGAATCCTAGCAATGGCAGCTTCTAACTCATCTCAAAGTGCCTCTCCTAAGAAGAAGAAAACAAACCAAAGTATGACCTGGACAACCCATTCCTCTGATGGGAAAAACCTCCCACTTCTACATCAAAAATAAGCAAAAAAAATATATGAGAAATTAAAAGAAAGCAATAAATATGGAAACACAAGAACTAAAGTGGAAAACTCTCCACTTGGAGAAAAACCATGGACCAAGAAAAAATCTACTATGTGAAAAATTGTTACAATCACACATAAATATTTCTCTCTCCCGACCCCAATTACAAGAGCACTCTCTCAAAACTTTTATACTACTCACACCTTTTTCTCACTCTCAAATTAGAGAATACAAAAGAAATTTAACTAGAGTTAGCCCATTAAACTTAAAGTGTTTCTAACTGGGACGAATTAAACCTAGAGGCATAGGCTCCTTTTATAGGTTTGGAGTTCACTCTCATTCTTTAATTTAACCAGACAACTGCACTTCTAATATTTTGTCAAAAATCTAACAAATTCAACCTTGGCAAGATATTTGAATACTCCACAACTTCTGCAACATCCATTATCTTCACCGACAATCATAATTCTCAACTTAGAGAACTATAACCTACTCCACCATAAAGAGTAGACCACTTGGAATACCACATTCCAAGATTTATCTTTTTCGTCACATGCCGATAAACCTTGCTGATATTTATGGTGCAACTTCCACTTACTTAGCTCACCTGGAAGTCCTTCAGCCATCGACACAACTTCCACCACACACCTTGCATAACCGCCAAGTCAATGTCCGTGTGCAAACTTGTGGAACCGCTAACATTACATCCTCTATCATGGTAAAGCGGACATACTACGAGGATGATTTCCGTCTTCTTCAGAGGAAGTCACCTTCTCCTCTGGCGAGAAAGACAACGTCAACATCTGATCCAGCTTGTATTAACATATCCTTGACTTGCTCTTGGCCCAAGTCAAAGTAGATCTTTCCATCAAATTTCTCCGCATCAAACTTTACTGAACTCATAAAGCTTGACATATCTGCTCCTCTTCCTAGCAAAACAACAAATAGTGAACAACTCACACCATTCACAAATATCGCATCCCGTTTCAAGAATTTTTTTTCTGATGTGGAAGGTCAAACAATGCTGCAACCACAGAGCATGCTCAGAAATTCAAGAAACTCCGAACCTAACGCTCTGATACCACTTGATGGGAAAAACCTCCCACTTCTACCGCAGGAATAAGCAAAAAAATATATGAGAAATTAAAAGAAAGCAATAAATATGGAAACACAAGAATTAACATGAAAAACTCCCAACTTGGAGAAAAACCACGGACCAAGAAAAAATCCACTATGTGAAAAATTGTTACAATCACACAGAAATATTTCTCTCTCCCGACCCCAATTACAAGAGCACTCTCTCAAAACTTTTATACTACTCACACCTTTTTCCCACTCTTAAATTAAAGAATACAAAAGAAATTTAACTAGAGTTAGCACACTAAACTTAAAGTATTTCTAACTGGGACGAATTAAAACTAGAGGCATAGGCTCCTTTTATAGGCTTGGAGTCCACCCTCATTCTTTAATTTAACCGATGTGGGACAACTGCACTTCTAATATTTTGCCAAAAACCCAACATCCTCGACTCACGACCCATGTGAGCTTTGAATCAAAGCCAAAATTCCCATTTCACAAAGAAACAAGTGGTTTTCATAGGGGATGCTTCATAAAGACGTAATCTTAGAAAAAAAAGGTATTTAACGTATATTAACAGTTCTAGTCTTAACCTTATGTGTAAACTCTTTAAATATTCTACTTTAAACTATAAATACATTTTTCTTAACCAAAATTTTGAAGAAGAATATTTTGAGGCAGTAGCACGAACAATGAAGATGTCCAAAGACTTGAAAACGAATATTATTATTTTATTCTTGTGTCTGCTCGTTCATCAGCTTCTAGTTTGGCCTTTTTGCAATTGTGTGTAAGACAGATATTTGGCTTGTAATCCGCCTAGAGCAAACGATTACATGGATAGATTAATAATTTAGCTAACAAGAACAAGACTTAAAGTATCTTTAATAAATCCGCTTTATTAAAGAAAAAGAAAAGGCTTCTCCAACATATCATTTTCAAAACATTTGGCCGACAAAAAAATCTTATCGTCATCTTATCTCTACTTTAATTTTGTCTAACTTTTGTCATATATTAGCAATTATTATGGATCTGTCTCAATAATTTAGCTTTACTTTATCATTTTTCTTTTTACTTTTACTTTGTTACTTTTCAAAACGATGAATCACGGTCTTGTCCTATCGATTCGATCTTATATGTAACAACCAGACTTCCTAGGACTTGTACTAAACCATCACTATACGCATGCATACATCTCAAAGGACCCTTTTTCATAAATTTAACAGAAAAATTAAATGAACTCTATAAATAAAATAATTTTCATAAATTCCAAATAGTTGAAAATCTATGATCGATGTACCCCAAAGTTTATAAAACAAGACAGTTAAAGAAAATAAAATCTTAAAAATTAAATGATATAGATACTGAAAATCGAAAAGAAAATAAAACTTAGACAACATGGACTGGCTTTTGAAACATTAAAATTATGCAGAAGCTACTTCTGGTCCCTTGGCACAATCACAAATTCTTCTTTTCATGCGTCGGTGCATCCTTCCCCCTTACCAGAAAAACATCATAAAAAAAATGGTGAGAATAAAAATACTCAGTAAGTAACCCCACTACCAGGGTCAGGCTACGCATTTATGTCCTTTAAATGCAACATACTAGTGGGACATTCATACTTCAACTTAACATATGTAAGCCCTAAGTCATACTCCTAAATTCTTATGTGATTTCTTAAGCTTGAGATTTAATTAAGTAAACTAAAAGAGGAGTAAGGAAACATTAGGAAATTAAAGAAGTGCACAAGGAAAGTTAATTTGGTTGAAGGATTAATTTAATCATAGTTACACTTAATGATGGAGTATATTGTTGTTGTTGTTGTTAATGGTAATTAAGGAAAATTGAATTAGGAAAAATGGAATTACGAATTAGTGGGAACAAATGAAAAAGAAAAAAGAAAAAGAGAAAGGAAGTGGAAAATTGTATGTCGGTGGAAAGAAATGGAATTAAAGGGAAGTTTCTTATTTTTCTCTTCATTTTCTCTTTGCTGAATCTGAGAGACTCAACCGTCACCCTTCTTGATCAGAGAAGAAGGTGTTTGAAGGTGATCTTGCCGAATTTGTGACTAGAGAGTGGTTGGGATGGAAGGAAATGCAACCTTGGTCTGAAATTGAAGAAAATTATAGCAACCTATAGTGTTTGGATGCGTTGGAGCTGTAGAGGTTGAATTTCAAGCTGAAATTTTGAGGTTAGTAATTTAACTCATTTCTTCACAACTTGCATGAAGAATGTTTGAGTTAATTATAATGGAAAACGGGTGAAGTTCGAGGTGAAAGTCAGTGGGTAGGAGAACTCGCAAAACTGGAGAGATCTCTGGTTTTTTAAGCGATTTGATCTTTCAAGGAGAAGTTAGAAGCTGAAATTAGTAAGGTTAGTTAGATAATTCGATTTCTAACATCTTTCTTGAAGAATTAAAAACCTATAAATGAACGGACTTGAATGATTTCTCAGAAGGGATTGCAGGAATCGTGAAGCAAGAGTACCTTCTAGTTCAAGGAAATTTCTGGACAATCTAACTATTTTTAGGTCTTTCTATCTTAAGGTAATCTATAGACGACTTCAAAACAAAGAGGTGACATAAATTTTACTCAATTTGGTTAAGTATTGAGCGAGTTATGAATTTTTGAATTTTGGCTAGAAATTTGAAAAATGTAGGAACACTGCTACCAACCCTTGTGCGTTCCTCATGGTCAAGACATCTCCTCAACGCACCTATTGCTTGCTTCAGCACCTCCCTAAGCCCACAACACACCCATCCTTACCCACATGGAGGTGTTGTAAGCCTTAAACCGTAACCCTAAATTCTTATGTAATTTCTTAAGCTTGAGATTCATTTAAGTAAACTAAAGGAGTAAGGGAATATTAGCAAATCAAAGAAGTGCACAAGGGAAGTTAATTTGGTTGAAGGATTTATTTAACCTTGGTTACATTTTAGGATTAAGTATATATTTACTTTTATAATTATCATTATTATTATTGTCATTAAGAAATGGTAAGTAAGGAAAATTTAAAATTAAGAATTAGTGGGGGGAAATGAAAAGAAAAAGAAGGGAAAGGAAAGGGTAGGAATGCATGTTCGTGGAGAAACCCATTAAAAGAGTTGAGTTCTTATTTTTCTTTTCATTTTTGCATTTGCTGAAGCTAGACTCGAACTTTACCCTCCCAAATCTGAGCAGAAGATGTTTGAAGGTGTTCTTGTCGGATTTGTTGTGAAAATACAAGTGTTTACAAAGAATAACTGCTTAAAATATGTATTTTTCTATATTTATTATTATGAAAGGAAAAGAATTTCTTAAATAATAGAAACTCCTATTACAAATATTATAAAAATAAATACAATAAGCAAAATTGAAATACAACAAATATAACATAATAAATATAATTAAATATTGATAAAAAGGAAATAATCAACAATAACTCTTCACAACCTTTACTAACCTTCACAAGCATCAAAACTGACTTCAGGCACTTCACAAGTTAAAGGAAGAATAAAAAGGTAAAAGAGACACAAGCAATTATGTGGTTCAGTCTATTGACCTACATCCACGAGAGAAATTCAGCAATCTTGTTTTATTATCTTGGAGAAGTTTACCCAACATACCAAATGAGTTTTTACTTGTTAGTCACTCACTGTTTTTATTAATCTTCAAACACTGATTTCTACCAAAAAGAATCATTTTATAGTTGATATTTGTGTCAACTAATTACAACTGAAAGTTAAACTGAGGTTAGTAAGCTAGCTCAATTATTAACAACTTTGGTGAGTTGTTAGAGCTAGAAATGTTTGGAAGTAGATGCAATTGTAGGTGGAAATCAGTGGATAGGAAAAATCGCGAAACTGGAGATATCTCTAGTTTTTGTAGTGGTTTGGACTCTCTAAGAGGAGTTAGAGGCTGAAATTGGTAAGGTTAGTTAGCTAATTCAATTTCTAACAATGTTTCTGTAGAATGCAAAACTTAAAAATGAATGTATATGAATGATTTCTTAGGTGGAATAAAAGGGGTTGTAGGAACCATGAAGCAAGAGTACCTTCTAGTTCGAGGTAATTTTTGGACAATCCAACGATTTTTAGGGTTTTCTATCTTAAGGTAATTTGTAAAGTACTTTATAGAAAGGAGTTTGTCACAAATTTCACTTAATTTGGTTAAGTATTGAGTGAGTTATGAATTTTTGAAGTTTTGCTGGAAATCTGGAACTCTGAAGCAGGGGAAAATCGTGAATTTGAAGCAACTTCTAATATAAGGAACATTTTAGGAAACCCACAAGTTTTTAGGTCTTCCACTCTGAAGGTAAGATGTAGAGGACTTAACTATGAAGAATTTTCCATAACTTTTACTTGATTTAGTTAAGAATAGAAGAAGTTAAGATCATTTGAATGAAGGTAATAATCTGAAAAAATGCAGGATACTTTCACATGGAAATTCATGAACTAGAAATTTAGGAGAATTTAAAGGAGTTTATGAATAATTTCTTGGTGAATTAATAGAGGCTTGGGTATAATTTGACATGTATAGACTGAGAGGACGAATACCCGACTGTGAGTGATAAAACGTTTTCAACAAAGTTTTATAAATTCTTGAATTAAGCATGATGCTTTATGTGTTAGTAAGCAATGTTTTATTTAAGTGTGATGTGTTATGAGTTTATGAGCTAAGTTAGTTTGAGTAAATCATGTCTATTTTGAAATGATGCTTACAGGATGGAGTTTACTCAAAAACAAGATTTTTCGAGCAATGTTACGTACATGTTTTATGAGCTCTATTTCTTTATAAATGATTTGATTACACCAAAATTGTGTTTGACGCTCGATGTTGACTAAGAATGATTTATGTGCTTGTATGTATAATTTGCAAGGCATTCCATGCTCCATGTTTTATAAATATGTTTTTATAAGATCTTGACTATTGAACATGTTTTAGTCAAATGATAAGTACCCTATATACCGATACCTAATGACATTGAGACGGTATCAAGGTGAATATGTACAATACCTAAGGACACTGAGACGGTATCGAGATGAGTATGTAATGATACCTAAGGACATTAGACGGTATCGAGATAAATGGGACCCTGATATATGAGGACTTTGGTGACATATCAGGACAGCCCGATGTATGTTAAACCTGAGTGCACTCATGATGGTTTATGAAATTCGTTGAGAATGTTGAGTTTGCTCCACCTCAACTAAGGATTTAAGAGTGCTATGTTTTCAGATAAGCCTGATGTTAATGAACTATGTTTTTAGATGAAAAAGTACTTATAAATCATGATTTTAAGTTTTAAACCTATGTAATGTTTTATGCAAAGAGTTTCATTTATGCTTAGGCAAGCATGTTTTAGTTGAACGTTTAATAACTTTGTCACTCACTAGACATATGTCTAATGTTTTTTTTTCAAAATGTTTTCTCTCATTCCTAGGTAGTGAACGATTTCTAGGAGCTTGATCCACCCTCACGAAGTCTCTGTTGTGGATCCTCCCTTAGCTTGTAAATATTAGGTTTTGAGTTAATTGGCATATAGTAGAGGGATGGAAAGCTTGGGTTAGAAGGAGTCTTGTTATGCAAACTTAGCAGATGATTATGTAACGTCTACTTCTGTATATATGAAACATGTTGTGAATGAATTTTTGTATGCCTGTGTAGTTGAAGACCGAGTTATTTATGAACTTTTATCAGGTGTCCAGGAGTACAGGTTGAGTAACCTCATGGTTTGCATTGTTGTATGTTAATAAGGAGAATGTTATTTAGAGGAATGTATGTATCTCATGCTCTTTTCCAGGTTGAAGATGGTAATCTAGGGGAGGGTGTGACAGGTGTCATTAGCCATGACACCTAAATTTGAGTAATTTAAGGCTTATTTTGAAGTTTTTGGTGAGCTTGGCTCCAAAATTAATTATTTTTTAACTTATTGATTATTTTTGGGCTGAAATAGGTATTTTAGAATATTTTTATCTACAAATACCTGAATTTGGAGTTTAAGTGAATTTTAAGAGGTTTTATGAGTAATAGTGGTATATGTTGAGTGTAAGCCAATTCGAATAAGAATAAAGTTTAAAGTGAGTTTATAGGTTGGGTAAGGTTAAAAGTTCATGGTTTATCTCATTCATGATAACATAAGTAATTTGAAGGATTATTTGAGTTTAACCTTGAAGTACCCATGTTTAAGGGATAATGGGACATAGAACGGTTTTCAAGAAAAGTATAAGCCTAGTCTGAGTATAGATGAGATAAATAACTGAACAGTGATTGACAAAGGATTTGGAACTGCTTTTCAGGTTACACAAGGCTTTGCGACGTATATAAACAAGGAGGAAACAAACACTCAATAGTGAGTGATAAAAATGTTTTCAACCACGTTTTGTTAAGATATTACATGTTTTATGAACCCTATTTCTTTATAAGTGATTTGATTATGCCTAAACTACGTTTTATGCTTGATGTTACCTAAGAATGATTTATGAACTTGTTTTTATGATCTGCAAGGCATTCTATGCTTCGTGTTTCTGAAATATGTTTTACAAGATCTTGATTATTGAATATGTTTTAGTTAAATGATAAGTACCCTATGTACTGATACCTAAAGACATTGAGATGGTATCGAGATGAGTGAGACCCTGATATATGAGAACTTCGATGATGTATGATAGCTCTAGGTGCACTTATGACGATTTATGACATTACGACGTTGAGAGTGTTGAGCTTGCTCCACCTCAACTAAGTATTTAAGGGTACTATATTTTCAAATGAGCACGATGTTTATGAACTATGTTGTTAGATGAAAAAATATTTATGAACCATGATTTTAAGTTTTATACCTATGAAATGTTTTATGCAAAAAGGTCCACTTATGTTTAAGCAAGCATGATTTAGTACGAACGTTTTAATAACTCTGTCACTCACTAGACCCATGTCTAATGTTTTTAAAATGTTTTCTCTTATTCCCTAAGTAGTGAACGGTTTCCAGGAGCTTGACCTGCCCTCGCGAATCTACTGCTGATCCTATCTTAGCTTGTAAATATTAGGTTTTAAGTTAATTGGCATGTAGTAGAGGTGATGGAAAGCTTGGGTTAGAGGGAATCTTGTTGTGTAAACTTAGCATATGATTATGTGGCATCTACTTCTGTATTGTGGATGGATTATGTACGCCTGTGTAGTTGACGAGTAAGTTATTTATGTATTGTTGATCAGATGTCCAGGCGTAGAGGTTGAGTAAACCCCTTGGGTTGCATTGTTTGTATGTTAACAAGGAGAATGTTATATAGATGAATGTATGTATCTCATGCTCTTTCCCAGGTTTAAGATGCTAATTTGGGGGAGGGTGTGACTGTAGGGTTTTATGTCCTAAACTCATAGTTTGTAAACATTAACCAGAATTCTATTTATCAATAAATTTGTTATCAATGTTATTCAGTAAACTTGTTATTGAATAAAGTGAATTTTTGTTAATATAAGTCTAAATCTAATAAACTAAGAACCCATGACTTTAGTATGAAAACTTGAACTTTATGTAGTGACATAAAGATGGATCAAGTTCGAGTAAATAGCCAAAATGGTCTATAGTATAGGGATAAGGTTGGGTACCTTATCTTGGGAACCTTAATGAATGCAGCTCATTTTGTATTTGATACAAATGATGTGATCCTAAATAATTCATGTAGAGACATGTGAATGGGGGCATTCTATGTAATGAGTTTATATAAGACTGGACCATGAAATAGTCACTATTACTTTATTAACGTCGTTTACTGTTAAATACTGACTATTTCAACTATATGACCTAAGTAACTCAATCTTATCTTGAGCTAACTATGAACTCCTATTTATTCAGGATTATCCTTAGATTTGAATAGGTGAGAGTGGTCCTGGTGCGCCGACTCAATAAGCCTCCCATTTTAGGGGTAAGATCGAGTAGATAGCTAGAGACATAGTTTTGCAAGAAGAAATTCACTCCTACCTGACTTAGGGTTAGTAGATAGGTTGTTCCCTTCAGTACTGATTCTGGGTCTTGAACAAGGGTCCCCACCCTCTCATTGGCGAGGGACTCGGTTTAGTGATAGGATCACAAACCAATTGTTCATTCGAGGATCAGTGGGACTTAAGGAAGAAGATGTAATCATAGAGGTAAAATGGTAATTTTGACCTAGCTGTGATTACGGACAACCTGTGAAGGATCGACTTACTAATTATGGTTATATCAAGTGGACAGAAATATATCAAAAGTGAGAAGAGTGCAGCTACGGGCTTTAGTGGAGTGTCCTGTTAGTTAACGAATGTTGGTTAACTAGGTTAAAGAGTTTGGCTGGTTCATCTCGGATCATTGGAGCTCATGATCTGTAGGTTCATTAGGTCCCTCTACTAGCTCATAAATGGAGAAAATCTTAGATAATATGGTGAATAAGTTTGAATCGTTCAATCTTAGCTCAAGGAATAAAAGTCGGATATATACGATATATCAACGTTTAATTATGAATATAAACAGACAAATAGAGTTAATTATAATATTTAAATATAATTTAAATATTAATTATATGAATATGGATTCATATCGATTTTTTAGAAAAATCAGGAAAAGTGGAAAAATTAATATTATTTTATTATTTAATATTAAAATAATATTATATGTAATTAATTAAATATTCTATTGTTTTTTATTTAATTAATTTTTTAAATTTAAATTTAAATTAAAAATTAATTTTAAATTCAATTTTGGAAATTCATTTAAAATTGGATTTAAAATTGATTTTTGAAAGTTTGGATTTTCCCACTAACTAAGCAAGTAGCTTAGTTGTTGTCTTCACAATTGACCAACAAATTGAACAACTGTGTTGTCAATTTGTGATGCAATTGGATTGCATGTTGATCTTTAATAAATAAGGATGATTTTGGCTTAATTTTGGTTGAGAAATTTTTTAAAATTAAAGGTTAATTTTGCAAAATTCATCCATTACTATTCTTCTTCCATAACCTCCATTCCTTCTCAAATTCACTACAAATTTGGGTCCCACCATCCAATCTAAGCCTAGAGAATAATAGAAAATACTCATGTGGTGGTCTACAACCAATTGATGTTGAATTTCATCAAGAATTGAAGAAGAATTTGGAGTTTCAAGGGTAAGTGTTCTTGAATCTATGGTTTTTCCTTTTTAATTGCATGTTTAATCCTTAAAATTGAGCATCTCTAGAGTAAAAATGGATCAAATTAAATTTTGTTGCATGCTCGTTTATCCTTCAGTGACAACATACATAACTAACTAAGTGAATAATTAAACTCATCCTACAGTAGGTGAGTTGTAACCACACCCTTTAGTGAATCCAGAAGGAGACACAAATCTCTGGTGAATCCCGAAAGAAACACAAACATCTAGTGAATCCTGAATGAAATACAAAACCTCTGGTGAATCTCGAAGGAAACACAAACATCTAGTGAATCGCGAAGGAAACACTACATCTGGTGTATCTCGAAGGAATACAAACCTTTGGTGAATACACAACTATTGACAGGAGAGTAATTATCACTAACATATATAATTGGCAACATACGTAAGGTCTCACAATATAGAATCATAACATGTCTCATGAAAATATTATCATGCTCGTACATCCTCTTAATGAAGCATGACATTAAGAATCGTCATGATCAACTTTCATTATCAACCTAACTATTTTCATGATAAATTAGATAATGATCCACTATCATAGGTCCTATTAAACATAAAACCTTTCTAATTGAACATTTAATTTAAAATGCTTCGAGGATCAATCAATGTAATAAGCACAATAATATTGGAAAGTATTCAAGAACACAACATCCAAAGAAAATAATATGCATTAACTTAAAATCATAGTAAACATCAAACACCTAAGAAATAAAATGTTTAGCCACTTATCGATGATCAACCATACTCTCATATATTGCAAAACCATGAAAAAGTAAAGAGAATAAAGAGAAGAGGAAACACTACTATAGCAATGAAAATCGTCAATGGAACGAGTCCAAAACACCTTGATTTGCATCTGAGGATGTTAGACGGCCTCCAAACGAAACACTCTCTAAGGCTCTCTAATTTTGTGGTGTAATCTCCCCATTCGACAAGCCAAAACCCTATAACAAATAGAACAAACTTTCCAAAAGCGGATTGAAAATTTCCAATACTGGCACGCTCTTGTTTCTCACTCTCATTTCCAAATGATAGTGATGCTGAAACATCAAAACAAGATTTGAGAATGAATGTTCCAAATTAATGATAGTGATGTTGAATCTCTTGTAGAAGAATTCACAAAACTCTAAATTAATAAATGATAATAATATTGGAAATATCAATAGAATAAAATACAATAATCAAATTAATGCAAATACAAAGACACGAGATTTGAGCAAAAGAACAAATATATTAAAAACACTCAATTTGATAGAGAATCTATCTATGTTTGGAATATAGATCATGCTCTGATATCAACAATCTCTATCTTTATCCGACTATGCTAGTGTTTTCAAACGATAGTTGGGCATGTATGATCTAATCTAAATCCTACTCTTCAAGCAAGATTCAAATCATATAACATTCAAACGTTAATCAAACATTCAAAAGTATTAAATGATCATGTTAAAAAGCATAAATGTAAGTTAACATTCAAGAAACAAAGTGTACAACAATTACACCCAAGAATTCATTTATCCCTAAATTAATGAATTTAGCCTAACATGGCTTCCATAGATAGAACCATATCAAGAGCACACAAAAACGAAAGCAAATTCAGGCAACAAAAGGGAAAGAAGAAGTTATTCGGCTTCTGATAGTGTCTCCAACATCAAGAAGACTTCGTACTCTACTCTAAACCCTCTCTCTAAGCCTAAAAAACTAAAAAAATTGACGTGGTGGTAGTCCAAACATGCTAGGATAAGTAGGTAAAGTTTTCCAAGAGAGGAAAATATTTTTTTTCCAAAACTAGTATCGCGCGCAACATTGTGCAACGGTATCGCGACGCTGGTCCTTTAATAAGAATCACGTGAAAACTATCATAAATCAAGGGAAAATAATAAGCATTGTAGGTGTGTCTCAATGTACCCAAGTTAGTAATCAATTACAATCTGTTAAATAATGTTTTGAAATGGATAAGATATTCAATTCCTAATAAACAAGATTTATTAAAAAGAATTTCAAATGCAAAAATCTTTTCAAAATTCGATATGAAATTAGTATTTTGGAAAATTCAAATTGCTAAAAAGGATAAATATAAAACAATGTTTCAATGTTTCATTCGGACAATACGTTATGCCACTTGGCATAAAAAATACTCATTCGAAATTTCAGAAAATCATGAAGAATAGTTTTAGTGATTTTCAATATTTTACAATTTTTCTAGTTTTATCTTTAAACATAGACCAACATTTTTAGAATCTCAATATTTTTATCGATATTATTAAACGAAATGATTTAACAGGGTGTCTTCCAAAGATCAAGTTATTTCAAACAAAAACAAATTTTTGAGTTTTGAAATCCATTTAGGCCTTATCAAACCTATTTAAAGGTCCATAGAGTTTGATTTAAACTTTCCATATCAATTTATTAATAAAACCCAATTACAAGGGTTTTTGGGTAGCCTAAATTATATGTTTGATTTCATTCAAAATCTTAGGCCCATTTGTAAACTACTTTTTCAAAATCTTAGGCCCACTCTATAGACAGAAAAACAAACTAAAGTTGTCAAGACAAAGCTTTAGTCAAGTTAATTTCCTGTTTAAGTCTCATCAATCCAAATGTCTACAAAATTAATTTTTCTTTTTGATTTATGTAATGGTGGAATACATTGGAAATGACGGATGGTATTTTACGAACTCCTATGTAAGAATCACATTTCCACTTTGCAAGGAAAATTCAAAAAACTTCTATTCATAATTCAATGCATTTTTGTTTATACTTTCAAATTCCATAGATATTTTGTTATAATTTCTCAATAAGCTTATATCCACAATACAAGATAGTCACCAAGATCTTAAAAATCAAATAATGGGACAAATACACCTTTAATCATACAACCATCGAAAACATCAAATAATGGTTTTGCAGAAAAGGGTTATCTACAAGACCTTGATCAAAGAAAGAACACAGAGTTCTTAAATGAAAAATCAAAATTATTAGCAGTACTAGAACATAATACATTTGACGCTGATTTTCAAAGAGGCAGCTTCTAACTCATCTCGAAGCACCTCTCATCTAGCTTCCATCCATGAAGAAGAAGAAAACAAACCATAGTATGACCTGGACGACCCATTCCTCGATCACGACCCATGTGAGCTTTGAATCAAAGCCAAAATTCCCGTTTCACAAAGAAACAAGTGGTGTTCATAAGGGATGCTTCATAAAGACGTAATCTTAGAAAAAAAAGTCTTTAATGTATATTAACACTTTTAGTCTTAACCCTATGTGTAAACTCTTTAAATATTCTACTTTAAACTATAAATACATTTTTGTTAACCAAAATTTCGAAGAAGAATATTTTGAGGCAGTAGCACGAACAACGAAGAAGTCCAAAGACTTGAAGATGAAGATTACTGTTTTATTCTTGCGTCCGCTCGTTCGTCAGCTTCTAGTTTTCCTTTCTGCAGTTGTGTGTAAGACAGATCTTTGCCTTGTAATCTGCCTAGAGCAAATGAATACTTGGATAGATTAATAATTTAGCCAACAAGAACAATACTTTGAAGTATCTTTAATAAAGCCACTTTATTAAAGAAAAGAAAAGGCTTCTCCAACTTATCAATCTTCAAAAGATTTGGCCGACAGAATCTTATCCTCATCTTATCTCTACTTTAATTTTGTCTCCTGTAAACTTTTAACTTTTGTCATATAGTAGCAATTATTGAGGATCTATGTCAATAATTTAGCTTTACTTTATCATTTGTCCTTTTACTTATACTTTATTACTTTTCAAAATGACGAATCACCGTCTTGTCCTATCGATTTGATCTTATATGTAACAACCAAACTTTCTAGGACTTGTATTAGGCCATCACTATGTGCATGCATACATCTCAAACGACTCTTTTTCATAAATTTAACATAAAAATTAAATGAACTCTATAAATCAAATAATTTTCATGAATTGCAAATAGTTGAAAATCTCTGATCGGGGTACCCCAAAGTTTATAAAACAAAACAGCTAAAGAACATAAATTCTTAGGAAATTAAAGGATACAGATACTAAAAATCAAAAAGAAAATAAAACTTAGACAACATGGACTGACTTTTAAACGATGAAAATTATGCGTAAGCTACTTCTAGTGCCTTGGCACAATCATAGATTCTTCTTGTCATGCGTCGTTGCATACTTCCCCTTACCCGAAAAAACATCATAAAAAATGTGAGAATAAAAATACTCAGTATATAACCCTACTATCAGGGTCAGACTATACATTTATGTCCTATAAAGGCAACATACTAGTGGGACATGCATACTTCAACTTAACATACATAACTATCTGGCAAAAAATTAAACTCGTCCTACAGTATGTGAGTTGTAACCACATCCTCTAGTGAATCCAGAAGGAGACACAAATATCTGGTGAATCCCGAAAGAAACACAAACCTATGGTTAACCCTGGAGGAAACACAAAACCTCTAGTGAATCTCGAAGGAAACAAAAAGCTCTGGTAAATCCCAAAGAAAACTCTACCTCTGGTGTATCCCGAAGGAATACAAACCTCTGGTAAATACACAATTATGGACAAAAGAGTAATTATCACTAACATATATAATTGGCAACATACGTAAGGTCTCATAATATAGAATCATAACACATCTCATGAAAATATTATCATGCTCGTACATCCTCTTACATCATATAAAACACATACAAAATGTATAAGTATTCTCAGAGTAGCCAACACATATTTGTAATTATATCGCCTAACACAAGGGCAGTCTTAGTAGTAAGATTACTTACCTCAATTTAAGTCCAGATAATATGCTAACCAAACTTTCCTTTGTCTTGAGTAAAAAAAAAAATCAAACCAACTTAAGCATAAATCAATTTAACACCAATCTAACATCATAACCCACCTCTACAAAACATAAAGCCAAAAGTCTTCAAACCGCTTACCCAATGTGTCGACTCAACTAGAACTACGCTTGAGCTTTACTTATAAAATTCAATTTAAACACGAGCCCAATTGAAGACTTTTAAATTCAAATTGAAAACCCAATAGACAATTACATTCATGCCAAAGTAATTGGGTGCTCACAAATTTTGAAGAACCCAAAATAGCTCACCAACTCACCAATTGACCTCAGTTCTTGCTAGACAATAGTTCTCATTGCTCAGATCCTCCAACCTAAAATCTAAAATCTAGTAGGTATTAATAAATTAGATCCATGAGTGATTAGGCATTCAAGATACCACAAAATCTCACCAAAAAACAAGATCTTACCAAAAGAAATCAAGAATCCGGCAAAACCCAACAGGGCGACAGTGAAAGAGGTGCTATTGGTGGCTGACGATGATTAGATGGAGGCGTGTGCGCAGTAGTGCGTTGTTGGAGTTGTGACGGACTAAACCCATGCACTGCCGCTACTACGACCGTTGCTGCTTTCGACTGTCGTCGATCGTCAAGGCACTGGCGTAGATGACGACGGCGGGGACTGGGCGTGCGGTGCGAGACTGGCTGGCGTGCGTCTGAGCAAAGTGAGAGAGACCGCAGGGGGGTTGCGTTGCTGAAGTAGAAGAAGAAGAAAGAAATTGAAATTTCTTTTTTTTTTTAACTCTACACGCACTCTGAGGCATTGGTAATATATATATATATATATACACATCAACAAATTAAACTCAACAATATAAATCTCCCAATTTAAAATTATACTTTTCACCAATTGAGTTTCAACCCAAATCTTTTATCAATCTTCATTTAAATTGAATTTGTTCGCACGAGGTTTTTGAAGAAACGTGTTTCGTGGAGTTGAACTTGTGTTTGTGTAAACTTGATACGGATGTGGTTCAATCTCTAGTACTTAATCCTCTGATTCTCTCAACTGAACGCGTTCACTTGATGTATGGCAGCGGAGCGCATGGATGCAAACTTCAGCCTTCTTCAAGTGTGATTCAACTTCAGAAGTTAGGAGTCTTTTGATTATAGAGAGAAATCTCTCTAGGCTCTCTGAGTTTAAATTTTCTAAACCTTTTAAATGAAGATGAACTTTTTTATTTATAGAGTTCTCAGGTTTTCTTTGTAGGCTTTGGCTTAGTTGGTCCATGTACATGGCCCTTGGGCCCAACTAATTGGATTTGGGCATTTGTTGGCTTTTGGGCCAAATTAAGTCTATTTTGGACTCAATTAGATCTTAGTCCCAAATTTAATTATTTCTAATTTCGCCATTAATTTGAGAAATGATGTGGCAATTTGTGATTGGCCCAAAATTTTGCATTCAACAAATGTCCCCTTTTCAAGATTTATGCACGCATATGGGTGGGTGAATCTCGAAAAAGATAAAGTTTTAAATCAAAATTCAAGTTGTATGTTCTCGATTTTGACTTCATTTAATGTGTCAATTTAATCAAACTATGATTTTGGTACATAAGTTTGATTGAAATTTTATATGTCTGATACATACTTTCTTTGTGATTATGCCGACCTATCAAAATCTAAATTTAAGTCAAAGTTTTCATTTTCTCTCTTGACATAAACTCCAATTTGAACTTTAGTAGAATTTATTTGTGCTACTTAATTCAAAATTAAATTTGGAGTGAAATTGAACTTCTACCCAAGATGCTTGGCCTAAACTTGGAATAGGACTCAAAGATGAAGTTTGAATTTCACTCAATTTTCTTTGGATTGTACCCAACTTAAAATTTATAGTATGTCCAAATTTTAATTCAAGATAAATTTCAGACTTTACCCTCAATTTAATTTAATTCGGATAGAGGATAAAAGCTAACTTTGATGCTTTAAATTTGGGATAAAATTTGAAATATGGCCAAATTTTAATTTGAGGTAAATTTGAGATATTATCCCCAATTTCATTTGAGGATAAAATCCAGAGATTTGAACTTGGGATAAAATTTGAAATATGGCCAAATTTTAATTTGAGGTAAATTTGAGATATTATCCACAATTTCATTTGAGGATAAAATCGAGAGATTTGAACTCAAGATAAAATTTAGAATATGACCAAATTTTAATTTGAGGTAAATTTGAGATATTATCCACAATTTAATTTGAGGATAAAATCTACAGATTTGAACTCGAAATAAAATTTGAAATATGGCCAAATTTTAATTTGAGGTAAATTTGAGATATTATCCACAATTTGATTTGAGGATAAAATCCAGAGATTTGAACTTGGGATAAAATTTGAAATATGGTCAAATTTTAATTTGAGGTAAATTTGAGATATTATCTACAATTTCATTTGTGGATAAAATCCAAAGATTTGAACTCCGGATTAAAATTTAGAATATGGCCAAATTTTAATTTGAGGTAAATTTGAGATATTATCCATAATTTAATTTGAGGATAAAATCTAGAGATTTGAACTTGAGATAAAATTTGGAATATGGCCAAATTTTAATTTGAAATCAATTTAAGAATCCATCTACAATTTAATTTGAGAATAAAATTCAGAGATTTGAATTTGGAATAAATTTTGGAATTTGGCCAAATTTTAATTTGAGATCAATTTAAGATACAATGTACAATTTAATTTGAGGACAAAAATCCAGATATTTGAATTTGGGATAAAATTTAGAATATGACTAAATTTTAATTTGAGATCAATTTAAGATACAATGTACAATTTAATTTAAGGACAAAATCTGGAGATTTGAATTTGGGATAAAATTTGGAATAGTGCCAAATTTTTAATTTGAGATCAATTTAGATCCAATCTACAATTTTATTTGGAGTTGAGAATCTCATCAAAATCTTTCAAGAAAATAAGATTTCAATAGGAAATCCAAATTGAATTAGGATCTGAATCTAATATTAACTTCTATAAATAGGGCATAAGATTTATAATATTAATTTTTTTAAGTAGGTTGCACAACGTTTTGTTGAAAGCTTCTGCCAACCTATTTGCAGCGGCGTTGTACATAGACAACTTGTATTGCAATTTATCTATCAGACTATTAGAAAATTATCTTCCATTATTCGTCACAATTTAGTGAGAAATTCCGTACTAGTAGATAATGTGAGTTCGGATAAAGTTTGCTAAATTTTCTTTCTTGGCTTCTCTCAATGCAATGGCCTCAGCACACCTTGAAAAGTAATATGTCACTGCGAGGATGTAAGAATATCCTAATGACGACTTAGGTGTTATAGGACCAACAAGATCAAGTCTCCAAACTTCAAAAGGCCATGAAGCCACAGTTGGATGTAAGGGTTCCCATAGTTGATATATGAAGTTTGCATAGTATTGACAAGCTTCACATTTCTTCGTGTACTTCATTGAATCTTGGATCATCTTGGTCCAATAGTATCCCATTCTCTTTAGCTAGAATTGGAGTTACGTCCAGATTGATGCGCACCACAGGCACCTGAATGTCCCTTCTCTAGCGCCTTTACTGACTTTTCTTTTCCAAGACATCAAAGAAAGACTACTTGCAGAGAACGGCGATATAAGGTCCCCTTGTAATAAATGAAGTGAGCTGCTCTCCATTGCACCTCAGTTTTACGATGGAGATCTGTTGGAAGTTTATCATGCTTAAGATAATCTATGATGGGTTGATTTCAGTCTTCTTCCTCAATCGAATAGACTGATGTCAGGTTCATTTATGTGCATTCAATCTCAATCGATGGTATAACCCACCTTTGGCAAAGTGATATGTTTAGAGTTTCATCGTCTTGAATCGTCAATGTAGTAGCCAAGCTTACCAAAGCATCTGCCTTCTTGTTTTCTAACCTTAGTACATGCTCCAACATTACGCTGTCAAACTTTTTCAGCAACTGTTTGGCATAGATGAAGTAAGACTTTAAATCTTCATGCTTCACGTCATACTGGAGCAAGAGTTGACCGATTATCAACTTTGAATTGTTATAAACTTCTATGTACGATATTCCCATTTTCTAATGCCACCTGGAGGCCAATTATTAAAGCTTGGTATTCAACGACATTGTTTGAGCATAATTCACCAAGTGTAAAGCTATAAAGCAACATATGTCTTTTAGGTGAGATGAGGACGATGCCTGCCCCAGCTCCACTCCTTCGCGCTGCACCATCGAAGTACATGGTCCAAGGCTCAGTAATTTCAACCAAGAAAACTTCCTCATCAGGCAAGTCTTCACATAGCTTCCAATCCATTGGAATTGAGTGATTTGCTAAGAAGTCAGTCAGTGCTTCTCCTTTGATCACCTTTTGCGACACATACACAATGTCGTATTGCTGGAGCATAATTGCCCATTTGGCTAGACACCCGGAGATGATGGCCTGGATAGGACATACTTAATGGGGCCAGCTTTCGCAACTAGGTGAATCATGAAAGCTGGCATGTAGTGGCTCAGCTTGTCTATCGCAAAGAAAAGCACAAAACACATTTTCTCAATAGGGGAGTAATTGATCTCAACTCTGGTTAGGGTCTTACTTAGATAGTAGAAAGCATGCTCCTTCCCCTTCTCTCCTGCTTGCGACAATAATGCCCCCAACGATCTTTTCTGCGCAACAATGTACAATATCAACGGCTTGCCTGCTAAGGGAGCGCCTAGGACAGGGAGATTAAGCAAGTATTTCTTTATGCTTTCAAAAGCATTTTGACAAGCCTCATCCCACTCAAAGCTCTCTCCTTTTTTCATCAACCTTTGAAAAGGTTGGAATCGGCTAGCTATATTGGAAATAAATATTCGTATGTAAGCCAAACGACCTTGGAGACTTCTCAACTCGTGTAAATTCCTTGGTCTTGTCATCTTTTGAATAACATTGATTTTGGACTGGTCTATCTCAATTCTCCAATGCCTTACGATGAAACTGAGATCATCAACATAGCATTCGACATGTTTGTGCAACATATCATCAAACACTTTTTGCATGGCGCATTGGTAAGTAGCACTAGTATTCTTTAATCCGAAGCGCATTACCTTGTAGTAGTAGATTCCCTTCGAGGTTTGAAAATCCATCATCTCTTCATCTGCGAGAGTCATCCGTATTTAATTATATCCGGATGATCTATCCATAAAGGATAAGACCTCGTGCCTAGTAGTTGCGTGAACCATGAGTTTCGTGATAGGCAATGGAAAGTCATCCTTTGGGCATGCATTATTCAAGTCACGAAATTCTATGCATATGCGAAACTGTCTGTTCTTCTTTTTAACGAGAACAATGTTGGCTATCCACGTTAGACATTTGACTTCACGAATGAATCCTGCTTCAATCAACTTATTTATTTCTTCTTCAATTTGGGGGATAAGCTCTAGTCGAGTCGTTGAGCTTCTTTGATGGGTCGATACCCTTGTTTGATTGCAAGATGATGGACTCCTGCTTTTAGATCAAGTCCTGGCATCTCTTTGTATGACCATGCAAAAATGTCCTAGTATTCAGTGAGCAAGCTCATATATTAACACTCCTCCTCACTTGAGAGAGATGCACTAATGAACGTTGGGTGTGGTTCCTCTATTGTGTCGAGCTTCACTTCGTTGAGTTCAACAACTGTGGATTGACCACCATCCCCAAGCGTGAGTGGGGCTTTGGACATCTTCTTCGGACATGTCATTCTCCAACTCATTGATGACGGTGATGTGATGACATGAAGTTTCGCCTTCTTCCTGTTCTAAGTCTTCACTTTCGGGCTTTGTAAAAAAATTACGTCTTTTCACCTTTACAGAGGCTTCACTTGTATTGAGGGTGATGAATTTTTTTTTTTCATTCGTGATGGAAAAACTCTACGAATTTCTCCTCCATCCTTTGTCACACAAACCGACTTCTCATTTGAATGATTCTTAGCATCCTCATGCTTAATGCGACGCCAAATTGACGTGCGAGATTTCCCTCCAATCTTCTTTGTAGTTATATTGGGAGGGTCGTTGTAAGCCCTAAACTTTTTACTACTCTTTTAATTGTTATGATCAAGTAAAAAGGCCAAGAGGTAAAATTAAGATACTAAAAGAAGGAAGAAAATGCTCATCAATTTGAGTTAATTGGAAACACCAAAAGGTTGGTTGACGTTTAAGTTATAATGGTGGACTAAGTTAACCATGGTTAAGTTAGAAATTATATTATTATTATTATTATTATTATTATTATTATTATTATTATTATTATTATTATTATCATTATTCTTATGTTTAAATTTAACAAATAAGGAAAAGGGAAAAGGGAAATGAAATTAAGTTAGTGGAAGAAAAAAAAAAGAAAGAAAAGGAAAGAGGAAAGGGTAATCGGTGGGGAGTAGAAAAAGAAAAAGAAGGACTCGGGACCCCATTATTTTTCATTCCTTCTTCTTCTTGAAAGGGAGAGACACTGACTACATGCAGGCTTGACTGGAGAAGAAGAGGATTGAGGGGTTTGTAGTGGATTTTGGTCGGAAAGGTAGCTGGAATTGAAGAAAATTCCACCTTGATCTGAAGCAGAAGGAAATCTGAGCAATCAGTAGTGTTTGGACGATTTCAAGCGGTAGAGTTCAAGTTTGGAGCTAACATTTTGAGGTTAGTGGGCCCATTTGATAACGTTCCCGTTTCCCGTTTCCTGTTTCTGTTTCTCATTTTTTAAGAAACTGACTTGTTTGATAACTGTTCCCGTTTTGTGTTTCTAGAATTTGAGAAACGTTTCTGAAAATGGGGCCAAAATTGAGAAAGTACTAGTTTCTCCCTGTTCCATTTCTATTTTATATAATACTGTTTCCTTTTTCCAACAAAATTTATCTTTGGTCTATTAGTTGTCATGCATGCCTTTATTATCCTTTCACCTCTTGGTTGTGTGCTCAACTCCAAAGTTGTAGAATTGTACAATTTTATTTGGTTTTTTTACTTTTATAGAAATATCAAACTATTTACAAATATAGAAAAATTTTACCGTCTATCCGCGATAGAAAGCGATAGTAAATTTTTCTATATTTGTAAATAGTTTGATATTTTTTCTGTTTATAGTAATTTCCCTTTTATTTATTTATTTTCATTAATTTTGTTATTTACAGAAATAATTATGCTCTATTTATATTTATATATTATTTTTATTTTTAATATTTATATTTATATTAATTTTATATATTTCAAAATTCAACTCCCAGTTGGGCACTTTTATTTTATTTATTTATATTTATTACCATCTTTATATTTATTTATTAATTTTGATATTACAAAAATAATTCTATTATGTTAATATTTTATTTTAATATTAAAATTTAAAATTCTCCAATATTTAGATTTGTATGTTATTTTAATTTTAAATATATATATTAATTTTTTTTATATTTTAACTATTGAGTATTAAATTTTGCAATTTGCATGTTTATATATTATTTTAATTCTAATATTTTTAGTATATTTGAAATAAGTAGAATTTTACAAATATAATTTTGCTGACTAAGACATTAATTCATTTAGCTTAATTTTAATATTTTACAACCACGACATTTACATAATAATATAACTAAGTTGGATTTGACTCAACATCATTTAAGACAAATGACTCGAGTTAAGATGACAACGCTGATCAAATTTGGGCAACATATACAAAGGATAGAATACAATTTGTTATTATATTTAGTTGTCATCGAGACTTGCTTGTATTAGATGACATAAACTTTTGATAATATCTTTTTTTATGTTTAATGTATGACACATCTTCTTTTTTATATTATATTGTTAAAAAAAAACAAGAAACAAGCAACAGTTATCAAACAAGTTTCTGTTTCTGTTTCTTTTTTTCAAGAAACAAGAAATAGGAATAGTTATCAAATATATTCCTGTTTCTTGTTCTAAAAAAAGAAGAAACGAGAAACAAGGAACAGGGAACGAGAAACAGGAAACAGATAACATAAACATTATCAAATAGGCCCTAAGCTAACATAATTATACACAACTTTTGTGAAGATGACCGGAGCTGAAAATGGTTGGAAATGGATACAATTTCAGGTAGAAGTCAGTAGACAGAAAACCTCACGAAACTGGAGAGACCTTTGGTTTTTGAATTGGTTTGAGCTTTCTAGAAGGAGATCGAAGTTGAAATTTGTGAGGTTAGTTGGCCAATTCAATTTCTAGCCACTTTTATGAAGGCTGAGAAACCTGAAAATGAGTGGATATGGATAAATTTTCAGGTGGAACATATAGAGGCTGCAGAAATCGGGAAGAAGGTTACCTTCTGATTCGAGGTAGTTTCTGAATAATCTAGTGATTTTTAAGCCTTATCTTCAGGTAAATTGTAGAGGTTTATGAAACAAAGAGTTTGATATAAAATTTACTCCTTTTGGTTAAGTATTGAGTGAGTTATGAATTTTTGAAGTGTGGCGAAATGCTGGAAACTGTGAAACAGGGCAAATATGAATTTTCGAGTAGCTACTGATCTAAGGATAATTCTAGACAAACTAGACATTTTTAGATCTTTCACTCTGAAAATAAATTATTGAGGAATGTACAATGAAGAATTTTCCATAAATTTAATTTGATTTGGTTAAGAATTGAGGAAGATATGATCAATAGATAGAGTTGGGAGAGGCCTACAAGCCGTTGTGAGCTAGTCGGCTACAAACCGTGAGTGACAAAATGTTTTCAACAAAGTTTTATAAATTCTTGAATTAAGCATGATGCTTTATGGGTTAATGAGCAATGTTTTATTTAAGCATGATGTGTTATGATTTATGAGCTTTGTACATATGATTTGCAAGGTATTCTATGCTCCATGTTTCTTAAATATGTTTGATAAGATCTTGACCATTAAACATGGTTTAGTTAAATGATAAATACCATATGTAACGATACCTAAGGATATTGAGATGGTATCGAGATAAATACGTAACCATACCTAAGTACATTGAGATGGTAACCATACCTAAGGACCATACGTAACCATACGTAACCATACCTAAGGACATTGAGATGGTATCGAAATGAAAATGTAACGATACCTAAGGACATGGCGACGGTATCGAGATGAATATGTGACAATACTTAAGGACATTGAGACGGTATCGAGATAGCTGGAAACCTGATATATGAGGACTTCGGTGACGTATCAGGACAACCCTAAATAATATATAAATATAGATATGTATATGTTAGTTTGAGTGTACATATGGCGGTAAATAAAATTATGACGTTGAGAGTGTTGAGCTTGCTCCACCTGAACTAAGAATCTAAAAGTGCTATTTTCAGATGAGCACGATATTTATGAATTATGATTTCAGTTGAATAAGTAATGGTAAACTATGTTTGAGATGAAGAAGTATTTATGTACCATGATTTTAAGCTACATACCTACGAGAAGTTTTATACAAAGAATTTCATTTAGCTTAGACAAGCATGTTTTAGTATGAATGTTTAATGTTCTGTCACTCACTAGACGTATGTCTAACGTTTTCCTCAAATGTTTTCCTTATTTCCCAGGTAGCGATCGGTATCCAGGAGCTTGACCTACCCTCGCGAAGTCTCTGCTGTGGATCCTCCCTTAAATTGTAAATATTAGATTTTTGTGTTGACTGGCATATAACAGAGAATGGAATGCGGGGATTAGAAAAGTCTTGTTGTACAAATTTAGCAGATGATATTATAACCTCTACTTGTGTGTATGATAATGAGGAGAATATTATATAGATGAATGTATGTAACTAATGCTCTTTTCCTAGATCTAAGAGGGTGATTTGGGGGAGGGTGTGACAGTCGCTGTGAATCTCCTCTTTATCTGTTGTTTCACAAGGCGACTTTTTGGTAGAGCGACTCTCGACACCTTGACGCTTAAGACGGTTGAAAATTGGCACCCTAGGTGCTTCCTCATTTTTCTTGATAAGTACACTTAATCTTTCAAAGGCCGAAGGTCGAGTCATCACTAGAGAATGACGAATGTCTTTTTCCCCTCCAAAAGGTGTAACAAGCCTTCAAAAGGTTGAGCGTCGGTCAAGGCTGGGCGTTGGACGCTGACTTTCTTCTTCGTTTTCATCATGCTCAACTTTTCAAACACTAAATCACGTCGGACAGAAGGTTGAATGTAATCGAAGATGGAGGTTCTTTAATCATGCTCAGTTTAGGGTTTACTGTTATGTGATTGTTGTTGACCACTTTTGCCTTTCCCTTTCTAGTTATGCGGACTGGCTTAGGAGACTTAAATCCAAGTCCTTTACTTGAGGCAGGTATAGCATACCCTTCATGCAAAAGCTTCTTCTGGGACGAAGAAAGTTCAGGCTGCTCGTAAATTTTCAGGCTCTTGAACTCAGTGTGAGTTGTGAAGTCGTTGCCTACTTTTGTCAGCAGCTTATAAGCCTTCAGGTCAAACCCCTCTTTTGTTCGTTTTTCAGGCAAACTCACATTCTTTAGGTCCATTTTTGGTTTGTGAATTTCTTGTTTTTTTAATTTTGTAAGAGGTGTAACAAAATTTTCTTTCAAGATCTCCACATCACCTACCTTCAAGCCCGTCGAGCATTCTACGAATGGTGACTCGCTTTTCTTGCATCTTGACAAAAGAACATAATGCAATATTGGAGAACTTGGAGTTTTCTCATCTTCCAAAGTTTTAGTCTTCGAAGAGCTAGTAGATGTCTTATCCTTTCGAGAGTCAAAAGTACTGCCCTATTCGCTTGGTTCTTTTCTTGCATCTATTTGTGGCTTTGATTGGGATTTATCCTTCCCTTTTATTAGAGAAATCTCCACAAGCATAACTTCACTGACGTTATCGGTCTTTAAGTAGAACTTCGCATATGCGAAGTGGGACTCAACTTTTGAGAATGGGTTAGGTCTGCTTCAACCTTCTTAATACCATTTTGGTAAAACTTGAAGCATTGATGGAGTGTAGAAGTTATCACTCCATTTCCATGAATCCAAGGACACACAACAACAACTTGTAAGTGGTCCTCAAATCTATGACATGGAACAACATGTTGGCCTTCAAGTCACTAATAGCTCCAAGCGTGTCACACCCTCCCCCAGATCACCCTCATAAACCTACGAAAGAGCATGAGATACATACCTTCATCTATACAACAGTCTCCTTATAACATATAAATAATGTAACCAAAGGGGTTTACTTTACCTGTACGCTTGGATACCTGATAAATAGTTCATAAATAACTTGCTCTTCAACTACACAGACATACAGAATCCACTCACAACATGTTTTCATATATATAGAAGTAAAGGTTACATAATCATCTGCTAAGTTTACACAACAAAGATTCCCTCTAACCCAAACTTTTCACCACCTCTACTACATGCCAACTAACTCAAACCCTAATATTAACATGCTAAGGAAGGATCCGCAACAGTTACTTCCCGAGGGTAGGTCAAGCTCTTAGAAACTATTCGCTACCTAGAAAATAAGAGAAAACATTTTAAAAACATTAGACATAGGTCTAGTGAGTGACAGAGTTATTAAAACGTTCGTACTAAATCATGCTTGCCTAAACATAAAGGAAGCTCTTTGCATAAAACATTTCATAGGTATAAAACTTGAAATCATGGTTCATAAACATCATGCTCATCTGAAAACATAGTACCCTTAAATCTTTAGTTGAGGTAGAGTGAGCTCAACACTCTCAGCATCGTAATATCATAAACTGTCATGAGTGCACTCAGAGCTATCATACATTGGGCTGTCTTGATACGTCACGAAAGTCCTCATATATCAGTGTTCCATTCATCTCGATGTCGTTTCAATATCCTTAGGTATCGATACATATTCATGTCGATACCGTCTCAACGTCCTTAGGTATCAGTACATAAGGTACTTATCATTTAACTAAAACAAGTTCATTAATCAAGATCTTATAAAACATATTTAAGAATCATGAAGCATAGAATGCCTTACAGATCATTAATACAAGCTCATAAATCATTCTTAAGTAACACCAAAATTGTAAAATGACTTCAATTTAGCCTAATGAGCATGCAATGGCCTTGGATGGGCGTTGGTGGGTGACAATTCACACACAAAGCAGCAACTTGAGTTCCACGCACAAAGCAGCAACTTGAGTTCCTGCATTTTCCAGATTTTTACCTCAATTTCAAATGACGTCAACTTTCTCAATTCTTAACCAAATCGAGTGACACTTATAGCAAACTCTTCATAGTTAAGTCCTATACAACTCACCTTCAGAGTAAAAGACTTAAAAACTCGTGGTTTGCCCAGAAGTTTCCTTAGATCAGACGCTGCTCCATATTCACGATTTTCCCCTGCTTCAAATTTCCAAATTTCCAGCTAAACTTCACAAATTCGTAAGTCACTCAATACTTAACCCGATTAAGTGAAATTTATATCTAACTCTTCATTTTAAAGTCCTCTACAAATTATCTTAAGATAGAAAGATCTAAAAATCGTTGGATTATCCAAATAATTCCTCGAACCAGAAGGTAGTCATGCTTCATGATTCCTGCAATCCCTTCTGTTCACCTAAGAAATCATTTATGTCCCTTCGTTTTTAAGTTTTACATTCCACAGAAAGGTTGTTGGGAATCGAATTGGCTAACTAATCTTACCAATTTCAGCTTCTAACTCCTAGAAAGTCCAAACCATTATAAAACCAGAGATCTCTCCAGTTTCGCGATTTTTCTTACCCACTGACTTCCACCTACAAAATTATCTACTTCCAATCATTTCCAGTTCTAACAACCTTCACAAAGATTGTTGATAATTGAGTTACTTACTAACCTCAAACTTTTAGCTCGAAATTTGCTCTCTACAGCTCAAAATCATCCAAATACTACAGGTCGGCCGTATTTTCTTCAATTTCATACAAAAGTTGCATTTTCTTCCCTTCCAACCATCTTCGGCCGCAAATCCGGCAAGAACACCTTCAAACACCTTCTTCTCAGATCAAGGAGGGTGAGGGTGGGTCTCTCAGCTTTAGCAAAAGGGAAAAATGGAAAAAAAAAAAAAGAAATCATTCCTTTTAACCCATTTTCAACCCCATCGACATGCATTCCCAAATTCCTTTCTTTTCTCCTTTTTTTTCTTTTTTTTTAATTCCTTATTTTAATTTTTTTAATTCAATTTCCTTAATTATCATTGCTAATAATATACTTAATCCTAAAATGTAACCAAGGTTAAATAAATCCTTCAACCAAGTTAACTTCCCTTTGGAAGCGTGTAATGGACACTCACAAATAAATATTCAACAAAGGAATATATTAGAGGAAACCAAAAAACACTTTGATTTGAAAAACTCTTCAAACTTGATTCACACTTTGTATTGAATTCTTTTTGTGTATTCTTCACTACACACTTGGTTGCTCTAAAAAATACAAAATAATCCTATTTATAGAATTTTCATGAACCATAGTTCTCATACTTAAATATATGAAACACATATTAACCTCCAATTTTAATTCATGAAATTCTACTAAATTAACTTCTACATTAACATACTTAAACGACTCTCATTCTTTAATTCATCTAATAACTTAACAAGAGAATTTAAACATGTTTAATTTTCAATATTCCCCCTTAAACATGTTTTCTAAAAACTCCAAACAAAATTCTCAACTTGTTAAACACATCAACTTTGAGTGGCTTTGTGAAAATATCTAAAATTTGATCTTCAATCTTCACATATTCAACTTGAACCTCCTTTCTTGAAATGCAAACTCTTATAAAGTGAAATCTTGTATCAATATGCTTACTACGATCATTGAACACTAGATTCTTCGTTAAAACAATTGTTGACTTATTATCTACATGGATCACAGTTGCATCATCTTGCAAATTTCCAATTGTTTTAAGCAAATCCTTAACCAGACTACATGACAAACACATGAAGCTGCAACGACATATTTTGCCTCACAAGTAGATAGTGTCACAATAGGTCACTTCTTAGAACTCCATGTAAAAGCAGTATTACCGACAAGGAAAACATATCCACTTGTGCTTTTTCGGTCATTAACATCTCCAGCCCAGTCACTATCACAATAACCTTCAAGCTTGAATTCTTTAGATGAAGAATAAAATAATGCATAATCAAGCGAGTAGTTGAAGGAGATTCCATAAACTGACTTACCAGTCCAACACTGAAAAGAATATCTCATGGGCAAGTCAAATATCTCAAACTCTCAATTAAGCTTTTGAAATATGAAGCATCAATGACATCTTCGTCTTCATATTTGGACAGTTTTGTCCCAATTTCAATCAGAGTTGTGACAGGATTAGAATTGATCATCTTGAACTTCTCTAGAACTTCTCTAGTATATCGTTGTTGGCAGATGAAAATTCCTTCTTCTGATTGCTTCACCTTAATGCCAAGATAATATGACATCAACCCAATATTTGTCATTTCAATTTTTTGGGTCATTTCCTTCTTGAGATCTTCAAACATAATTGCACAATTTCCTGTAAAAATTAAATCATCCACATACATATAAACCAACAAAATATCTCCACGACCATTAGTCTTAATGTAAAGAGAATGTTCATAAGGGCATCTTAAATACCCATTGTCAATCCGTACAACACCTTCTTTAATTTCAAGACTTTATTTTCTTGACCTTTCACAACATAACCAAGATGTTGTTCTAAGTAGACTTCTTCTTCCAAATACCCATTCAATAAATGCTAATTTGACATCCATCTGAAAGATCTTCCATTTACTTTGAGTAGAAACTGCAATAACAACCTTATGGTTTCCAAGCGAGCAACAGGAGCAAATACTTCATTGTAGTCAATGCCTTTTCTTTAAGAATAACCTTTTGCAACTAATCTTGCCTTATGTATCTCCACTTCTCCCTTTTCATTTCTTTTTGTCTTGAAAATCCATTTGACTCCTACTATTTTCTTTCCACATGGAAGAGTAGAAAGTTCTCACGTATCATTCTTCTTTATAGCCTTTATCTCTTCATCCATAGCAGTCTTCCATTTTTCATCTTGCGAAGCTTCTTCAAAATTCAAAGGTTCACTATCACCAAATAGACAAAAAAGAGTAAGATTATTAAAACTTTGACTTAGCTCTTCAGTTTCATCATATATGTCTCGTAAACTTCTCATGCCACGAGGTCCTTCACTTGAACTTGTAGATGATGAAGGTGTACTTTGTTGTGGAGTGACTAGCGGTGTTGATGGAGAAGCAATGTCACTAGACTCATCATCATCATAAGGGAAAATTAAAAACTTCCAATTCTATGTTTCTTCTTCATCGAACACAACATCTCTACTTACCACCGTCTTCTTTGTAAAAGGGTGATAAAGCTTGTAGCCTTTTGAGCTGGCATCATAGCCACAAAAAATAGCTTCTCACTTTTATCATCGAGCTTACTACTCTTTTGATCAGGTATGTGTGCATAAGCCATACTTACACTTTTATCATGGATGGTTTTCTTCCTGTCCATGATTGCTAAGGAGTTTTGTTCCACAAGCTTCTAGTAGGGGAACGATTGGACAAGTAAACTGCACATTCAACAGCTTGTGCCCAAAATTCTTTTGGCATCTTCTTACTCTTGAACATGCTTCGAGCCATATTAAGTATCGTTCTGTTTTTTGTCTCAACAACACCATTTTGTTTAGGAGTCTATGGAATTATCATAGGCCAACAGATTCCATTTTCTGAGCCATCAAAGTTTAAATGGCCCATCTCAAGTGCCAAATCCAAGATGAATCTTTCAAACATGACTTCAAGCATCCCTCATCAAAATATTATAACCTTTTTCTAAGAGTTGTCCCAAACTTAAAATATTGTTCTTCATATCAAGCACATAATAAACATTAGAGATAAACTCATGCTTTTCATTCTTCAAGTTGATCAAAATCTTAGCTTTTCCTTTAACATGAATTTTTGTGGCATCACCAAATATAATAATGCCACCAGCGGATTCATCAAGTTCCACGAACATTGACTTACATACACACATGTGATTGCTTGCACCACTATCAAGATACCATGCATTGCTTTCACATGTTTCTTCATTTTTGCATGCTAGAAGCAAATATGACTCACCACTTTCTTCATCTTTCTTAGCATAATTTGCATTTTCTTCAACTTTATTTCTGCATTCCCAGGAGTAATGGCCAAATTTATGACAATTATAACATTCTACCTGTCTTTTATCATACCTTCTATCATTATTTGATCTTTCTCCATTTGACCTTGAATGATTTTGTCTTCCACGACCTCTTGATGAATTAGAGTTTGAATTATTCTCATCAAATTTTCTTTGACCGTAGTTTCCTCGACCTCGGCCTCTGAAATTACCACGTCCTCGACCTCGATTGCCTTTTTCTTAGCTATCTTCTTTATATTTCACCTGCAACTTTGATTGAAAAAATTTGCTCAGTTGTCTGTCTTCTTGAGAAGCTTTTCTTCATGGGCTTGTAAAGAACCCATAAGTTGATCAACGAACATTGTACTCAAATCCTTTGATTCTTCAATAGCTACAACAATGAAATTGATTTTTTCATCCAATGAGCGAAGTATCTTTTCTACTACCTGCTCATCATTTATTATCTCACCATACCTCTTCATTTCATTCACTACTGTTAACAATCTTGAAGTATAATTTGAAGCCAATTCAGACTCCTTCAGTAATGATTCATAATCACCTCTCAATTTTTGGAGTCGAACTTTCCTGACTCGATCTACTCCTTTGTATGTATTCTCTAAACTTTTCCATGCTTGATGTGCAGTAGTTGCTCTAGAAATCTTCTCAAAATTTGGGTCATCAATGGCTTGATGAATGATGGTGAGAGCCTTTTGGTATTTCTTTCTTATATTTTGTAAAGCTGCTCGTTCAGCTTGATTTAAAGCTGCATCATTTTCTAGTTCTTGATAACCATTATTAACAATGTCCCACACATCTTGTGAACCAAGTAGAGCTTTCATACGAATACACCAGCTACTATAATTTTCTTTTATAAGTTGAGGCACTTAGAAGAGAACCAAATTGTTATTTGCCATTTGCAAAACCAATTCTTATTTTTCAAACTCAAGCTCTGATACCACTTTGTTGGAAGCATGTAATGGACACTCACAAATAAATATTCAACAAAAGAATATTTTAGAGGAAACAAAAAAACACGTTGATTTGAAAAACTCTTCAAACTTGATTCACACTTAGTCTTGAATTCTTTTTACGTATTCTTCATTACACATTTGGTTGCTCTAAACCATACAAAATAATACTATTTATAGAATTCTCATGAACCATAATTCTCATACTTAAATACATGAAACATATATTTGTTGGGTTTTATGTCCTAAAACTCGTGTAAACATTATTGTGTATTCTGTTTATCAATAACCTTGTTATCGATGTTATTTAGTGAATTGTTGTTCTAAATCCAATAAACTAAGAACCCATGGCTTTAGTATGAAAACTTGAACTTTATGTAATGACATAAAGATGGATCAAGTTCGAGTAAATAGCCAAAACGGTCTATAGTATAGGGATAAGACTGGGTACCTCATCTTGGAGACACTATTGAATGCGGCCCACTTTGTATTTGATACAAATGATGTGATCCTTAATCATTCATGTAGAGACATGTGAGTTGGGGCTTTCTATGCAAAGAGTTTGTATAAGACCGGACCACAAAATAGTCACTATTACTTTATAACGTCGTTTACTATTAAATACTGACTATTTCAACTAGATGACCTAGGTAACTCGATCTTAATCCTAAGCTAACTATGAACTCCTGTTGATTCGGGATTATCCTTAGATTTGTATGGGTGAGAGTGGCCCAGGTACGCCAACTCAATAAGCCTCCCATTTCAGGGGTAAGACCGAGTAGATAGTTGGGGACATAGTTTTGCGAGAAGGAATCCACGCCTACCTGACTTAGTTTCAGTAGATAGTTTTTCCCTTAAGTACTGGTTTCGGGTCTTGAACAAGGGGGCCCCACCCTCTCATTGGCCCGAGAGGGACTCGATTTAATGATAGGATCACAAACCAATTGTTCATTATATTAGAGGATCAGTGGGACTTAAGGAAGAAGATGTAATCACAGGAGTAAAACGGTAATTTTGACCTAGCTGTGATTATGGACAATCTGTGAAGGATCGACTACTTTTATGGTTATATCAAGTGACATAAATATATCTACAGTGAGGAGAGTGCAGCTACGGGCTTTAGTGGAGTGTCCCGTTAGTTGACGAATGTTGGTTAACTAGGTTAAAGAGTTTGACCGGTTAATCTCGGATCGTTGGAGCTCATAAGCTGTAGGTCCATTCAGTCCGTCTCTATTAGCTCATAAATGGACTAAAATCTTAGATAATGTGGTGAGTAAGTTTGAATAGTTCAATCTTGACTTAAGGAATGAAAGTCAAATATATACGATATATCGACGTTTAATTACGAATTAAACGGACAAATAGAGTTATTTATAATATATAAATATAATTTAAATATTAATTATATGAATAGGGATTCATATCGATTTTTTGAAAAAATCGGAAAAAGTGGGAAAAAAATATTTTATTATTTAATATTAAATAATATTATATTTAATTAATTAAATATTAAATTATTTTTATAAATTATTTTATTTTAAATTAATTTTTGAATTAAATTCAAATTAAAAATTGATTTTAAATTCATTTTTTGGAAATTCATTTAAAAAATTGGATTTAAAATTGATTTTTGAAAGTTTGGATTTTCCCACTAACTAAGCAAGTAGCTTAGTTGTTTGCTTCACATTAAGTCAACAATTGGAGAGTTTGAGTTGTTAAATTTTGATGCAATTAGATTGCATGTTGTTCTTCAATAAATAGAGATTATTTTGGCTTAATTGGGGTTAAGAATTTTGTGAAATTAATGGTTAATTTTGCAAAATATCATCCATAACTCTTTATTCCCAACCTCATTCCTTCTCAAATTCACCAATATTCACCTCAAATTAAGCATCTTTGAGTGAAAATTGATCAATTAAATTTTCCTACATGCTCATTATCCTTCAAATATTACCTCCAATTTTAATAATTATTAAACTCTACTAAATTAACTCCTACATTAACATACTTAAATAACATTGGGGTTAAGAATTTTGTGAAATTAATGGTTAATTTTGCAAAATATCATCCATAACTCTTTTATTCCCCAACCTTCATTCCTTCTCAAATTCAACAATATTAACCTCAAAATTAAGCATCTTTGAGTGAAAATTGATCAAATTAAATTTTCCTACATGCTCATTTATCCTTCAATATTAACCTCCAATTTTAATAATTTATTAAACTCTACTAAATAAACTCCTACATTAACATACTTAAATAACTCTCACTCTTTAATTCATCTAATAACTTAACTAGAGAATTAAAACATGTTTAATTTTTAACATTGTGCACTTCTTTAATTTGCTAATATTTCCTTACTCCTCCTTTAGTTTACTTAAATAAATCTCAAGCTTAAGAAATTACATAAGAATTTAGGGTTACGGTTTAGGGCTTACAGCTGTCACTGCCCCTGATGATAATTTACCCCTACATTGTAGGTGTTCATATGTGGAGTCTTATTTTCGATGCACTTGACACTTATAACCAGTTATACATATTTTGGGATCATGAGACTTGTAATAGTAGGTAGGTGGTGCAATTATATTTGTGTTTATGTCGTTTTTTTGAAAGAAATAAATTAATGTGCTTGATCTGAGTTTGAATTAATTAAGGGGTTATATAGTACGTTAAAGAATGGTTCTTTAATATGATGAATGAACATGTTGCAACTATTTAGTGTTAAGTACAGGTTGAGCTAGTGAGTTGGATTTATATGTTGTCAATAGAGGTGATATTTAGCATCTTCACATCTTCTTCTAGGTTTAAGGGAAATCTGGAAGGGGTGTGACATTTTTGTATCAGAGTAGAGTTTTGGGAAACCTAAGGATTTTGGGTTCGGGAGTCAGCATTAGTTTAAGCTTGCATTTAGCATAGTGTCCATGGTTTACTTGTTGCTACTAAATATGGTGTCACATGTTGCATTCTAGGAAACATGCCTCGTTGTGGCAAACTGGTGAAATAGCCAGCTGAGGGAACTAAAGATGCTCCTGGTGGAAAAGGAAGTGGGATTGACGAATCAGAAGCTGAAACTAGTCAATCCCATGTAGAGATGAATCTTGGGGAGCAGATAATGATGAGATTAGCTTAAGAACTTTCTGCTAACGTGAATGTCGCACAAGATAATCTTGAGAAAAATTTTGGGATTGAACGGTTGAAGGCCCTTGAAGCAAAGACATTTTCAGGGATAGTTGATCCCGCATATGCTGAAAAAAGGTGGAGATGGTAGAGAGATGCTTGGGGGTTATGAGATGCCCAGATGATAGAAAGGTGGGACTTGCCACTTTCTTATTGCAAGGAGGAGCGTATGATTATTGGCGTATAATTCAATCACGATATGGAGATAAAGCTATCGGTTGGGAGGAGTTTAGGAAAGTCTTCTATGAAATTTCTATCCCAGATCGTTCTGTGACATGAAACTGAATGAATTCTTTAAGATAGAACAGGGAATGATGTCAGTTGCTGAGTATGAAAGGAAATTAACAGAGCTATCTAAATATGGTGTTTCAGTGTTGGTAGATGAGAGAGTCAGATGTAAACGATTTGAAGATGGTCTGAAAGAGGAGATTCGTACCCTAGTTACTGCCAACGCCAACTGGGATGATTTTGCTAACCTTGTTGAAACTGCTGTGTGAGTTTATAAGAGTTTATTAGAGAAGAAAATAGAGATGACTGTTGCAAGGAGATCTCGTGCAGTTACCTCCCTAAGCCAACAACATGATAGATCTGGTAAGAAATTTTATCCTGGAGTGTCGAACAGGGGAAGCTTTAAACCAAAGATACAGTGGGCCTTCCAATTTCAGATCTAGTAGATGAGGAGGACCTCAGTCTTATAGTGGTTCGAGATGACCATCTAAATCCACAAGAGGTTTACAGGTGTCACCTTTGATGGTGTATCAGTTGGAGTAAATAGTAAGCTTATATGTGCAGAATGTGGTAGAAGACTTTGGGGCCTTTTCTTTGGAAAGAGTAATGTGTGTTTTAACTATCGGAAAACTGGACATTTTCATAGGGACTGTCCTCAATTACTACAGAAGGGTAATTAAAATAATGTTCAGAGAACCACTTCCCAAACAGTGAATCAGCATTTGTGTTCGCAGCTTCTAAAGGAGAGTTTACAAGTGGTGCAAAGCAGAAGGCACCGGTGAGTCGTCCCCATGCTTAGGGAAAGGTGTTTGCTATGACCCAGCAGGAAGCCAACGAGAACCCTGATGTTGTTACTGGTACATTACTTGTTTGTGATAAACTTGCAAATGTATTATTTGATCCTGATGCCACAAACTCTTTTATGTCTTGTATATTTGCTGAGGGTGTTAATAAAGAGTTAAAATGCTTGCCAGAAGAGCTACTTATTAGTACGCCACTAGGTGAGACATATGTATCCAAATGGTGTACTTAAGGGCTGCACGATATGTATTGATGGAAATGAGTTGTCTACTAATTTAGTTCCTTTAGATGTTCAGGAGTTTGATGTGATACTAGGGATGGATTTTCTGTTAGAGTATCATGCTTCCTTAGATTGTCATCGAAAGGACGTAGTGTTTAGACAGTCGGGAAAGGCTGAAGTGAATTTCAAAGGTGATAGATGAATCCTCCCTACGTGTGTAAATTCTATTGTGAAGGCGAGTAATTTATTGAGAATGGTTGCACAACTTATTTAGCCAATGTGATAGACACCTAAGTCCAATAGAATAAGCTTGAAGATATTCCTGTGGTGCGAGAACTTCCTAATGTGTTTCCAGATGATTTGTCAGGGTTACCACCTAATAGAGAAATTGAATGTTCTATTGATTTAGTACCTGGAACTGCACCAATATCTCAGGCACTATATAGGATGGCGTCAACAGAGTTAAAAAAGTTGAAATCTCAGTTGCAGGAACTAGTAGATAAATGATATATTCAACCCAGTGTTTCCCCATAGGGAGCACTAGTTTTATTTGTGAAAAAGAAGGATGGCACAATGAGATTATGTGTTGATTATTGACAGCTGAATAAGGTAACAATACGTAATAAATATCCCTTACCACGTATTGATGACTTATTTGACCAACTTAAGGGTGCCTCTGTGTTTTCTAAGTTGATTTGAGATTAGGGTATCATCAGTTGAAAATTAAAGAGTTTGACGTGGTAAAAACAACATTTAGAAGAAGATATGGTCATTATGAGTTTCTTGTGATGTCGTTTGGTTTTATGAATGACTCAGCTGCATTTATGAACTTGATGAACCATGTATTTCATCTTTATCTATATTAATTTATCATTGTGTTCATTGATGACATAAGGATAAAGAAAGGCACGTAGAACATCTCATAACAGTGTCGCAGACGCTACGAGATCGGAAACTATATGCTAAGTTTAGCAAATGTGAGTTTTAGCTTGAGCAAGTAACATTTTAGGAAATATATCTAGCTAAAGGTGTTATGGTGGATCCTTAGAAAATTGAGGCAGAACTTAAGTGGGAACAACCCACTAATGTTGCAGAGGTTCTTCGGTTTCCTCGATTTAGTGGTAATATCGACGGTTCGTAGAGGGATTCTCGAAGCTACGACTTCCATTAACCAGATTGACAAAGAAGAATACTAAATTTGTGTGGACTGAGGATTATGAGCGTAGTTTTCAGGAGTTAAAGATAATGTTAATTTCAGCACCTATCCTAACACTTCCGACACTTGGAATGGAGTATAAGATATATTGTGATGCTTCAAATCAAGGTCTGGGTCGTGTTTTGATGCAACAGGTTAAGGTGATAGCATATGCATCCAGACAATTGAAGAAACATGAATGCAACTATCTAAACCATGATCTTGAACTTGCAGCAGTTGTCCTAGCTCTGAAAATTTGGGGACTCTATCCTATGGGAAAAAGTGTCGTGTATTTACAGACCACAAAAGTTTAAAGTATATCTTTGATAAAAAGAGTAAACATAGGGAAAGAAGGTGGCTAGAATTAATTAAAGACTATGATTGCAAGATTGATTATCATCCAAGGAAGTCTAATGTCGTAGTTGATGCTCTGAGTAGAAACACTTTGCGCTCAAGAATTTCTTAGAATGCGGTTAGTGTTTCCTTGTTGTGTGAATTAAAAAGTTGCAATGCAAAGTTGTAAATAGACGACCGGGAAGGATTATTGGCACACTTTCAAGTGAGATCTATCCTGATTGATAGAATTATCAAAGCACAACAAGAGGATGAGCTGTTGAAACAGATAAAATAAGCCATAGTACAGGGACAACAGACTGACTATGAAGTAAGAAGTGATGGAGCAGTTATGAGATTCAGTCGTTTGTGTGTTCCTAATAAAAACTAGTAAAGATGGAGATTTTAGATGAAGCTCATAACTCTGCATATATGATGCATCCAGGAAGCACCAAAATGAATAGAACTTTGAAACAATATTACTGGTGGCCTAGAATGAAGAAGGAGATAGTTGAGTTTGTTTTAAGATGCTTAAGTTGTCAACAAGTTAAGCCTATCCGACAGAAGACCGCAGGATTACTGAACCCACTTCTAGTACTAGAGTGGAAATGGGAACATATTATGATGGATTTTCTGTTCGGACTTCTTTGAACCCAGAGTGGTCATGATGGCATATGGGCGATAGTCGACAGATTGACTAAAACAGCTAAAATAGTCAGTTTGTATGGAACTCCAGTGTTGATTATTTCAGATCGGAATTCGAGGTTTACATCTAAATTATGGCCAAGTGTGCAACAAGCTCTTGGTAATAAACTTCGGTTTAGCACATATTTCCACCCTCAAACCGATGGTCAGTTAGAGAGAGCTACTCAGACCCTGGAGGATATATGGGGCTTGTGTGTTACAGTTTCAAGGATGTTGGGATTCTCATCTTCCACTAATGGAGTTTGCTTACAATAACAGTTACCATTCTAGCGTCGGAATGGCTCCATATGAGGCATTATTGTGGCATTGCAGAACTCCTTTATATATGGATGAAATGGACGAATGGAAACTGCTTGGCCCAGAATTGGTATAGATTACTACAGAGACAGTTAAGAGCATCAGAGAAAGACTGAAAACAGCTCGAGATAGACAAAAGAGTTATACTGATAAACGACGAAGGGATTTAGAATTTGTGGTTGCCAATAAGGTTTTCCTTAAATTATCTCCATGGAAAGGGGTTCTACGCTTTGGAAGGAAAGGAAAATTAAGTATGAGATATATTGGACTTTATGAGATTCTGGAATGCATATAGGCCATTAGCTTATCGTTTGGCATTACCTATGGAATTTTCTAGGATACATGATGTGCTCCATGTATCAATGTTGCAAAAATATATTCTAGAACCTACTCATGTTCTTCAAGTACAACCAGTCCAGTTGCAAAAAAAAATTATGCTATGAAGAAGAACCAGTGCAAATATTGGATAAGAAAGACCAGTACTGGAATAAGACGATTTCCCTAGTTAAAGTGTTGTGGAGAAATCCTGTAGTGGAAGAAGCCAAATGGGAGAATGAACAACAAATGAAAGCTAAGTATTCTCCTTTGTTCTCTTGACGACTTGGGCTGAATTTCGAGGACGAAATTCTCAAAAGGGGGTACTGATTTGTAAGTCCTTATGTCACACCCTCCCCTTTAAATCTAGAGTTCCCATGAACTTATGCTCTGATACCAACTTGTCACACCCTCCCCTAGATTACCCTCTTAAAAACTGGAAAGAGCATGAGATACATACATTCCTCTCTATAGCATTCTCCTTATTAAAGTACAACAATGCAAATCAAGGGGTTACTCATCCTGTATGCCAGGACACCTGATAAACAGTTCATAAATAACTCGCTCTTCAACTACACAGGCATATAAAAATCCAATCACAACATGTTTCATATATACATAAGTAGAGATTACATAACAAAGATCCTTCGAACCCAAGCTTTCCATCCCTCTGCTATATACCAATTAAAAATTAACTCAAACCCTAATATTTACAAACTACGGGAGGCTCCGCAGCAGAGACATCGCGAGGGTAGGTCAAGCTCCTAGAAACCGTTCGCTACTTGGGGAATAAGCGAAAATATTTTAAAAAAACATTAGACATAAGTCTAGTGAGTGACAGAGTTATTAAACGTTCAATTAAAACATGCTTTCCTAAGCATAAATGAAACTCTTTGCCTAAAACATTTCATAGGTATAAAACTTAAAATCATGGTTTATAAGTACTTTTTCATCTAAAAACATAGTTCATAAACATCGAGCTCATCTGAAAACATAGCACCCTTAAATCCTTAGTTGAGGTAGAGCAAGCTCAACACTCTCAATGTAACCCCTAACCGACAAATTAAGTCAAAACAGCTGACAAATAATTAAGAAAAGAAGAGGTTCACCGTTGCAGAAAAATACAAACTGGACAACCTAACTAAGAAAATATGAATAAATGAAACATGGAAGCTCAAACGTGTCCCTATTTGGCCCGGTCACGGATTCTGTCTGTCGTCCGCCGGTCCATTCCTGCCCTTACCTGAAGTCCACAAAAAAAATTAACTGAATGAGTTATAAATTTCAGTAAGTAATTCCATTTATGGGATTTCTGAATACATGGACAAACTGCCCTGTCACCATGCCTAGCGGCCTGAGGGCACGCCGTCACTGCTGAGGTGTGAGCCTGATGACCCACACCAACGAACATGGAGGTGAAACCGTCGGTCCACGCATGTCTAGTAGCCTGATGGCACAACGTCAAAACTGGAGGTAAACCTGGCAGTTCACAACTTTTAGCATGGGACAACACAGACGTCTAGCAGATACTTAATCACGCATACATACATACTCAATAATCAAAGCAAGCGGCCGAACACACACATGTATACAACTAACAAATTCTCAATAGCTAAAATCATGGCAGGTTCAAAATAGTACTGAGACAGGCTGAGGCCTGACCTGAAGGCCAGCCCAGCAATAGAACCACTTACCTCAATCAGTCAGTCAACAGCTACACAGAACTCCAGATCCCAATCGACCCTCAATAATACGAAGTCAGTAACAACCACGTAGGAGTCTTGCCCAAACTCCAGTCCTAATACCAAAAACCCAAATTATACAGTTAAACAGAGAAATTTTCTCCCAAACACTAAACTTCAACAACTCCAATACCCACCTCAACGCTTCGAGCTTCAAACCAAACCGGCAACGATCACACCCTTTAAAGTCTTCGACCTAAACCTCGTGAACAACACTCAGGCTTAAACCAAAATTCATTGGGTATCTAGATTTGACAATAGCCCAAATAGAAGGATAATCTTACCCCGAACCTACCGATAAACTGTGAAACTTCCCAAAACAGAGGCAGCGCGAACGGCCAGATCCAAACCGCGGCGGCGCACGGTGGCTGGCGGACGCGAGCGACTACGATTGGCGCGCGGCGGCAGAATAGCGGCGCGCGACGGGCGACCTCTGGCGCGGCAGAACGTGCGGCGGAGCGAACTGGTGCGGCTGGAGCGATCCGAACGTGAGCGGCGGCGCAGGACGATCGACGACGACGCTTGGAGCTCTCGCTGGCGTAAACGATGGATACCGAGCGACAGCGAGAGAGTGATGGCGAGCTTCGGCTGGACGACGCGAGAGAGAGGAGGCTGGACAGCGTGCATGCGCGAGAAGAAGAAGAAAAGAAATAGTTGCACGCACTACGAGACGCCCTAATTATAATATATTATAATAAATTTTTATTTACATAACTTATATTTAAATAATAACAAAAATAATTTATATTAATAATAAAATAATTTATAAATAAATAATAATATATATATATATATATATATATATTATAATATTTTTTATTCCTTTTTCTTCTCCCAACTCTATATTTATCGAATTCTCCACAATAAAATCCAATTTCAATTCAAACTCCAAAAAATCCAACAATTAATTTATTAACCTTTGAAACTAAATTTTGGGGCGTTACACTCAACGTCGTAATTTCATAAACTGTCATGAGTGTACTCAGGCTAACATACATCGAGCTGTCTTGATACGTCACTGAAGTCCTCATATATTAGGATCTCATTTATCTCGATACCGTCTCAATGTCCTTAGTTATCGGTATATAGGGTCCTTATCATTCAATTAAAACATGTTCAATAGTCAAGATCTTATAAAACATATTTAAAAAATATGGAGCATAGAATGCCTTGTAAATCATACATACATGCTCATAAATCATTCTTAGTCAACATTGAGCATAAAACATAGTTTTGGCATAATCAAATCATTTATAAAGAAATAGGGTTCATAAAACAGGTAAGTAACATTGCTCGAGAAATCTTGCTTTTGAGTAAACTCCATCTCGTAAGCATCATTTCAAACATAAACATGCTTTACTCCAATAAACTTAGCTTGTGAACTCATAACACATCATACTTAAATAAAACATTGCTTACTAACACATTAAGTATCATGCTTAATTCAAGAATTTATAAAACTTTGCTGAAAACGTTTTGTCACTCACAGCCAGGTGTTTGTCCTCTCGGTCTATACACGTCACCAATCTTGGTTTGACCTGAAAATCTAACCCAAACCTCCATTATTTCTCCAAGAAATTACTCATAAATTCCTTTAAATTATCATAAATTCCTAGTTCATGAATTTCCATGTGAAAATATCCTGCATTTTTCAGATTTTTACCTTAATACAAATTATCTTAACTTCCTCAATTCTTAACCAAATCAAGTGAAATTTATGAAAATATCTTCATAGTTAAGTCCTCTACAACTTACCTTCAGAGTGGAAGACCTAAAAACTCATGGTTTGCCCAGAATTTTGCCTTATATAAGAGGCTGCTCTGAATTCACGATTTTCCCCTACTTCCAGATTTCCAGCCAAACTTCAAAAATTCATAACTCACTCAATATTTTACAAAGTAAGTGAAATTTGTGTCACACTCAAGTTTTTGTTTTTTTTTTTTTTTTTGAAGTCCTTTACAAATTACCCTTAAGGAAGAAAGGCATAGAAACCGTTGAATTATCCATAAATCACTTCAAACTAGAAGGTACTCTTGCTTCACGATTCCTGCAACACTTTCTGTTCCACCTAAGACATCATTCATATCCCTTCGTTTTTAAGTTTTTCATTCTACAGAAAAGTTGTTAGAAATCGAATTAGCTAACTAAACGTATCAATTTCAGCTTCTAACTCCTCTTAGAAAGTCCAAACCGCTACACAAACTAGAGATCTCTCCAGTTTCGCAATTTTTCCTATCCACTGACTTTCACCTAAAAATTCATCTACTTTCAATCATTGCCAACTCTAACAACCTTCACAAAAGTTGTTAATAATTGAGTTAACTTACTAATCTTAAAATATCAGCTCCAATTTTGCTCTCTACAGCTCAAAATCATCCAAACACTACAGATTGCTCGAGTTCTCTTCAATTCCAGACCAAAGTTACATTTCCTTCCCTTCCAGCCACTCTCCGGCCAAAAATTCGGCAAGAACACCTTCAAACATATTCTTCTAAGATCAGAGAGGGTGAAGGTCAGTCTTTGAACCCACTTGATTATGCATTTGCTGAAGCTGGGAAACCAACCTCCACTCGCCTTGATCTGAGAAGGGGATGTTTGAAGTTTTTCTCGCTGGAATTGTGGCCGGAGAGTGGCTAAAAGAGAAGGAAAGGTAATTGTTGTCTGGAATTGAAGAGAACTCGAGTAGTTTGTAGTATTTAGATGATTTTGAGCTGTAGAGAGCAAATTTCAAGTTTAACTTTGAGGTTAGTAAGTTAACTCAATTATTAACAACCTGTGTGAAGGTTGTTAGAGCTGGAAATGATTGGAAGTAGATGAAATTACAGGTGGAAGTCAGTGGATAGGAAAAATTTGCGAAACTGGAGAGATCTCTAGTTTTTGTAGCAGTTTTAACTTTCTAAGAGGAGTTAGAAGTTGAAATTGGTAAGGTTAGTTAGATAATTTTGTTTATAACAACTTTTCTGTAGAATGCAAAACTTAAAAATGAAGGAATATGAATGATTTCATAGGTGGAATAGAAAGGGTTGCAGAAATCGTGAAGCAAGAGTATCTTCTGGTTTGAGCAGTTTTTGGATAATCCAACGATTTTTAGGTCTTGTTATCTTAAGGTAATTTGTACAGGACTTTAAAATAAAGAGTTGGATACAAATTTCACTGAGTTTTGTTAAATATTCAGTGAGTTATGAATTTTTGAAATTTGGCTAGAATCTGGAACTTTGAAGCAGGGGAAAATTCGTGAATTCGAAGCAGCTTCTGATATAAGAAATATTCTGGAAAAACCACGAGAATTTAGGTCTTACACTATGAAGGTAGTTGTATAGGACTTAAATATGAACAATTTTCCATAAATTTTACTTAATTTGGTTAAGAATTGAGGAAGTTAAGATCATTTGAAAGAAGGTAAAAATCTGGAAAAAATACAGGATGCTTTCACATGGAAATTCATGAACTAGGAATTTAGGAGAATTTAAAGGAGTTTATGAATGATTTCTTGGAGAATTAATAGAGGCTTGAATATGATTTTCAGGTCAAACCAGGATTGGTGACGTATATAGACCGAGAGGACAAACAACCGATAGTGAGTGACAAAACGTTTTATTTAACAAAGTTTATAAATTCTCCAATGAAGCATGATGTTTCTTTATGTGTTAGTGAGCAATGTTTAATCTAAATATAATGTGTTATGATTTCATGAGCTAAAATAATTTGAGTAAAGTGTGCTTATATTTAAAATGATGCTTATGGGACAGAGTTTACTCAAAAGTAAGATTTTTCGAGCAATATCATTTACATGTTTTATGAACCCTGTTCCTTTATGAATAATTTACTTATGCCAAACTATTTTTTATGCTCGATGTTGACTAAGAATGATTTATGAGCTTGTATGTATGATGTGCAAGGTATTCTATGCTCTATGTTTCTTAAATATGTTTTATAAGATCTTGACTATTGAACATATTTTAGTTAAATGGAAAGTACCCTATTTAACGATACCTAAGGACATTGAGACGGTATCTAGATGAATATTTAATGATACCTAAGGATATTGAGATGGTATCGAGATGAATATATAACGATACCTAAGGACATTAAGACGGTATCGAGATAAATGAAACCTTGATATATGAGGACTTTTTATTTGAGGATAAAATCCAGATATTTGAACTTGGGATAAATTTTGAAATATGACCAAATTTTAATTTGAAGTAAATTTGAGATATTATCTACAATTTAATTTGAAGATAAAATCCAAAGTTTTGAACTTGGGATAAAATTTGGAATATAGCCAAATTTTAATTAGAGATCAATTTAAGATCTAATCTATAATTTAATTTGAGAATAAATCGAGAGATTTAAACTTGAGATAAATTTTGGAATATGACCAAATTTTAATTTGAGATCAATTTAAGATCTAATCTACAATTTAATTTGAGAATAAAATCGATAGATTTGAATTTGGGATGAAATTTAGAATATGGCCAAATTTTAATTTGAGATCAATTAAAGATACAATGTTCCCTTTAATTTGAGGACAAAATCTGTAGATTTGAATTTGGGATAAAATTTGGAATATAGCCAAATTTTAATTTGAGATCAATTTATATTCAATCTACAATTTAATTTGAGTTGAGAATCTCATCAAAATCTTTAAAAGAAATAAGATTTCAATAGGAAATCCAAATGGAATTAGAATTTGAATCCAATACATCTTTCTCATTCTCATCTGCCACTCTACTTTCATCTATTATTTCTTTTTGCCATTCTCTTCTTTCTTTTTTCTCTTTTTATTTCTTATTCCCTTTTCTATTTTTCTTCTTCTTTTGTTTTCTTCATTTTTTTCATGTGTTTTTTCACTTTTCTTCTTCTACTTTTCTTTTCTTTTTTTGTTTCATTTTTTTCTTTATTTTTTCATACAATCTAATACTTTTTTTTTCTTTTCTTTTGCCTTCTTTTTTTTTCCTACTTCCAAGGCTTCATTACATATTTTCAAAAGGTGAGCTCTCTCTCTTTTTTTTTTTTTTTCCATATATGTATACAAATTTGTTTTGGACTTTTGCAACAGTGGTTGCCCTTTTTGCAGCTTCGTCGTTAGCTCTCTCTTTTTTTTTTTTTTTTGCCATAGATGTATACAAATTTGTTTTGGACTTTTGCAACAGTGGTTGCCCTTTTTGCAGCTTCGTCGTTAGCGAACCCACTTCTACTAAGTACCTTTCCTCGTGGTTGTGTAACTAGTAGGAACGATCGGGCGTTCCAATTTTGCCGTCAGCGACCCCACTTCTACTAGGTACTTCCCCTTGCGCATGTGTAACTTACAGGAACGATCAGGCATTCCAGCTTTGTCGTCGATAGCTCCACCATGAGTGACCCCACTTTCGCTTGGTACCTTCCCTTGTGGTTGCATTGTTGGGATTTGTGCCCTAAAGCCTCGTAATTTATTAGTTGATTAATTTAATTATTAATTATGCAATCTTATTTATCCATTAACTGTAAAAATCCAAGGTTTTATATAGTCTTGAACATGTATGTAGTTGAAATATAGGTGGATCATGTTCAAGAAATAACCTAAAGGTCTATAGTATATGGATAAGGTTGGGTGCCTTATCTTGGTAACACTTGGATACAGCCCACTTTGTAATAGTTACAAATGGTTTGATCCAAACCATTCATATGGAGACATGTGAATGGGTGTATTGTCACACCCTCTCCCTAGATCACCCTCTTAGACCTAGGAAAAGAGCGTGAATCACATACATCACTTATATACCAAAATCATTTAATACATACAAATAGTGGTTACATTATCATTTATACAACCATACCCACTATTGTTTATACAACCATACTTTTCTAGTTTCAATCCTTTCCCTCTCTATTAATGCTAGTCAACACAAAAGAGACTAATATTTACACTAAGAGAGGAACCGCAGCAAGGACTTTGCGAGGGTAGGTCAAGCCCTGGATACCGTACTCTACCTGGAGTAAGAAAACATTTAAAAGAAAACGTTAGACGTATGTCTAGTGAGTGACAGCATAAACATTTCCACTAAAAACGTGCTTGTCTAGCATAAATGGAATTCTTTATATAAAACATCTCAAAACTTAGTTTACCACGTTTATTCACTGAAAACATAATACTCATTCGCACATAACATTCTTAACTCCTTAGTTGAGGGGAGTAAGCTCACACTCTCAACGTCGTAATTACATTACTATCATGCGTACATTAGAGCTAACACATACACATACATATATATCACTACACACCACATTTGTTAGGGCTATCCCGAGTCCCCGAAGTCCTCATATATCAGGATCCCAATTTCTCTACCGTCTCAAGGTCCTTAGGTACCGCCACATAAACTCATTTCGATACCGTCTCCATGTCCTTAGGTATCGTTACATTCTCATCTCGATACCGTCTCCATGTCCTTAGGTATCATTACACATTTATCTCGATACCGTCTCAATGTCCTTAGGTATCATTACATGTTTATCTCGATACCGTCTCAGTGTCCTTAGGTATCGTTATATTTATTTTTTTAACTAAACTGGTTCAACGGTCAAACCTTATCGACATATTTACAAAACGAGGAACATAGAGTAACTTACAAATCATACACATAAAGTTCATGGATACAACACATCATACTTGCATAAAAGTAGCTCATTCATATAAAAAGCATCTTGCTTAACTCAAGAGTTTATAAAACTTTGTTAAAGACATTTTGTCACTCACAGTTTATAGTCGACTAGCTCACAATGGCTTGTAAGCTTTTCCCAACTCTATCCGTCCTGAAAAGATAAGTTTCCCTAGGTTAGTTTCAACATGCTTGTAGTCTTTGCCATAGCCACTTGCAACCAAACTCATGATGTTCATAACTCCTTAGCAAGCATTATCTAAACAACATACTATTCATACCATTTTTGATTGATCATAACTTCCTCAATTCTTAACCAATAAAACTAAATTTATGGCAACTCTTCATTTTACAGTCCCCTACAATTCATATTCAGAGTACAAGATCTAAAAACGTATGGTTTCCTTCTTCAGAGCGAATCCTGTTTTTCTGATCCTGCTCATAATTTCCAGCATTTCAGCCATACTTCAAGACTCATAACTTACTCAATACTCAATCAAAAAAAGTAAATGTTGATCAAATTCTTCTTTTCATGATCCTCTACAACTTATCTGAAGAAAAGAAAGCTTAAATCACTAGATTACTCGAAATTCCCTCAGAACAGTAGTAGAACTCTTCTCGATTCCTGCAGCTTCCCTCTGTTCAACCTAAAAATTCATCCATATCACTCATTTTCAGATTTCTCATCCTTCATAAAAGTCGTTATAATTGAATTATCTAACTATATCCCTACTATTCAGCTTCTAATTCTTCCTAGAAAGCTCAAACCGACTGAAAAACCAGAGATATTCCCCTTTTCGCGAAATTTCTCATCTACTGTTTTTCCACTAAATATTCATCAACTTCCAACCACTTTCAGCTCAGGTAATCTTCACAAGAGTTGTAGAGAATTGTGTTAACTTACTAACCTCAAAAGTTCAGCTCCAAAATCGAATTCTACAGCGTGAATTCGTCCAAACACCACTGACTGCTCGAGCTTCTTCCTGCTTCAGACCAGGGTGTTCTTTCCTCCGTTTTCTGCTTCCTCTCCGGGCCAAAACTCACCAGAACTCTCAATCCTCTCCTTCTCGGACCAATTTTATCATAAACGTGGCTTCTCCCTTTGAAGAAGATGATAGTCGGTGCCTCTTGTTTTGAAGAAGAAAAGAAATGAAACAATGAAATTTTTCTTCCCCCGACTAACACTTGCCCTTTTTCTATTTCCCTTTTCTTTCTTTTTTTTTTATTTAATTTTACTCCACTAAACTCCCACTTCCCTCTTTTTTAAAAAAAAACACAATAATAATAATAATAATAATAATTTAATAATTTAATAACCAATAACTTAATTGTTAGGTATTTCCCGATCAACTCGCCTTTACGGCATTTCCCTTCTTTTCTTAGTATAGTAATTCCGCCTCTTAGTTTAGTTTTTTTTTTTTTTTTACTTATTCAGAGCACGATAAAAGAGTAATAAAAAGTTTAGGGCACACCTGATCAACTCGCCTTTACGGCATTTCCCTATACAAAGAGTTAATGATGAGATTAATGTTTCATAGTATGATCATGTGAGACTCGATCTTAATCCTGAGTGACTTATGAACTCCTGTCTGTGAGGTCTGTCCTTTGATTTGCACGGGTGAGAGTGGTCCGAGTTGCTGACTCAATAAGCCTACCATTTTGAGGACTTGACTAAATGGGGAGCTGGGAACATAAATTTCACAAGATGGAATTCACTTCTTCCCACATAGGGAAAGCAGATGAGTAGTTCCCTTAAGTGTTGATTTCAGGTCTTGAACAGGGGCCCCCACCCTCTCACTGGCCCGGGAGGGACTTAGTTTATGGTTGGACCATAAACAAATTGTTCATTAGAGGAATCAGTGGTACTTAAGGAAAATATGTAATTACAGGGGTAAAACGGATATTTGACCTAGCTGTAATTATGAACAACTCGTGAAAGATCGACTTGCTTATATTGATTATATCCATGGACACAACTTGTCCTACAGTGCATAAGAGTTCAACTATGGGTCTATATTGGTTTGCCCCATAGTTAATGAATGAAGGTTAATTTAATTAAAGAGTTTTAATTAATCATCTTGATCATTGGAGCTTATAATTTGTAGGTCCATGAGGTCCCCTTGCTAGCTCATCACGGACCAACAAGGATCAACTATGTTGAAAGACAAATTTGAAATGTTCAAATTTATGAGGGAAAATACTAATTGTATTGGATACAATTAAATTACATGATTTATTATAAAGTTTATCTAAATGAGATTCAAATTATAACTTTATAATACGGAGAATTAATTTATTTGAACATGATTCAAATAATTAAATTATTTGGATGAGATCCATATAATAAAGTTATTTAATTTAAATAAGATTTGAATTAAATATTGGAGAGAATTAATTATTTGATTGGATTCAAATAATTATTGTTTAATTTGGATGAGATTCAATTAAAGATTTTGCGGAGGAGATAAACTATTAAATATGATTTAAATATTTTAAACCATTTAATATGAGATATTATTTGGGTAGATATTTATTAATATTAGATATTATTAAATATTTATATCTCTGCTATCCTAATGGGATTAAGAGTGGCCTATAAAGTTCTATAAATAGGGCCTTTGGGAGCTCTCATAGAACTCAGTTCGCACACTCGACTCCACACACTCTATCCTACACACTTTCTTCAGAAGAAATTGTCCCAATTTTCTTAGAAAAGTTCTAAGAAAATTCTTCTCTCATTCCTTTATTTCTTTCAAGAAGCGGTTCCCACAAATTAGATCCTTGCCAGAGTCATAGCAAGGAAGATCTTGTGGAATTAGAAGAATTCAAGGAAGCTAACAAGGCCAAGGTTTTTCTACATTTTTGGGGATCCTTGCCAGAGTCATAGCAAGGAAGATCTTGTGGAATTAGAAGAATTCAAGGAGGAGACTACCAAGGAGAAGTTTTTTCTGCATTTGTGGATCGACAAAGGTATGGTGTTTAACCTTTAATTCTTTATTTGTATTTTTAATTCTTTCAAGAAATCAAAGAACGCGATCACACGCTTCCGCCGGGATTCAATTCCCTTCATCGTAACTTGCAGGAACGGTCGGACGTTCCAAATTTTTTGTCAGTGATCCCACTTCTGTTAGGTACCTTCCCTTGTGGATGTGTAAGTTACAGGAACGGTTTGGTATTCCAGCTTTGTCATCAATAGCTTCGTCGTCAGCGACTCCACTTCGGCTTGGTACCCTCCCTTGTGGTTATGTAACCTACAGGAACGGTCAGGCATTCCAGATTTACTGTCAGTGACCCCACTTATGCTAGGTACCTTCTCTTGTGGTTGCGTAATCTGCAGGAATGGTTGAGCGTTCCAACTTTACCGCCTTTTCTCTTTTTACCAAGGTATACTTCATAGACCCTCTTCTCTTTTCCAAATGGTTCTTCAACTATTTTTTTTTTGTCATTGTATGTCTGGTCGTGATGATTGGCCTTCTTACAACAAGTACTAGATCACCAATCTGAAATGATTGGGGCTTCACGTGCGTATCAAAGGCTTTGGACATTCACATTTGGTAACATTCCAACGCTTGTTGAGCTTTTAGTCTTTTTTCATCAAGTGTCTCTAACTCCTGAAGACATAATTTGGCATTGTCTTGTGTAGTGGCCCCTCTTGAACTGCCATCCTCAGTGATGGAATTTCTCTTTCCAGTGGGAAAACTGCCTGTTCGCTCGCGTTTTCTGGAAAAACGTGTTTCGTAGAGTTGAACTTCTGTATTATGTAATTTGATGTGGACGTGGTTGAATCTCTAGTACTTGATCCTCTGATTCTCTTTCAACTGAACGCGTGCGCTTGATCTATGAAAGCGGAGCGCATGGATGCATGTGAAGTTGAAGTCTTGGAGGAATGTATGTGTTCCAAGTAACTTCATTCTTCAAGTTAGGGAGTCTTCTAATTGTAGGGAAAATTCTCTCCACGCTCTCTGAGTATAAATTTATTTGAAGGGATAACTCCTCTATTTATAGAGTTCTCAGATGAACTTTGTGGGCTTGGGCTTAGCTGGTCCATGTACATGGCCTTTGGGCCCAACTAATTGCATTCAGGCATTTATTTGGGCCAAATTAAATCTATTTTTGGACTTCGTTAAATTTTAGCTCAAACATCAATAATTAATTGAACTAAAAAATAATTAATTTGATCCAACCGTGAGGACGAAAATACGTGGCACCATCGAGATTTGCCAATTTACGTCTTCATTTTCAATTTAGGACACATGTAACATTTAATTAGTCCCAAATTTAATTATTTCTAATTTTGCCATTAATTTGAGACATGAAGTGGCAATTTGTGATTGGTCCAAAATTTTTCATTCAACAAATGCCCCTTTTCGAGATCTATGTACTTATATGAGTGGGTGAATCTCGAAAAAGATAAAGTTGAAATCAAAACACCAGTTATTTGCTCCTAATTTTAACTCCATTTGATGTGTCAATTTAATCAAACTATAGATTTGATACATAAGTTTTATTGGAATTTTATATGTTCGACACATACTTTTGTGGTTATGTCAACCTATCAAAACTTGAATTTAAGTCAAAGCTTTGATTCACTTTCTTGACATGGATTCCCATTTGAATCACTCAAAGTTGTGCTACTTAATTTAAAATTGAATTTGGAGTGAATTGAACTTCTACCCAAGATGTTTGGCCTGAACTTACTTTGAATTGTACCCAAACTTAAAATTTGTCCTTTGCCCAAATTTTAATTTTGAGATAACTTTGAGACTTTACCCTCAAACTTAATTTAATTTGGATGAAGGATAAAAGCTAAATTTGATGCTTTGAATTTGGGATAAAATTTGAAATATGGCCAAATTTTAATTTGAGAATAAAATCTGGAGATTTGAATTTATGATAAATTTTGGAATATGACCAAATTTTAATTTGAGATAAATTTTTTATATTATCCACAATTTGATTTGAGGATAAAATCTAGAGATTTGAACTTGGGATAAAATTTAGAATATGGCCAAATTTTAATTTGAGGAAAATTTGTGATATTATCCACAATTTGATTTGAGAATAAAATCCAGAGATTTGAATTTAAGATAAAATTTAGAATATGGCCAAATTTTAATTTGAGGTAAATTTGTGATATTATCCACAATTTGATTTGAGAATAAAATCTAGAGATTTGAACTTAGATAAAATTTAGAATATGGCCAAATTTTAATTTGAGATCCATTTAAGATCCAATCTACAATTTAATTTGAGAATAAAATCCAGAGATTTGAATTTGGGATAGAATTTGGAATATAGCCAAATTTTAATTTGAGATCAATTTAAGATTCACCCTACAATTTAATTTGACTTGAGAATCTGATCAAAATCTTCAAAGGAAATAAGATTTCAATAGGAAATCCAAATTGAATTAGGATTTGAATCCCAATAACAACCTCTATAAATAAGGCTTCCCACATACATATTTCTCATTCTCAACTCCCCCTCCCACTCTCTTCTCTTCTTTCATTTTTTGTTCTTTTGGTCTCTCTTTTTTTCTTTTTTGTTCTTATTCTCTTTTATTTTTCACGTTTAATTTGATTGATTTTTTTTTCCTTTGCAAGTTTTCCTTCTTCTAAGAATAGAATTTGCACCTACTTAAAAAAAGGTAAAATCCAAGGTAATTAATTTTTTTCTTAGAATATACGTCTTTTTTTTCCCTTTTTTGTCTGTTTTGTTGTAGGTATGTTGGGCACATCGAGGAAAAAGTTGGTTGTACGTCAACACGTCCCGCTCTCTTTATCAACTTAAGGTGTGACACGCTAGTCCATCCTTTGTTGTTACTACATCAATACTGGCGGGAGTTATACAGCATGTTGAGCAAAAGTTGGTTCTATGCCAACGCATCTGCTTTCCTTACCACACTAATGCATCATTTTTTATTAGTGCATCAACACTAGCGGGAGTTATACAGCATGTCAGGCAAAAGTTGGATCTATGTCTACTCGTCCGCTTTTTTACCAACTAAGGGTGTGACACACTAGTCCATCCTTTGTTGTTACTACATCAACACTAGCGGGAGTTATACAGCATGTCGGAAAAAAGTAGGCTCTATGTCAACGCGTTCGCTTTCCTTACCAACTTAGGTGTGACACACTAGTCCATCCTTTGTTGTTATTGCATCAACACAGGCAAGAGTTATACAACATGTCGGGCAAAAGTTGGCTCTATGTCGACGCGTTTGCTTTCCTTACCAAATTAGGGGTGACACACTAGTCCATCCTTTGTTGTTACTGCATCAACACTGACAGGAGTTATACAGCACGTCGAGGCAAAAGTTGGTTCTATGTCAATGTGTCCTGCTCCTTGAAAGATCAGCCTCAGACTGCTGTATTTTTTTTGTAAGATGTCAATGCGTCCTACTCGTTTGATAGATGCTAATGTGACCCGTGCAACTTACCAGGCACTAATGCGTCGTGAAAGACATTAATGTGTACTGCGCTCATCTGTCAGATGCCAATGCATCCCGTAGAGCTTGCCAAACACCAACGCATCTTGAAAGGTGTTAATGCATTTTACGCTCATTTGATAGATAGCAATGTGACCCGCGCAGGTTGTCAGGTGTCACGGTCGGGCTTCTCCAACCGTGCGGCACCATGACATTCACTCGTACATGGTCAACCTTAAGAGGAACTCAAGCCCCAATATTCTTTTTCCCATTCTTTTTGAAGCTTCGTCAGACATTAGGTGAGGTTCTCTCGTCCTCAACCGAACCTGAGTTCATACGGAACTGAACTCCATTCGACCATACACGTCGCATGTACGTGTATTTCCCTCATCAAGCGACTCCATTTGACTTGCCTTTAATCTAGGCCAAGTCTTGCAGCTCGACCTTGCCTTTACATGAAGCTAAGGTTATTAGCTTTCTCTCTTTGACTCGGGTTTACTTGTCGAGAATCATCACAATTAACCCATGGGCATTTTTCCAACATCGGGACTACCCGGACATCCATCCATCCGAACATAACGAGGCATGAACCATCTCGTGTCCATGCTAAACATTTGTCGAGATAAAACGGCATAGAGGGTGCTATATCGAACCTCTGGCCCATGGGAGAAGGCATAATGTCGGCACACCAGTGTTGTTCGACACTGTCCATGAGATCCTATTCTCAATGAAAGATGTCCGAGACTCTTGTCTCGTAATGCTCGCCCACGCCATGACACATGTTTGTGCCATGGGGTAGCTCACTTAAGCCATCAGGCCCAGGGGTGGTGAGAGCTGACACCATGCCTCCCCTTATAATACATTTTGAGCATTTTTCACCTTGGCACCTTTGCACATGCACAATGCCACCTCGTCACAAGTTTCGTAGAGTACCCATCCGAACTCCGGCTGACATGAAATTCGACGTGCTTTCATATTATATCAATATGGATCTAACTCTAGAACTGCTCGTCGAAACTCGCGACAGAACTCCTTCTTCTGAGGAAACAGCCCAGGGCCCCATCTGGCCCCCGCTAAGCTTGTCATTGACACTGCCCATGGCAATGATGCTTGTCTTCTTGCTTAATGCTCAACCTGACATGGTTGCCCACTTATCTTGGTGTGTTGGATGATGCACCGTCCTCCTCGGTCGCATCACGACACTTCTCTTAGCTCTCTATGGTTGCTAGATGTGTCGACACTCCCGTGTCGCCACTTACACTGTCTGCCCCACTGTTAGTGGGGTCACAATCTACTTACTTCAAGTACGATTGTGACATTCTCCCCCACTTAAACTGTCATCGTCCTTGATGACATACTCGGGGGTACAATCCAACTTCTTGGGATTGTAACATCAGGCGCCAATGCATCTTAAAATCCAATTTTCAATTAATTTCTAAAATTGAATTTAAAATCAATTTTAATTTGATTTTTTAGATTCAAAAATTAATTAATTAGAGAAAAAAATTAATATTTAATTAATTAAATATAATATTATTTTAATATTAAATAATAAAATAATATTATTTTTCCCACTTATCCCAATTTTTTCTAAAAAATCGATATGAATCCTTATTCATATAATTGATATTTAAATCATATTTAAATATTATAATTAACTCTATTTGTCCATTTAATTCTTAATTAAACGTCGATATATCATATATATTCGATTTTCATTCCTTAATGTAATAATTGAATGGTTCAATCTTACACACCACATTATCTAAGATTTTAGTCCATTTATGAGCTAGTAGAGGGACCTAATTAACCGACCAAAGTCTTTAACCTAGTTAACCAACATTTGTTGACTAACGGGACACTCCACTAAAGCTCGTAGTTGCACCCTCCTCACTGTAGATATATTTTTGTCCACTTGATATAACCATAATTAATAAGTCGATCCTTCACAGGTTGTCCGTAATCACAGCTAGGTCAAAATTACCATTTTACCCCTGTGATTACATCTTGTTTCTTAAGTCCCACTGATCCTATAATGAACAATTGGTTTGTGATCCTATCACTAAATCGAGTCCCTCTCGGGCCAATGAGAGGGTGGGACCCCTTGTTCAAGACCCGAAATCAGTACTTAAGGGAAAAACCTATCTACTAACCCTAAGATCGGTAGGAGTGAAATCCTTCTCGCAAGACTATGTCCCCAGCTATCTACTCTGTCTTACGTCTAAAACGGAAGGCTTATTGAGTCGGTGCACCCAGACCACTGTCACCCATGTAGATCTAAGGATAATCCTGAATAAATAGGAGTTCATAGTTAGCTCAGGATTAAGATTGAGTTACCTAGGTCATCTAGTTGAAATAGTCAGTATTTAACAGTAAATGGTGTTTGTAAAGTAATAATGACTATTTCATAGTCCGGTCTTATGTAAAATTATTACATCGAATGCCCTCACTCACATGTCTCTACATGAATGATTTAGGATCACATCATTTGTATCAAATACAAAGTGGACCACATTCAATAATGTCCCCAAGAAAAGGTGTTTAGCCTTATCCCTATACTATAGACCGTTTCGGCTATTTACTCGAACTTGATCCATATTTATGTCATTACATATAGTTCAAGTTTTCATACTAAAGACATGGGTTCCTAGTTTATTGGATTTAGAGTTATATTAACAACAACTCACTTTATTCAATAACAAGTTTACTGAATAACATCGATAATAACTTTATTGATAAATAGAATGCATGTTAATGTTTACAAACTATGAGTTTTAGGACATAAAACTCAACAAACTCCCACTTTGACTAAAACTCCTAGTGGGGTATATAAATTATGTTGAATTTACAGAGAGAACAGAAATACAATAAACTAGGGCATCAGATACCCATAACTTTCTTCCACTTGCCCTATATTAGACAACTCGAAGTCCTAGACTTATTAGGTGACCCTCAAACACTTTAGTCGTGAGGGCCTTTGCAAACAGATCAGCAATATTATGTTCTGACGGTATTTGTTTGACAATAACATCTCCACTAAACATGTTTCGATAACTAGTAGATCATATTTACTTGCTTTTCCTTTTCAGCTTTTTTCTCGACGAAGTATTTGGGGTAATATCTTTTCCAGTGCCCATTTCATTGCAGTGGAAACATTTTCCTTTTGCAATTTTTTGTTGCCTTTTCCCGCAGCTGGAGCCTTCCCCTTCCTATTGTCCTTCTTCTTTTTCTGGATTCCTTTCTTCTGATAAGAAGGTCTAGGTTTATTTTCAGAGGTAGATACCTTAAAGAATTTCCTCTTTGAGGTAGTGGCAACATTTTCCTCTGTCTCATAACCTTTGTTTTTCACCAAATATTCATAAACTTGTAATTTTTTAAGAAGGGTTGTTTGGTTGTATTCAATCTTATTCATCATAGCATTCGTTTGGAATTGAAAATAACTCTTCGGAAGAGATTGCATGATGAATCCAACCTAACTTGTTTCGTTCATGACTGCGTCGTTCACTTCTGTAACATTGAAGTGGACCATCATGTTCAAAACATGTTCCCTTACGGAAGATCCTTCCTTCATTCGGCAGTTGTAAACTTATTTAATCGCATCATGGATGACAAATGTTGATGGTTGTCCAAACAAGGCTTGCAGAGAATCCATAATCTCTCTTGCAGTAGCTAATCTCTCATGCTTTTTAGACAATACATCAGATATACTTGCTAAGATGTAGACACGAGCTTTCTCATTATCTTTAACCCATCTATCATGTGCATCTCGAACAATTTGGTTTGCATTAGGTGCAGGGATTGGAAGACACTCCTCCGTTAAAACAAACCTCAGATCGTCAATCACTAGTATTGTGTTTAAATTTGATTTCCATGTTCCATAATTATATCCATTAAGTTTATCGGAAGCTAATAGTTGTATAATTGAAGTAGACAATGTTGAAATAAATAGATTGTATTAGTGAATTGATTAACTCTTTTAAACCAATCAAGTTTTAGCAAATTTCTAATAATCTACCCGTCATTATTAAATTTGCAATGATAGTTTAGTGAGTCAGAATAACTGCTACTTAGGGGCAGTCAATTATTCCTTCACTAAACCAAATCATTTGATTAAATACTAATATCAGAATAATTCTTATTCCTATAGTATTTAATTATCGTTTATTTGGTCAAGAATTTCTAATACTTAGTAAATCTCGTAAGTGTAAACCCTTCATTTTTAGATTTAATAGATCGAAATCGAACATGCTCTCGAGAGAAAGACAAATGCTTGAAAATGTACCTAAGAAGCCCTATCTATTTTTTGGAGTTCACGATGTTTCGAATCCCATGTTACAAACCCTCTGACTGGATAAGCGCCTATTATTACACTAAGCAGGTGCAACATAGGAATCTCACGTTGTGAACTAATGAAAGAGACCGTAGGACGTGTTGACACACACCCTTCACCCACTTACTATGAACTACTTCTCCTATTCACCTTGTTATTGAATCATGCAGACACTTTTCAAATGGAACAGTCACGGTAAAAGAGACACGAAGCCCTACATGAATCTCACGTTGTGAACTCTTAGGGATGTGAGAGCTAAAAACAATATATCATATATACCATTACTCCCCCACTGAAGTGTTCTATTATAATCGGGTATACAATTACTCAGGTTTATTTCGGCTAATAAAACATAACCTAAGTCTAGGTGAACAATCCAAGTATAACGTTTTATACTGGATTTTTAACCTACAATGTCTAAGTGATTAAACCATTTTAACTGACCTCAGACCTCTCTCGCATGCTCATAAAACCGGGTTAACTCAACTTAGACGCCAACTCGAATCCCAAGTAGGAGGTGTTCCGTAAATTGTCAACTTAAATACCTCCAGCCTTACACAGGATTTTGTCGGGTGAGTTTTGTAAACACAATTTTACAAGATATCGACCTAATTTTAACTATTAAAAGAAAATGTTGATTTGAGTTGCACTGGTTTACCCTAAGTGAGCATGCATTTTTCTTTGTTATACATTTTGAAATTCTAATTTATTTTATAAAAAATATAAAATAAACAATTCAAAAAACTATAACATGCATATACATTTCATCAATTAATATAACTAATTATATTAAACTCATGAAATTTAATTAATCATGCATACTATACATTATAACATTTATAACATACAAATAATGCATGAAACATGCTTATCCTATGGTGGGAATTTAAATTTATATGAGATACTTTATGCACAAACAAATTTAAATTAATTAAACATACATTCATAATGCATAAATAATTAAAACACACTAAATTGGACCGATTTTGGCATTATTGGCAAACAAAACACTAAATTATTACATTAATAATTCAAAAAATTGCTCCAAAAAGTCCTGAACACTTCAAACCAACTCGAACCGCTGAACGAACCAGACCTAGAAACATCAAAAGAATACTGAACCAACCCAAAAATTGAGTGAACCTGTCCAGTTGGACGAATCAACTAAAAAGTCAACATCATCTTCTTCCTTCACCTGGCGCACGTGGGAGATTTTCAGCCAAACCAAAAAAAACACAGCAGCTCTTTCTTTGTTTTTCATTCTTTTAAACACCTCTGGGTTCTCTTCGAAATTCTCCCAAAATACAATTCGATAAATCTCAAAAAAATTACAGACTCTTCCGAACACATTAACGAGCATAACTCCTAGTTAAATACAAGAAATAACCACGAATTGAAGGGTAAAAAAAATGCCAAAAACAGAAAAACTAATTTAGTTTTAAAAAAATCATCTCATGAATTAAGCCCCACCAAAGAAAATTGAGTGAAATTAAAGAGCTCTTATACCAATTGAAGGATAAATGAGCATGCAGCATAATTTAATTTAATCAATTTTCACTCTACGATACTCAATTTTGAGGATTAAACATGCAAAAAAAAAAAGAAAAATCATAGATTCAAGAACACTTACCCTTGAAGCTCCAAATTCTCCTTCAATTCTTGATGAAAATCAACACCACTTGGTTGTAGACCACCACAAGAGTCTTCTCTACTATTCTCTAGGCTTGGATTGGAAGGTGAGATCCCAATTTGTGGTGAATTTGAGAAGGAATGAAGGAAAGAGAAGAAGAAGAGCGGTTGATGTAATTTTGCAAAATTAACCTTTAATTTTACAAAATTCTTAACCAAAATTAAGCCAAAATCATCCTTATTTATTAAAGATCAATATGCAATCTAATTGCATCACAAATTGACAATACAATTATTCAATTTGTTGGCTAATTGTGAAGATAACAACTAAGCAACTTGCTTAGTTAGTGGGAAAATCCTAAACTTTGAAATTTCAATTCAAAATCCAATTTTAAAACTTTAGAGTTTCAGCCTTCAAAGATTAGGGGGAGTTATATTCTTTAGATCTTCAGAGCTTGAGAGAAGTTATATTCTTCAAATCTTTAGTGTCACACCCTCTTCCCAGATCACTCTCTTCTCATACGTTTTTAGATCTTGCACTCTGAAGATAGATTATAGGGGACTGTAAAATGAAGAGTTTGCCATAAATTTCATTTTATTTGGTTAAGAATTGAAGAAGATATGATCAATTAAAAATTGATGTGATTATACTTATGTTTAGACAATGCTTGCTAAGGATATTATGAACATCATGAGTTTAGTTTTGCAAGTGGCTATGGCAAAGACTACAAGCATATTGAGAACTAACCTAAGGAGACTTATTCTTTTCAGGACGAATAGAGTTGGGAGAAGCTTACAAGCCGTTGTGAGCTAATCGACTACAAACCGTGAGTGACAAAATGTTTTCAACAAAGTTTTCTAAATTTTTGAACTAAGCAAGATGCTTTGTGTATTAATGAGCAATGTTTTATCTAAGTATGATGTGTTGTGATTCATGAACTTTATATGTATGATTTGCAAGACGTTCTATGTTCCTCGTTTCTTGAATATGTTTGATAAGATTTTGGCCGTTAAACACGGTTTAATTAAATGATAAATACTCTATGTAACGATACCTAAGGACATTGAGACGGTATCGAGATAAATATATAACGATACCTAAGGACACTGAGACGGTATCGAGATAAATGTAACGGTACCTAAGGACATTGAGACGGTATCGAGATAAATATGTACCGATACCTAAGGACATTGAGACGGTATCGAGATGAATATATGGCGATACCTAAGGATATTGAAACGGTATCGAGATAGTTGGGATCCTGATATATGAGAACTTCGGTAACGTATCAGGACAGCACTAATGAATATATATATAGGTATAGTTAATATATATATGTATATGTATTAGCCCTAAATGTATGCATGACAGTAATGAAATTACGACGTTGAGAGTGTTGAGTTTGCTCTACCTCAACTAAGGATTTAAGATTACTATGTTCAAATGAGAACAATGTTTATGAATTATGTTTTCAATTGAATAAGCGATGGTAAACTAAGTTTTGAGATGGAAAGTCTTTATATACCTATGTTATGAGATGTTTTATATAAAGAATTTCATTTATGCTAGGCGAGCATGTTTTAGTGGAAATGTTTTACGTCTTGTCACTCACTAGACGTATGTCTAACGTTTTCTTTCAATGTTTTCTTACTCCCCAGGTAACGATCGGTATCCAGGAGCTTGACCTACCCTCACAAAATCCTTGTTGCGGATCCTCTTTTAGTTGTAAATATTAGATTTTTGTGTTGACTGGCATATAATAGAGAGAGAAACGTTGAAATTAGAAAAGTATTGTTGTATAAATGATTGTGTAATCTCTATTTGTATGTATGTAAATGATGTTTGGGTATACAGATGATGTATGTAACTCACTCTCTTCTCCCAGGTCTAAGAGGGTGATCTAGGAAGAGGGTGTGACATTTAGAGCTCTAACCTTTAGATCTTCAGAACTTTGGAGTTCCAGTCTTCATAGCTTTAGAAGTCTAAGAGGAGTTGTAGTCTCCTAAGTCTTTGGTCTTTAGAACTTTAAATCTTGAGAACTTTAGCTTCAGTTCTTCAGAACTTGTGAGCTTGGGAGCTTCGGTCTTTAGATCTTGAGACTTCGATCTGCAATTTTTTAGAACTTCAGTCTTGAAGGGTTGTAATCTTGAGATCCATAAGAAATTCAAAGTCTTGAAAACTTCAGAGCTTCAAATTTTTTGGTCTCCAAAGCTTCAGCACTTCGTTGTTAATGCTTCCAACCTTCCCCCCCTCCTTCAGGCCCCTATTTATAGAGGTTTCTCATGGGCCTTATATGGGCTTGGGCCTAGTTGATGTTGGGCCCAAATATTAGGCTTGAGCCTAGTCTTTAATTTGGCCAAAATTTTCACCATGGGTTTGAATTGAGTTCGATCCGAGCGACTTTAATTACTTGGTCTGATCCAATTTATAATTTTCACAATGCGTCTAGGCTTTCGTTGTGATGACATGGCAACTTGTCATTGGCCAAAATTTCTCCTTCGACAAATGTCCCGTTGTCAAGATTTTTACACGTTTATACGGTGGGTGAATCTCGAAAAAGATAATTTGAAATCAAAGTATGATTTTGACTCTTTTTGATGCATCACCTTGATCAAAATATGAATTTAGCTCAAAATTTTGATTTGAATTTCATTTGCTTGACACATTTTTTTGCCAAGTAGATAGAATGTGAATTTTAGTTTTTAATTTTCACAAAGTAGTGTTGGGATGTATGCTCTAAAACCTCTTAGCTATATGTTATTTGAAGTAATGGTTAATTATTTAATATATTCAATAATCTATTACAGAAAGATCTAAGATTATTTTATGTAACTTAAATATTTCTGTGGTTGACATACAGGTAGATCATTTTTAAGTAATAACCTAAATGGATAAGGTTGGGTGCCTTATCTTGGTGACACTACGGCTACGACCCACTTTGTAAATGTTACAACAGTTGTAAGTGTTACAAACGATTTTATCCTAATCGTTCATGTGAAGACATGCAAGTGGGGGTATCTTACACAAAGAGTTTGTATAAGACCGGACCGCGAAATGATTAATCTCTCTTTATAACTCCATTACTTGAAGAGACTAACTTTTCAAAAGGATGACCATAGGTAACCCGATCTTAATCCTGAGTGAGTTATGAACTCCTGCCCTATGAGGGCAATCCTTTGATTTGTATGGGTGAGAGTGGCCAAATTCGCCAACTCAACAAGCCTACCATTTTGGGGGATATGTTCGAGTAAGGAGTTGGGAACATAGCTACACAAGATGGAATTCACTCCTTCCCATCTTTAGGGTAAGTAAAGCAATTGTTCCCTTAAGTACTGATTCCAGGTATTAAACAATGGGGCCCCTCCCTCTCATTAGCCTGAGAGGGTTTTGTTTATGGTAGAACCATAAACAGGTTGTTTGTTAGAGGATTAGTGAGACTTAAGAAGTTAGATGTAATTACAAGGGTAAGTGATAGACTTCTATTATTTCTATCATTGATAGATTCTGATAGACTTCTATCAGCGTCTATCACAAATATATAAAAATTTTGCTATTTTGTGTAAATAGCTTCTCTTCTTTTTCTATTTTTAAAAATTCTCCTAATATTTATCAAATTAATTTAACTTTGGTTAAATTTTAACTCCCCATGGTTAGGGCATTAAAGATTGGTTAAGAGAAGTTAATTTAATTAACCTCCCACTCTCTCAAATGTTTTCTTCTCCTCTCTGTGATTATCTGAAGAGTTCAGTAGTTCTCATCTCCGAGTTTTTTTTTTTCTATCAACTCTCTAAACTTTAAATCCACACAATTCAGAGAAAATAGTTTCTCTGTAAAATTATTCTTCCCTTAACTTTCCAAAAATGGTTCCCACACAACTCAATCCTTGCCTGAGAATAACAGGGGAGATTTCTTGGTAGTGTCCTTGTTCGAGGTTGTTCGTGATGACAGAGAAGTTGCTGAGATTGAAGTATTTGTGAAGAATTTGAGAAGATTGGAGAACGTCTTCAAAGGTAATCACTTCTCCTTGAAATTTCTTCTTAAAAAGCATGCTTAGCTATGAATGTATGTTTATCTTATCTTTCATTGTTTCTCTATTTTAACGATTTCCAAAATGAATTTCGAAAGCACACGCGTTCACACGCTTCCGCTGAGGAACTTGATTCATTCAAGTAGAATTTATGCTCCACTTTAATTGTAAATTGAATTTCAAGTAGTATCCCAAATTCTAACAACTTTTATTTAGAGTTGGAATATACTCAATTGTTGATGCAAATTTGAAATAAAATTTTGACTTCGTCTTTTTCTTTACTTCCACTACAACAAATATCACTTACGATAGCAATAAAAAAACGCTATCGTAGACTTTCCATAGCGTTTTTGAAATGCAGTCGTAGACCATGTTATTGAAAGTCTTCGACTTTCCATAGCATTTTTTCACCGCTATAAAAAAGGCTATAATAAGCTCATTTCTAATAGCATAAAATTACTGTTGTGAAAGCTTTTCATAGCGTAAAAAAATGCTATAAAAAGTCTTTTATAGCAGTTTTGATAGCTGCACAAAAACGCTATAAAAGACTTTCAATAGCATTTTGGACAGCATTGTAAAAAAGCTATAAAAGCGTTTCTATAGCATTTTACGTTGTCATAGCCGATGTTATTGAAAGTCCTCGACTTACGATAGCTTTTTTTTTTATAGCTATAAAGAACGATATAAAAAGTTGACATTCGGTAGCTTTAATTTAATGTTATGAAAATGATTCATAATGTTAGAAAAAAATGCTATTGTAATTTTTATATTAATAACAACTAGTTATTAAAAAACTTTTTTTTATATTAATAACAACTAGTTATTAAAAAACTTTCTATAACATTTTTTAACCATAATAGAAAAAGTTATAAATACCCCATTTTCTATTGTATAATTTTAATGCTATTGAACTTTCTAGAGAATTTTTTATAGTAGTAAAAAAATGTTGTAATTGATCTTTAATAGCACTTTTTAATGCCATTATTTTTTTTAGATTTTACAATTAGTTTCAAATATTATTGTAAAATCAAATTATAAACATATATATATTTATAGATGTCCTGTGCCCATATATTTTTCTAGACGAAGAAAGATGTAATCAATTCAAATTTCATCTACATCTACAATCATAATTATAAACAACAAAATATTCAAATTTCTAACATAAAAAAAAAAAAAAAAAAAAAAAAACAAAGCACTATATTCATCCAAAAGGAGTTTGATAAAGTCATCAAAAGTATGTTCTAACAAAATGACAACCTAATTAATCAAGTTGCAAATTCTTAATCCAAATAAAAGGAATACCTATATAATCCCAAAAGGTTGATACAATTGAAAGAGATGTTTAAATTCAAGCGATACCAAAATTCTCCCACAACTATATATGTAGCTCCAATGTTTGTCGACATTACAATCACCTAATAAAAAATAAAAACAAAATGACTTTAATAAATCATCATGATGTAACTCTAACACAATAGATTAGCCAATAAACTAAATAAATATTTAATTCACAAAATAGTAAAAGAAAAATTCTTACATAGTTTGACTTTATCCATTGGCCATCACTACAACAAATATCACCTGAAATAGTCATTGAGAGCAACAAATAGAAAGATAAACACTTCCAATCTCATAGAGAAATAGATCAACCAGAGAGTTGAAAAAAAGAACGAAAAAAAAACCTAAAATCAAGGACAAAACCCTCAACCTTATTTTTCTTTATCATCCCAATATGCAAAAGTTTGCAAGAATAATTGTTCATGCCTTGATCATCTAAAATAGTCATTGAGTATAGATAACACTAGAATGAAAAGAAATAAAAGGAAGAATGGGGCCTAATGGCAAATAACCCATAAACTCCCCATCCCCCATGAAAGAATATATAAGTCATTATCAACAATCCAAAACAACCTAGGAAGCAACTACTTCCCATACAAAGTCTTTTAAAAGTGTTCATGGATGACCAAAAGAATTATTTAAGTACCACTTTGACACTCAAAATAACCTAAAAAGTGTCTGATGTCAATTTTGACTATCAAATCCACCTAAAAAGATCTTCAAAGTGGTAAAGTGTCATTTTAACTACAAAAACCATTTAAAATGGTCCTAAAAATTGTGTAAGTTACACTTTGACTCTCCAAATAACCTAAAAAGTGTCTAAGTATTATTTTGACAGATCACGGACTTGGAAAGTAAATACATAAATTATTGTTGAGAGAAATAGTACTATACCTAGAGAATTCAAGTTTAAAAAATAAAAATAACAAAGTAAGAACAAGATTAAGTGATAAAATTTCAACAAAACCAATGTTTGAAGTAACTAACCATATAAGTATGGTGCGAATAAATGGTCACTCTTTAGGTTTTACATTTGGTCATCATGTCTTGATTTTGCTTTGGTCCATTCGATTGCTACAAACACCAATCTACTTCCTTTGCTATCTTGGTCTACCTTATCTAAAATCAATAAGATGATTAATAAAGAAACATCTTTTGAACAAATGAAAACTTGACAACTTGAAAAGAAATTACACATTATCATAAAGGTACTTTCAAAGTGGAAAGTTTTAGCCAATGTTAAATTTCTCTGGTTTATCACGTAGTTTTGTAGCATACGAGAAGAAAGTTAAAATCATATGCTACAATATCGCACAAGCTTAACTCCAACCAACTCTATTTAATTCAACAATTCATTAGCTTTATCTAATTTGTTCTTATATAACTTACTGACAAGAAGATTGTAGCAAACAAGATCTAGACAAAACTCTGCCTCTTTCAACTGCGACACAACAGAGTCAACATCATCCAACCTTTCATGTTAATTTTAAAACAATGGCCATGTTTTCTCAATATGCTTATTTGTTCCCTTTAATGGTGTCATTAGGCATAGTCTGTAGATTCAATATTTAATATTTCAATTGTATCCACATTAGTTTGGCCTTATTGAATTTTCGGTCTAATTTACTGTGGATCAAAATAGGTAGTTTTGAATGAGTATTTACCTTCAACCTATTTGAATGGCTTGTACTCATTTTAGACACCATTTTTCTAGGAATTAATTAGATTTATAACATTTTTTGTTATAACACGTGCTTTCTGAAATAATATCAAGAGAGCAATCTTGATGGATCACACATCATTTTAGAACATAAAAAACAAAGTTGCCCCATTGAATGGGCAATTGATCACTAAAATATAGAGTTGATCATGTAAAAGAAATGAGATACTCACTTCCAAACATTTGTTCCTTCATCTATCAAAATCAAGCTCTGTCAATGCCCCAAATGTCCTTTCACCTACAAAAAAAAAAATAAAAAATATATATAAATGTGCAATATGAAAATACTTGCTTATTAGGCCTCATAATTCATTCATAACTGAAGACAATTGTAGAAAATATGCCTGTGGGATCAACTTCTCAAGAAAGCTTAACGGCATCAAATGTTGCAATATCTTGTTGGCTGGAGTTATAGCCAAAATGATGCAATTTGGATGGAATCAAGATTTCTATTATCCATAAACAAATAACAAAGCTTCAACTTGCTAAAAATTTCAAAATAAACAAACATTCTTGCAGCTTACCTCTAATTTGTATTTTTATTTTAGTTAGATGCAAAGCCCAATAATGTCATGAGAACTACAACTAGTATCCTATGTTAAAGGAAGAATAATTGGACTGTAATATCAATACTTAATTGATTTCATCCAACTTAGTATTTCAACACACATTATTTTTAGGCTAATTCGATTGATTTAGCAACTCAAATACCCCCTCCCCCCCCCCCCCCCCCCCCCATTTACAGGAACTAATGATTTTCAAGTCAATACCTCAAAAACAAAAGTCAGTAATTATTTTCCCTTGATTTAATGTAACAATTAGTTAAAGTGTTAAACTTATGCCAAAAGTTCAATGTCACACAATATAGAAAAAAAATATCATCATAGGCAAAGAGCAAAAAGTTCTCCAACAAATTTTTTTTTCTTTTTTTTTTTGCTGTATAAATTCTTATTGAATTTACCTTCTCATCAAAGGTAACCTTCAGGTGCAAGCTTTGACTTTTCCCCTTCATTTTAGAGCTTACTCCTTATCATGATTATACAGAATAAAATAGATAGTTGAAATAAAAATCTTCACATATTGACATTTTCAAAATGTCAATACTAGAATAACAGGCACTCCACACAAGTATGCAACTTTATCAATAATAACTAAAAGCAAAATTCTCGATTCCATTTGATGGATATTCTTAATATTCTTTACTTTAAAAAAATAGGAGCACAATGTACATAAAATTCTCAATGTTGAAAAGATATGAAAGAATTAGTAGCACAACTAAAAATGACAATAGTATATACAAGAGGTTGGATTTTGTACCTTGTCTTTGGTCCAACCATTCAAATCAAATAGTATATTTTGAACCTGCATATGTTTATTTTTGTGTTACCATACTTACAATGTGTAAATCACTCTATATATTAAGTTATTAACCACAATTGAGCATGTTTTTCCCTTAGTAAAATTGTTTGCAAAAATTTGAACTTTCTAAAAAGAATTCAATGACTTTGCAAAAATAACTTCTCAGACTAAGAAGCACGGACACCGACACGGGACACGGGACACGGGACACGACACGATACGACACCACGACACGTCAATTTCTAAAAAAGTAGGACACGACACATTGGAGACACGTTATTATTATTATTTTATTTTTTACAAATATATGTGCATATTTTGACATTTTAAGAATATATATAGTACTTTTAATATAAATTCCTATCTTTAAAGTTTAATTTTTAAACATAAAAAGAAGATTTTGAGATCGATCCTCTTTTTTGAATCTATATATGCTTGTTGACTTCTAAATTCAGACTACAATTGTCTGATCAATGGCTCCGTGAGTGTAAATAAAAAAAAAACTTTAAAAGAACATTCATCAATAATATCCCTTTTTTTTCGAGGATGGCGCTGGACCTAGAGATAGTGTGTACTATTAAACATGCTAGACACTTTTATTTACTGGGGTAAACTACCAAATGGCAGTTTCATGCAACAAGCCCATTTAAGTTTTCTAGAAACTATTATTTGAGGAAGTATATTGCTATGTGGCATTCATGCAACCAACACTTAATGCTTCCAGAAATGACTTTTCTTCTCCACGGCTTTTCTTCTTCTCATTTTTTCTATTATTTTCTACTGTTCTCTTCTTGTTCTATTCTAACATTTTTCTTCCTTTACTTCATCTCCTCTGTGTTATGCGTGTCTCTTCTTGTTCTAACACTTATTTCTTTTATTATTATTCTTTTTCTATCTTCTCCATCTTTCTGCCCCTTTCCCAACTCTTCTCTTCTCCTACTCTTCTTCCTCAAAATTGTCTTCTTCCCGAGTATAAAGCGAACACCTCAAAAAACCAGAACACATGGTCATGGCGATTAAGTGTGTGAGAGCGTGTCTTGGAGTGTCCTCACGTGTCTGAGAATAAAAAATAATAAAATAATAGACACCTAAAATAGCGTGTCAGACACGTGTCGGAATTGTGTCCGAGCGTATCGGTGTTTGACATGTGTCCGACACTGACACTTAACCATTTTGCACGTGTCGGTGCTTCATAATACTCAGATAACCACTGTTATACCAAAAAAGATAAATCAATCCCAAGAAAAGTATCAAAAATAAAAAAAGAAATAAAGCAAAGAAATAAAATTAAACACTGATTTAGTTCTATTCATTTTGTTGGCAAGTAGAAAAAGTAATGTGGTGCACGACAGAGAGCAAAGAAGTGGCCAAATTTTCTGAAGCGACATTTTGCAAGTAACTTTGAGTATTTATAATTGGACGTAACAACAATCTCTATTAGAGATTTAATTAGAAGCAAAGCTTCTAGAAATGGGCATATCTCAAGAATATGGAGGCGAGAATTTTGTTGCAACTCAACATTTAAAACAACAGATTTGATTCCAAACTGCATGAGGTAAGCATCAAAATCAGCTAATAATTTTCAGGCGAGTCACAAGGACAAGTGGTAAGGGGAATATCTCAACAATGATTCAGAAAGCATCTACAATTCTACTCTAGATGTTAACTTTCGAAAGGGGAATACACTTAATAAAATAAAAAAGTGAATTAGTCATTTATCTTCTCTAGCAACAATTTCAACCTGCGGCCCATGTCAACGGTATTTGTGAATATGAGGACTTTTTTCTGAACCAAGTACAACTTTAAGAGTGAAAGAGTATGAAGTAAAAAGACACACACATCAATACTTTTTCAAACACAAGTTTAAACTGTACGTGCATGATAAATTATATATGAATAAAAAAACACAAAAGGATGTTAACACTTGGCCAAAGTCCAAGGAAATGAAGAGCACAAACCTTGTTTGCCTTGAATCTCTCCCGAATGTCAAAAGCCTTTACAATTAGAAAAATTAACAAAATAAATTAAGAAGATCTCAAAATTAAAAAGAGGAAATAATGTCAACATGGTAGTTAATGAGGAGCAATTTCTTTTTATTTCCTTTCCTTTCTATTCTTTTTTATAGAAAGAAAATAATCATAAAAAATAAAGCTTGAAGTTTTTATTATTTCTTGTTATTTTCTCCATTTGAGATGAAATAGAAAGATAATCAAAAGTAGTTCAAGCGCTAATCTAATTCATAATCAATCATGAACCACTAACAAAGGTAAAATATTGACTAACTATCCATAAGAACTTGCAGCTATGAAACTGTGTGAAGATTTAGCTAAAAAGATTTTTGGGGAAGCAAAAAAGGCAAACATGGATCTTGTACTTGCTATCAAGATCAAGATCCTATTTCAAATCAAGGGTAAAAAATGAAATTCACCTCAAAAGCACATCACAACCCCAATGTCATTCTTACATCAACAAACTAATTTAAGTAGAAGAGTAAAATTCAAAAGGGTGACCTGATTTTTCAGGTTCCCTTCTTTTCCGTCTCTGTTTGGAGAAGTTTACTCTTTGATCTTTTTCAGATGGGTCACTCAATCAAAGTAGGGGTTTAAAGAACCCTAACAGCTCAGAGAATGAAATTTTAGTAACGATTGCTTTTTAAAATTTGTAAATGAAGTGGACTGAAAGTTTACTAACATACCATAAGAATTAATGGGTGGTTGCTCACATAGTTGTTAAAGAACAGGAGAGATATTTTTTAATTACTTCAGATAAGATTTAACTTAGTTTCATTGACAACATTAAAATTAACGTACTACAGCAGGGGTGCCAAAATGCTCTTCTTCTCCGGCAAAATTGAATAATCAACAACTAAAATGTAGAAAACCCAAGACAAAGACAAAATATGCTCAATTTCAATATTAAAATTCAAACCCACCCATCCCACTTACCACGACTGCTTGTGAACAACTAAATACAATAGTTATATCCTTTCAAAGAATTTTATGTCATCACTCATTTAAAAGAAAAAACAAACAAATATCCACACCTTTAAGGAAAAATCAAAGGCCAAGTAACCATAATAGATGAAAAAAGATGAAGACTTACATGTTGAAGCAAGCCTGACATTTCACGTCCTCCATTCAGAATTCACAAAACAGCCAACTCAATCACCGTTATCGTGGAAAAGATTAAATCAAGCATAGGCAAAGGATTAATACAAATCGACGTATCGTGAAGAATGAGTTGGGCAACTGTACGAGACGATTGTGTTAAGAATTGACTGTGTTGTACTTGGTTCCTGTTCATAACTCTGTTTTGTACCTTACATTACTTGTACGCATCATTCTTTTGGGTAAGATTTTACTCACCTAATTCTCCTAAAATCTTTCTGAATTAGGTGTGCAAAATCTCTTCTCTTCTCCTATTTAAAAGGAGTTCTCTTATGGGTAAGATTTTACTCACCTAATTCTCCTAAAATCTCTCTGAATTAGGTGTGCAAAATCTCTTCTCTTCTCCTATTTAAAAGGAGTTCTCTTACTTGTATCAGTAACAAGAAATACAGATATACTTCAAAGGCTTTCTCACTACGTTTTTTTTTCTTTTCTCTTCTCTGTTTCTTCACAAAACCAAACTTGGTATCAGAGCGGTTATGGCCGACGCCGAAAAGAATGATTCACCTGTAAGTCCAGTCGCCTTAACTCCTTCTTCTTCCGCACAGACAAAGTCCAACTTGAAAGAAACGCAGCTTGACCCCAACAGGTATCAGGTTTGCTCAGGCACAATGCCAGTTGGAACTCCAGCATTCACAAACCTTCTCAACCAGGTCACCTCCATCAAACTGGACAAATGCAACTTTCTCCTATGGCAGAATATTGTATTACCCATTCTGAGAAGCTACAAATTGGAAGGCCATTTGACTGGAAAGACACCTCCTCCTGAACTATCAATCGTTATTCCACCGTGCGAAGATGAACCTAAAGGTCTTCTTCTCCCAAATCCCGAATATGACATTTGGTTAGCTGCTGATCAGCTACTTGTGGGATGGCTGTACAACTCAATGTCCCCTTCAATTGCAACACAAGTTATGGGACATGATGAAGCGAAGAGCTTATGGGATGCGATTCAGGAATATTATGGAGTGCATCCGAGGTCCCAAGAGGATTTCAATCGTCAAATGCTGCAACAGACAAGGAAAGATAACACCAAAATGGAAGATTACCTAACTACCATGAAGACTTATTTCGATAATCTTCAACTTGCTAGTTTTCCAATGGATATGCGCTCTTTCACTTCTCATATTTTGGCTAGTCTTGATGAAGAATTCACACCTATTGTGTGTGTTGTGCGAAGCATGAATCTGTCGTGGAGTGAACTCCAGTATGAACTACTTGCCTATGAGCAAAGGATGGAACATCTGCAAACTCAAAATGAAACTGTAACAGTAAATCAAGCATCTGTCAACTATGCTAATATGGAAAGACAGAAAAGCTCCTCTCCAATCACCAACCAAAATCAAGGAAATAGAAGCACTCACCAACCGTCACAAAAAGGGGGAAAGTACAAAGGTAAGGGTAAGAATTTCTCTTCACCCCACCCTGTTTGTCAAATTTGTGGCAAAATAGGACACTCTGCCTCAGTTTTCTACCAACTTACCAAAAACCTGATGCTGCTCCTCATTACTCAGCAAAAATTTCGGTGTGATCTCAAGAACCCAAATCTCCAACTGCCTTGATGGCTTTCCCTGAAACGTTGCAAGACCCTTCCTGGTATCTTGACAGTGGAGCAAGCAATCATGTGGCAAATGATCTAGGCAAGATGTCCCTTAAAGGTAAGTGTTATACCTCTAGACACATTGTTGTTGGTAATGACTCTAAACTTCCTATCACTAATATAGGAACCATGTTTGTGAAAACCCTTACTGGAAATTTTCTTCTAAAAGATGTTCTCATTGTTCCTTTGATTCAAAAGAATCTTCTTAGCATATCACAGCTCACCAAAGATAATCCTATTACGATTGAATTTTATGAAACCTTTTGTTTTGTTAAGGAAAAGAAGTCCAAGGAGGTGTGCTTGGTAGGGAGCCTTGAACATGGTCTGTACAAGTTGCTTGATGTCAGTGAAGCCTCAGTATCCAACATGATGAATAAAGAAGCAGTAAATTCCGTCTACATTTCAGCAACCAGCTCCATGAAGCTCGAACGGATGAATGATCAACAAGATGTGATTAGAATAGTCAACTCTCCTATTTTGTCATGTACAATGGATGTTTGGCATCATAGATTGGGTCATCCATCTCTTAGAATTTTGAATCAGATCTTGTCTAAATGTAATGCTTCTGTTAAAGGTAATGACAAAATGAACTTTTGTGAGGCTTGCAAATTTGGAAAATCTCATCAACTGCTCTTTACTTTGTCTGATTCACGAGCTTCAAAATCTCTTGAGCTTGTACACACTGATTTGTGGGGACCCTCACCTGTTGTCTCTACTGTTGGACATAAGTATTACATTGCTTTCCTTGATGACTATTCTTGTTATACCTGGATCTTTCCTCTTAAATCTAAAGGAGAAACCTTCTCCACGTTTAAACAGTTTCAACTACAAGCTGAAAATATGTACAACACTCAGATTAAAACAATTCGTTGTGATAATGGTGGAGAATTTCAACCTCTCATCAATTATGGGAAAGACCAAGGTATATCCATTCAGTTTTCCTGTCCATATACTTCTGCTCAGAATAGTCGAATCGAGAGAAAACACAGACATATTATTGAAACAGGACTTGCACTGTTAGCTCAAGCTCACATGCCTCTTCATTTTTGATGGGAGGCCTTTCATACAGCAGTGGTTCTTATCAATCGCATGCCAACCCCCACGAATGAAGGACACTCACCTTATGCTTTATTGAAATCCAAACAACCTGATTACATGTCCCTGCAAGTTCTTGGCTCTACATGTTATCCTTGTTTAAGGTCCTATCAGCAACACAAGTTTGATTTTCACACTGAAAAATGCTTGTTCATCGACTATAGTGATTAGCACAAGGGATATCGGTGCTTAAATTCTGCTGGGCGAATTTACATCTCACGCCATGTCAGCTTCAATGAAACTGAATTTCCCTACTCAACCTTGTTTTCGCACACTTCTACAGAACCTCAAACAACAACCATCTTATCCTGGTTCCCAATTCCATCCTCCTCTCCATCTTTACCCAGCCAAACTATCTCTCCAGTCAATAGGCCCCTTCCTCCACCAAACTCCATTACCTCTTCCCCTTGTCTTCAAACTCCACCCTCTTCCTCGGATGTCTCTCCTACACATGACCTTTCCCTTTCACCCACAAATGACTTTTCCATGCCACCTTCACCTCCCATCTCTCCCTTGGTCCCTTCTCAGAATCTTCATCCCATGACCACCCGTGCCAAGGCTGGCATCCACAAACCCAAATTTCTCTTCACTGGCCTCACTCATACTTCCCCTTCTCTTGATTGGACTCAAATTGAGCCTTCCAACTTTACTGATGTTGTTCAGTTTCCATCTTGGCAGCTGGCCATGAATGAGGAAATGTCAGCCTTACATCGAAATCAGACTTGGGATTTAGTTCCTTTCTCTCCTCAGCACAAACTTGTTGGTACCAAATGGATCTACAAAATCAAACGAGATGCTGATGGTCAGGTTTCTCGATACAAAGCACGCCTTGTTGCCAAAGGTTTTCTTCAAACTCCAGGCATTGACTATGGAGAGACCTTTAGTCCAGTCATCAAGCCTTCTACCATCCGTGTGGTCCTCACTCTTGATGTTACCTGGAAATGGCCATTGCGCCAACTAGATGTGAGCAATGCTTTCCTACATGGTACTCTTAAAGAAGATGTCTACATCACACAACCTCAAGGGTATGTCGATTCTCGCTTTCCCTCACATGTGTGCAAACTTCGCAAGGCTCTCTATGGGCTCAAACAAGCCCCTCGGGCATGGTATGATCAACTCAAGTTAGTTCTTCTATCTTGGGGCTTCGTGCAATCTAAATCCGACATGTCCTTGTTCACTTATCATTCTGCACGTGGGATTCTATTTTTACTTGTTTATGTTGATGACCTTATCCTCACAGGATCAAATAAAAACCTGATTGCATCCTTCATTCTTAAGCTTCAGAAGGTGTTTGCTCTCAAAGATCTTGGCCCTCTTCATTATTTCCTCCGAATCTAGGCTCATTCCACCCCATCTGGTTTGATTCTCACTCAAACCAAATACATTCAAGATCTTCTCAGTCGCTTGCATCTTCATCATCTCAAACCAGCGGCTTCTCCTATGGTTTCTGGTAAGCAACTCAGCCTCCATGATGGTCAGTTACTAGAAGATCCCCAGCTCTATCGAAGTACTCTTGGCTCCCTGCAATACCTCCTTCATACTCGACCAGACATTGCCTTTGCAGTCAACAAATTGAGTCAATTTAATCAAGCTCCCACAACCTCCCACTGGCAAGCTCTTAAACGAGTTCTTAGGTATCTGCAGGGTTCTATCTCCCTTGATATTCACATCCAACCTGCTCAGCATTTCTCACTCACCGAATTCTCAGATGCTGATTGGGCCGCTTCTCCTGATGACCGTAAGTCCATTGGTGGCTATTGTGTTTTTCTTGGCCCCACTCTCATCTCCTGGTCGTCCAAAAAGCAAGCTGTTGTTGCTCGCTCCAGCACTGAATCCGAATATCGGGCTCTCTCCGATGTGGCTTGTGAACTATTGTGGCTTCGTTATCTGCTTCGGGATCTTCGTGTTGCACTTCCTTTCACACCCATCACATGGTGTGATAACATCTCCGCTGCTGCTCCTGCCTATAATCCTGTGTTTCATGCCAGGACTAAACACATTGAGATCGATGCTCATTTTGTTCGAGATCAAGTACTTGCCAATCTTCTTCAAATTCGTCACATTGCTTCCTCTAAACAAATTGTCGATTGTTTGACCAAACCGTTACCCCAACGTCAACATCAGTTCTTATGTGACAAACTCGGTCTTCGGTTCTCTCCTCCGTCTAGTTTTAGGGGGGATGTTAAGAATTGACTGTGTTGTACTTGGTTCCTGTTCATAACTCTGTTTTGTACCTTACATTACTTGTACGCATCATTCTTTTGGGTAAGATTTTACTCACCTAATTCTCCTAAAATCTCTCTGAATTAGGTGTGCAAAATCTCTTCTCTTCTCCTATTTAAAAGGAGTTCTCTTACTTGTATCAGTAACAAGAAATACAGATATACTTCAAAGGCTTTCTCACTGCGTTTCCTTCTTTTCTCTTCTCTGTTTCTTCACAAAACCAAACTGATTGAGCTTGTGGTTTCTCTTCTCAAGATCAGCCGAAGGATTGAGCTAATCAATGTCATTTTGAAGAACCTGTCAATAGCACGAAAGAAAATGAAATAAGTTGGATAAAAAAATATCAAAATTTAGCATGAAAAATTTGGAGTTTACCATGATCAGGAAGGAAATGTCTTAATTGTGAACCCTAAAATCTCGACGAAAGTTCATGAGAGAAATAGGACGGTGCGATGAATTGAATGAAAGAGGTCAAAGGATAAAAAGGACCTGACGCTGTCGTCGTTCATGAACTTGTCAACCTGCGATTGTCATGTGTGAAAGATGTGTGCTTAAATTTGTTTGCTCGCACCATGTAAAGGAGTCTCATCTCTACTGCCGCTGGTGAAGAAGCTACCAACATTTTTGTTCATGGGTTGTAATTTATACATTTATGAGGGAAAAGATGAAGAAACAATACAGAGAAAATGAGAGGAGAAAGAGACGGGGGAAGCTGGAGAAAGAAGAAGAAAAATGAGAGAAGTAAAGGGAAAGAAAAAGAGGAAAAATGATGGGGGAAAGCTGGAGAAGTGACGGAAAAGAAAAATTGAGAGGAAAGGAGAGGGGAAAAAAATGTGCATCCTTAAAAAAAATGAGCGCGCAAGTTTTTTTTTATTTTTCCGCCTTTTTTTTTAACTTTTCATTCATAGCGTTATTTTAAAAATGCTATAATAAAATGCTATAGAAAGGCATATTTGTTGTAGTGTTCCAACTTTGATTTGGTGAATGCTTATTTTGATTTGAGGCAATACTGAGATTTTTACATAAATGATCATCTTTGGGTCTTATATTTTAAAAATGTCTTTAAATTTGAAATTTCTAAAAAGGCTTTTAGTGTTATTTTTGGACAAATTTACCTTCTCTTTTTTATTTTTTTATATCCGAATTTCATATTTATTGTTCCTATTTTCAAAGTTCCCTTAATGATGGAGAGAGAGTGAATTTATGATGGAAAGAGAAAATGCATTTAATATGTTTTTCTTCTAATTTTTAATTGGGGAGAAAATCTTTTTAATAATTTTTTTTTCATTTTAAATTGGAGAGAGAAAATGTATTTAATATTTTTTTTATTTTCCTTTTCACGTATCAATCATTTATTTGATATTATTTAACGTTTATTTTTTGATATTATGTGATATATTCCACCGTTTGTTTGAAGTTCTATTCGTTTTCATGTAATATTCCATTGTTTATTTGGTATATATCTGAGGTATTCTTATATATATGCAGTTCTAATTAGGCAATGTTTATGTGTGCTTGTAATATATTCACCAAATGTCTGATATATATGTCACTCTAATGCAATTTTTATATGATGGTTTGTTTTATTTGAGTTTGTCTATTATAGTTCCTTATTTATTTTGAGTTCATTTGTATTTTGCGTTGTTATCTCATATATACTATAGTTTAGATTCTATTTAGCATGGTTTATAAATCTCAAATGAACTTAATGTTCAACATATATTAATGTATATATCATAAAACATAAAGTCTCAATAAAAAATTTAAGATATATATCACAGTATATATCGAAAATGATTATATACTTGCAAATATTCTAACCAATATATGGAATATACTAGTAAGATTAACTAAATTTTATTTAAGTAAATTTAACCAAAGCTTCCTAATGATTTTCAAATAAACAAAGCTATCTATCATGATATATAAATCTCAAATGAACTTAATATTCAACATATATTAGTGTATATATCATAAAATAGAAAGTATCAATAAAAAATTGAAGATATATATCATAGTATATATCGAAAAATCACCCTATATATAAAAAAACAAATATACATATTTATATATCGAAAAAGCATAAAAGTACATATAAATCCATGACGGCAGTGGCGATTGGTGACAGGTGCGAGATCTTGGCAGCGCACGAGTTGGAGTGAGATCGGAGAAGTTTGGCAGGAAAAAATTGAGAAAAAAACTCACCGTCGGTCGAAACTTGAACGGCGGGAACAACGGCCAAAACTTGAACAATGACCACGACGGAGGCCGAAACTTGAACGACGACCACAACAGTGGCTGAAACTTGAACGGCGACGATGGTTGGGCGGTCTGAGGGAGGGAGGCGGCGGCCAGAAAGATGAGAGAGAGAGTCTTGAGAGAGTGTATCTTGAGAGAGAGATTGAAGAAGATGGAATGGTTAGAGTTTTGAGAGAGAGATTGAAGATACACAAATTTCTAGGCTATGCATGAGGAAGAGATACACAAAAACCTAGGTTTGTTTATTTATTTATATATATAAAATGTAGGTGAGGGTTAAATTGTAAATAACCATTGATATTAGTGAAAATATTAAAGCAAGAAGGCTTTTTTTGTAAAAAATTGAATGTTTTAGACAACAATGTAAAATGTGCCTTATCTCAAGGTCATATATGTTGAAAACCCGAAGATTGGAGAATGTCTTCAAAGGTAACCACTTCTCCTTGAAATTTCTTCTTAAAAAGCATGCTTAGTTATGAATGTATGTTTATCCTATATTTCATTGTTTCTCTGTTTTAACGATTTTCGAAATGAATTTCGAAAGCACAAGCGTTCACACCCTTCCGCTGAGGAACTTGATTCCTTCAAGTAGAATTTATGCTCCATTTTAATTGTAAATTGAATTTCAAGTAGTATCCCAAATTCTAACGACCTTTATTTAGAGTTGGAATATACTCAATTCTTGATGCAAATTTGAAATAAAATTTTGACTTCGTCTTTTTCTTTACTTTAACTTTGATTTGGTGAATGCTTATTTTGATTTGAGGCAATACTTCAGTTATGTCAAGGTTTTGACATTGAGATAAAATTTTGTTGGTACCCAAATCTTGGCTTGAAATTGGAATAATAATTTTTGTTTTATTCCAATTTTGATTTGGTATAAAATTTGGTGTGTTTGCCAAATTTTGACTTGAATTTGAAAATAAATTTAGAGTGAAATTGAATTTCAACCAATTTTGGTTTGAGATAAAAATTTGGAATATGCCACATTCTTAATTGGAGGAAAATTTGTGGACGTATCCATAATATATTTTGGCTTGAAGATAGGTACCTAAATTTGATGATTTGCCTTTGGCATAAAATTTAGAATATGCCCAATTTTTTAATTTTAAAATGCTCCATGAGATGACGTAAAATTAGAATCGTGCCTAAATTTCATTGATTTGCTTTTGGTTTTAGATTTTTACCCAAATGCAAAAATAGAATTTTACTAAAATTTTAACCTCAGTCTAGAATTGAAGTTGAAGGTGGAATGTCCAAAGTTTAATTTGAAAATTTGTGATAAATTTTGGAGTTTACCCAATTTTGAGTAAGAATAAAATCAATGGAAATCTATTTGGAAAAAGATTCACCAATTCAATTTGGTTATGATATGAAATTTTATCAAATTTGGGTCGAGATTGTCGCATTCAAATTTATATGAAATTTCACCAAATTTAAATTGTATAGATATGTGAAAATCTTATTTGACTCAGAATTTTCTCTAACTTTAAGAATTTGTTGGTGAAAATTTTTGGAAAAGGTTTTTAAAAACAAAAGGAAAAAATTGAGTTTTGAAAAAGTGAGAATCCCACATTGTTTAGTTTAGCATTGGGAACTCACTTTATATATTATTTCCTTTAGTGTCCCAAGGGGTACCCATGTCTTGAAAAGGGTGAGGAGATAGGTAATGGTAGGCTTGGTGGCTTCTCTACACGCGCCGCCGCCACTATCATTCGTCCGGTCAGGTGTGGTCAACTAGTCTTTGCGTTCTTCGTTCCCTTGCCACTTTTTTCAGTTCACGTGCTGTGGATGAGCGCTCACTGTCACGGTCATGCTTGTCCAAGGCGTGTTGCTTGTGGCCACCTGACTGTTCCAACCCCTTGTGGCCATCTGACTGTTCCAACCCCTTGTCATCATGCTCTCATCATGCTTTCATATTATGTACGTTTAATTGCTTTTCTTTTACTTTTCTTGTGACTACTCACCACTTTGCATGTGCAAAGGTGTCAGTCTTGTAAAAGCTTATAATGTACTATATGTGAGTAAGACTAATCATCATACTTGCATACCCGAGAGTTGTAAGCTATTAAGCCATTGTTGTCCCTTATTTGCTTTCTAGCCCTATGACAAATTCTTTTCTCAAACATTCTTCCAAAACGTTTGCGAAAACTTTTCCTTCAAACCCGTTTTCTAAAATCGTTTTCTCTAGAAATGGGGGTGGAGGTTTCAAGAGGCACCCAGTGTGCCGTAGGCGATCCAAATTTGAATTGGCTGACTTGTTCTTGAGCGAGAACAAGTGCTACACAATCATTTGGTGAAGTACGATTGCGACAGTTGGTATCAGAGCCAAGTTGGCTCATAGAGTGATAAATCAGCAGCCATGTTACTGACTAAGCAACTTAACAAGTCCCAAGTGGATAGGTTGGTAGAATTGGAAGATAATATACTCTATCTGCAGGACATGCCTGATAACCTTCGTTTCATAGAAATGCGGGTACAGGAAATCGCGGAGAAAATTGACATAATTGACGCAGTAGCTGGCCGCTTGGACGGGATGACCGTCAAAGAATTGATGGAGAGGGTCGAGGCCCTAGAAACAAAAGCTACCAGACCTAGTAGCTTCAAGCGAGGAGATAGCTTGTCAGACTTAGTGGCCCATATGGAAGAGCATGTCAAAGAATTAGACAGCTCCCAGAAAGCGATAATTCAGATGGTGACTGATTTATTGGAAGATTTCAGAACTGCCCTTGACGCCCTCAGGACGAAGATCGTAGATATTAGTGCGAGAGTAAACCTCACCATACGAGCGGGGGAACCCAAACACCAGCTGGAGGTGTGGGGCCGTTCAAAAGAGTGAAGGTACCCGAACCGAAGCCCTTTAGTGGGGCTCGAGAAGCAAAAGCTTTAGAAAATTTCATATTTGACATGGAACAATACTTCAAAGCTACAAACACGACCACAACAGAGTCAAAAATCACATTGGCAACGATGCACCTTACAGACGAAGCCAAGTTGTGGTGGAGGTCCCATTATATGGACATTCAAGAGGGTTGATGTACGATCGACACGTGGGAAAAACTGAAACAAGATTTACATTCCCAGTTCTTCCCTGAGAACATTGAGATAGTGGCAAGACGAAAATTACGCGAGTTAAAACACACTTGAGCCATCAAGGATTATGTGAAACAGTTTTCCGGATTAATGTTGGACATTCGAGATATGTCGGAGAAAGACAAAGTTTTCTGCTTTGTCGAAGTGTTAAAGACGTGGGCCAAGAAAAAGTTATATGAACAAAGGTCCAAAATCTGTCAGAAGCCTACGCTGTTGCAAAACGGTTGTTTGACCTTAACAACGATGCACCCCCAGAACAGAAACGAAACCAACACTCCTCTAGTAGAGGTAATAAACCAAATAGATCTAGTTCCCCTAGAAGTGGGGGAGGAGACAGGACCGGAGGGACGAATCGTAAACCCTACTATCAAAGGAGCGAATATTCAGAGCGTGCGCCAGGTCACTACCAGAACAATTATAGAGGAGGTCCCCCTTCTTGCTTCATGTGAAAAGGGTCTCATACACTAGTCGAATGCCCAAACAAAGTGGCCCTCAAAGCCCTCTAGGCTTCGGTAGTAGAAGATTCGGCTTGCGAAAGAGAGACCACGGAGACGGTTACACTAGCCAAAGAAGATGAAGAGAACCCTCGAATGGGGGCCCTCAAATTCTTATCTGCACTTCAAAAGAAGGCAGAAGGAAGTAAAGACCCTGTAGAGAAGGGACTCATGTATGTAGAAGCATGGGTGAATCAAAAGTTGGCCAGGAGCACGATAGTTGATTTTGGCACAACCCATAACTTCATGACCAAAATGGAAGCCCAAAGGCTCAACCTACGTTGGGACAAGGACACAGGAAAAATGAAAGCCGTTAATTCTACAGCCCTACCCATAATGGGGATCGCGAGGCGAACGATCATAAAGTTGGTATCGTGGAGTGGGCGGACCGACTTTGTGATCGTGAAGATGGACGATTTCGACATTGTGTTGGGGATGGAGCTCCTCCTCGAACACAAGGTGATCCTCATGCCTCTAGCGAAATGTCTGGTAATCATGGGGTCCAGCCCCAATGTTGACCCCACTAGTATCAAACAATTGAATGGGTTGGGGATGATATCAGCCCTCCAGTTGAAGAAGGGACTAGCTCGCGATGAGCTCACATTTATGGCTATCCCTGTGACTGAAGACAAAAATCTAAAGGAGACGATATCGGATGAGATTCAAAGTGTGTTAAAGGAATATGGCGATGTTATGCCTAATAACTTGCCAAAGTCTCTACCTTCGCGAAGGGAGATAGATCACGAAATTGAGTTGTTGTCGGGGCAAAACCCCCTGCGAAGAACGCCTATCGCATGGCCCCGTCAGAGTTAGCGGAGCTGTGGAAACAGTTAGACAAACTGTTGAGTGCAAGGCTTATTAGACCTATCAAGGCTCCTTATAGGGCTCCTATGTTGTTCCAGAAAAAGAAGGATGGAAGCCTTTGCCTGTGTATTGACTACCGGGCCTTAAATAAACTCATGGTCTGGAACAAATACCCACTACCCATAATCAATAACTTGTTCGACCGCCTCCACAGGGCCAAGTATTTTTCAAAACTTGATCTCAGGTCGAGATACTATCAAGTCTGCATTGCAAAAGGAGATGAGCCGAAAACCACATGTGTTACAAGATATGGGGCTTTCGAGTTCCTAATCATGTCTTTCGGCCTCACCAATGCTCCTACCACTTTTTATACTTTGATGAACCAGGTGTTTCACGAATATCTGGACAAATTTGTGGTAGTTTACTTGAACATAGTAGTCTATAGCCAGACTATGGAAGAACACCAAGTACATCTATAGTTGGTCTTCGAAAAGTTGAGGCAGAGTCAGCTATATGTGAAGAGGGAAAAATGCTCCTTCGCACAACAGTGCATCAACTTTCTCGGACATATGATTGAATGTCGTCGAATTGGTATGGAAGAGGGTAAGATCTCGGCCATCCGAGATTGAAAGGTCCCGATCTCTGTAACTAAATTACGATCCTTCCTCAGGTTAGCAAACTACTATAGGCAGTTCATCGAAGGATTCTCGAGACGAGCAGGACCCCTGACAGAATTGCTGAAGAAAGATATGAAATGGAGTTGGACTCCAAAGTGCGAAGACGGTTTCAATGACCTCAAGAAAACTATGATAAAAGGTCCGATCCTCGGGATAGTCGATGTGACAAAGCCTTTCAAGGTGGAAACAGACGCATCGAATTTTGCGTTAGGGGGCGTCTTCCTCCAAGACGGCCACCCTATCGCATACGAGAGCCGCAAGCTGAATGCGACCGAGAGGAGGTATGCTGCCTCCGAGAAGGAGATGTTGGTCGTGATCCATTGTCTGAGGGCCTGGAGATAGTACCTATTAGGTGCAACGTTTGTTGTCAAGACAGACAACAGCTCGTTCTGCCACTTCTTCACCCAACCTAAGCTGTCGTCGGAACAAGCTCGCTGGCAGAAGTGCCTTGCTGAATTCGACTTCCAGTTCGAGCATAAGTCGGGTCGAGCTAATCAAGCCACCGACGCTCTTAGCCAAAAAAGTGAACACGCGGCCCTGTGCATGTTAACACACTTAAAAGCTAGTAGACTAAAAGGCTCAGTTCACGAGTCCATTAGGGACCATTTGCAAAGTGACCTAGCTGCTCAGGCCATAATCCAATTGGCCAAAGAGGGGAAGACAAGAAAGTTCTGGGTCGAGGAAGGCCTCCTGTTCACCAAGGGTAACCACTTGTATGTGCCTCGAGCAGGAAATTTGAGAAAGTTGTTGCTAGAGGAGTGCCACAATACACTGTGGGCAGGTCATGCGGGTTGGCAGAGAACCTATGCACTGCTGAAGCAAGGTTACTACTGGCCGAACCTCCGTGACGATGTTATACAGTTTACCAAGACATGTCTTACCTGTCAACAAGACAAGGTCGAGTGAGCGAAGATAGCAGGACTGTTAGAGCCCCTGCCAATTCCCGTAAGGTCGTGGGAGAGCGTTTTCCTTGATTTCATTACCCACTTACCCAAAGTCGGGGAATTTGAGGCAATTCTTGTAGTGGTGGAAAAATTCTCAAAATACGCCACGTTTATTTCAACAATAAAAAGATGCTCAGCCGAAATGACGGAACATCTATTCTTTAAGGTTTTGTCAAGTTCTGGGGTGTCCCAGTGAGTATTGTGAGCGATAGAGATGGCCGATTCATAGGAACCTTCTGGACGAAATTGTTCCAAATGTTAGGCTCGAATTTAAATATCTCGTCGAGCTATCACCCTCAGACTTATGGTCAGACAGAGCGATTCAATAATATGCTCGAGGAATACATGCGTCATTTTATAAATGCCAGACAGAAGAATTAGGTCGAGATGCTTGATGTAGCACAGTTCAGTTTTAACTGTCAGAAGAGCTCATCTACTAGAAAGACTCCCCTTGAGATAGTGAGTGGTAGACAACGACTCATGCCTCACTTTGTGGATCACCTGTATGCAGGGAAGAGCCCCCAAGCGTTCAACTTCATGAAGAAGTGGAACCAAACCGCCGAAATGACTCAAGCCTATTTAGAGAAGGCGTCTAAGTGAATGAAGAAGTGGGCTGATAAAAAACGTCGACCACTGGAATTCCAAGCTGGAGATAATGTGCTGATCAAACTGAGACCAGAATAGATTCGATTTTGGAGTAAAAGAGATCAGCGCCTTGTACGAAAATATAAGGGTCGTGTTGAAGTAATCCAGAAGGTTGGGAAGGTATCATATTGGGTTCAACTGTCGTTGTGGATAAAGATTCACCCTGTCATCCAGACAACGAAACTCGTAACAAGTCGGTAAGACCTCCAGTTACGATGAGCAACCTTAACGATAAAGAAGTGGAAGAAGTTTTAGCTGAACGGACTCACCGAGTGGGTAGACCTAGAAGAGATGTTCAGGAGTTCCTCATCAAGTGGAAAGGACTCCCAAGTTGAAGACCTGCAGCAAGCTGCTGCCAAGTTTGCTGAGTTTGAACAACATCGGTTGATAGGGACGTCAACCATTTAAGTGGGGGAGGATGTCACGGCCATGCTTGTCCAAGACGTGTTGCCTATGGCCGCATGACCGTTCCAACCCTTATCATCATGCTTTCATATTATGTATTTTATTATGTACGTTTAATTGCTTTCTTTTACTTTTCTTTTCTTGTGACCGCTCACCACTTTGCATGTGCAAGGGTGACAGTTTTGTAAAAGCTTATAATTGACTATATGTGAGAAACCTTGTCATCATACTTGCATACCCGAGACTTGTAAGCTATTAAGCCGTTGTTGTCCTTTATTTGCTTTCTAGCCTTACGACAAATTCTTTTCTCAAACATTCTTCCAAATCGTTTGCGAAAACCTTTTCCTTCAAACCCATTTTCTAAAACCGTTTTCTCTAGAAATAGGGGTGGAGGTTGTGAGAGGCACCCGGTGTGCCATAGGCGATCCGAAATTTGAATTGACTGACTTGTTCCTGAGCGAGAACAAGTGTCGCACAATCATTTGGTGAAGTACGATTGTGACACTCACTGCACAGTGCATGTTCTGTGGTCGAGCGCTCGTCCAACATGTGATGTATATAAAAGATTGTTGTCTTCATTTGAAAGAGAGAGAACAAAAAATGTTTACTTTCGCTTTTCTTGTATATCGAGCAATATAGAAAGAGTGTAAGCAATCTAATCATTCTTGTGCGAGTCTTGACCGAGATAGTGATTTCTCGATTGTTTTATCCTAGGGACGACGTGGCAACAAATCAGAACTGCATGCACTTTGGGCAGAGCCGCGAAACGTCTTAAAGAGAGCGAGCTCCACGACGCAGCCTTCACAAGTTTTTTGTTTTTATAGGCGTCCAGTACGAGTTCATCGCATAGCGGCGTTGACCACCAGGCGTTGACCATCAGACGTTGACCACCTTGCGTTGAACGTATAGTCACAGTTTCAACATTTTTAAGACGTTTTCATCTGCCATTGTAGTGATGGCTCAAAACAACGTCATGGTCTTCAATCTCAACTGACCCTTCCGTTTCGAAGGAGCGAATTTCAAGGGGTGGAAACAGAAGATGATGTTCTTCCTCACTATCAAGAAGGTCGCTGATACCTGCAATACGAAAAAGCCAGAAGTTGCAGAGAAAAATCCAACCGACGAGCAACAGGCAGCTGCCGACTGGGAAGAAAAGGATTTTCTTTGTAAGAATTTATCTTAAACGGTTTGACTGATGATTTGTCTGACTATTACAACTATATGAAGACAACGAAAGCTATATGGGAGGCTCTACAAAAAAAAAGTATGACACCGAGGAAGCTGAGTCGAAGAAATATGCTGTCAGCCTTTACCTGAAGTTCTAGATGACGAACGACAAGTCTGTGGAGGCGCAGTCCCATGAACTGCAAAAGATCGCCCATGAAATTATCAGCGAAGGTATGCCTCTGAACAAGAAATTTCAAATTGCTGTTATTATTGAAAAATTGCCCCCTCTGTGGAAGGACTTTAAATACACATTGAGGCACAAGACCAAGGAATGTTCTTTGGAGAGCTTGATCACACGCCTGAGGATCGAAGAGGAGGCTCGAAAGCAAGACTAGAAGGAGGAGGTAAACGCCATGCCGAGGAAACCCACCCCAGCCACCATGAAACCTGACCAGAAGTAGAAAGGGACTAAGAGGAAAGGTCAGAATCATGAATTCGGCAACCAACAGAACCATAAGAGATAGAAACCTCCCTCAGGAGAAATGGTATAGTTCCTTTGCTATAATTATATTAAACCTAGGCATATGGCCAGGAACTGTAGGAATAGGCATCATCCTGCTGGGCAGACGAACCTGATATAAGAACCGTTAACAATCATGATCACAAAAGTAAATGTGATCAGTGATTTTGAAGGGTGGTGGATAGACACGAGCGCCACGCGCCATGTCTGTCACGACCTTAGCTAGTTTAAAACTTATACTGAAACTAAGGATAAAAATGTTATGTTAGGGGATCACCACTCATCAAGAGTTGCTGGAACGGGCGAGGTGGAGCTGAAGTTTACCTCCGGAAAGACACTCACTCTGAGAGATGTCTTACACACTCCAAAGATAGAGAAAAATATGGTCTCAGGCTATCTCCTCAATAAGGCCGGCTTCACATAGACCATAGGGGTAGACTTGTACACCCTTACCAAAAATAATATGTTTGTTGGAAAGGGTTACGCTACTGAGGGAATGTTTAAATTGAATGTTGAATTCAATAAAACAAACTCTTCTGCGTACATGTTGTGTTCTTTCAATGTTTGGCATGCTAGATTCTATCATGTAAATAATCGCATAATTAGTAACATGAGTAGGTTAGATATGATTCCTAAGTTATCTACAAATGAATTTGAGAAATGCGAATTTTCTAGTCAGGCTAAATAACAAAAACCTCGCATAAATCTGTACTTAGGGAATTTGAGCCTCTAGATTTAATTCATTATGATATTTGTGAATTTGATGGTGTTTTGACTGGAAATAGCAAACATTATTTTATCACTTTTATTGATGACTGCTCTGATTTCACTTTTGTTCACTTGTTGAAAAATAAAAGTGATATTTTTTATGCTTTCAAGTTATTTGTGTTTGAAATAGAAAACCAGTTTGATAGAAAGGTTAAAAAACTTCTAGTGATAGGGGAACTGAGTATGACTCAGACAGCTTTAATAATTTGTATAACTCACATGGGAATAATACATGAAAAGACTGCGCCATGCTCTCATGAAATGAACGGCAAGGCTGAAAGGAAGAATAGAACTCTAGCCGAGCTAGTAGTTGCTATTCTCCTTAATTCAGGAGCTATGTCTTATTGGTGGGGTGAAATTATCCTTACCGTGTGTTATGTCCTAAATAGAATACCAAAGTCTAAAAACACAACTTCATCTTATGAAGTTCTTAAGAATAAAAGACCAAACCTGACCTACTTTAGAACGTGGGGGTGCTTAGCGTATGTTATGATTCCTGGCCCAAAAAGGAGAAAACTTGCCAGTAGGGCCTATGAGTGTGTCTTTATAGGTTATGCTGTGAATAGTAAAGCCTATAGATTCTACGATCTTACAAACCAAGTAGTTATTGAATTGGTTGATACCGACTTCTTTGAGGATAAATTTCCCTTTAAATCTAGAAATAGTGGGGGCGCGAGCTCTAGTAGTCTACCTCCAGTTAGAAGTCTTCCCTCATCTGAGGAAGCTGTCTCTAAGCATATAAGGAGCAAACGGACAAAAACTGTCAAAGACTTTGGAGACGACTTCCAGACCTTCAATGTAGAAGAAGATCCTAGAGACCTTAAGGAAGCCCTATCCTTTGTAGATGCAAACTTATGGCAAGAAGCTATAAATAATGAAATGGACTTTCTCGAGTCAAATAGGACTTGGCACTTAGTCGACCTACCTCCAGGTTGCAAAGTCATAGGATGTAAGTGAAGGAATTGAATTCCCAACGGAAGCGATTTATTGCATTGTGATTTCAATTACTCAATTATGAATTTAAAATAAAAACAAAGAAAATAGAAAAGAACATGATAAACAACATACTTTTTTAGAAGGAAAAAACTCCATGCTATATTCATAATAACTCCAAAATGGGAGTTAATATTTTCATTAATTTAATTTAATTTAAATAAATTAATAATATAAATTAAATTAAATTATATATATATATATATATTAAATCTCATTTAATATATAATAATAATTAGTTACTAATTAACCAATTTCTCTCACATAACTTATAGTTTAATATGAATCATATTCACATTATTTTTAACCTATAGTTTTATATGAGTCTCATTCATATAATATTTAATATTAAAATCTTATTCAAATATTTCTCTCATGTATATTATAAATTTTAATTTTTACATTTCATATAAAAATCTACTTTATATTATAATGTATCAATATACATTATTTAATTGTATCTCATACAATTAATTCCCTTAACTTAATTTGAACAATTCAAATTAAACCAAGACAATTGACTGTCATCTTAACCTATATGAGCTAGCAAGTGGACCTAATGGACATATCAGTTTGAAGCTCCAATGCTACAAGATTAATTAATTAAACTCTTTAATTAAATTAATCAACATTGATTAATTGTCGGTTACTCCATTAAAGATCGACAGTTGCATTCTTCTTACTGTAGATATATTTCTACGTCCATGGATATAATCAATCAACAGCGAGTCGACCCTTCACAAATTGCTCGTAATAACAACTGGGTCAAATTACCGTTTTACCCTTGTGTTACCTCTAACTCCTTAAGTATCACTGATCCCTCTAATGAACAATTTAGTCATAGTCCAACTATGAGCTAGATCCCTCTCTTGCCAGTGAGTGGGTGAGGAGCCTCATTGTTCAAGACCCGACATCAGCTCTTAAGGGAGCAATTCATAAGAGATAAATTCCTTCTTGTACAGTTGAGTTCTCAGCTGCCTACTCGGACAAATCCTCAAAGTGGTAGGCTTATTAAGTCGGCAAACCTGGCCACTCTCACCCATACAAATCAAAGGATTGCCCTCACAAGCAGGAGTTCACAACTAACTCAGGATTAAGGTCAAGTCACCTATGATCATCCTAGTGAAATGTAAGTCTCATTAAGTAACGGTGTTAATACGGGAGACTAATCATTTCGTGGTCTGGTCTTATATATATGTCTCACATATATAGGATACCCCCACTCACATCTACATGAACATTTAGGATCTAAACGTTTGTGACACTTTACAACACTTGTAACAATCACATACGTGTTTAAGTTACTACTAATAACCTAGGATCTTAGTTTATTGGTTTTTTGGGTCAGTGCAACTAAATGTCAAATAAAATAATAATTATTTTATTAAATACATAATTTGATTTATACAATATAGATTTACAAAATACAAGATCACAAGATTTAGGGCATCAACCCCAACAGTAAGTGGATCCTGAAGAAGAAACTCAAACCTAATGGAACCATAGACAAGTTTAAAGCTAGTAGTAGCCAAGGGCTTCAGACAGAGAGAAAACATAGACTTCTTTGACACTTTTTCACCTGTCACTAGAATCACTTCTATTCGTGTACTGTTTTCGCTCGCCGCTTTAAACAACCTCATAGTACATCAGATGGATGTAAAGATCGCCTTCCTAAACGATGATTTGGAATAAGAGATTTATATGGAACAACTTGAAGGCTTTGTAGTTCATGATCAAGAGAACAAAGTCTGTAAGTTAGATAAATCTCTCCATGGCCTGAAACAAGCTCCTAAACAATGACATGAGAAATTTGATAACCTTATTCTGTCTGAAGGTTTCAAAGTCAATGAAAGTGACAAATGCATCTACTGTAAATTTAAAAATAGCCTTTGTATTATCTTTTGCTTATATGAAGATGATTTGTTAATATTTGGTTCGAATTTGCATGTCATAAATAAAGTAAAATCTATGTTGAGTGCAAACTTCAATATGAAAGACTTAGGAGAAGAAGTGTAATCTTAGGCATAAAAGTCACTAGGTCTAAAAAGAGAATTTCCTTAGATCAATCTCACTATGTAGAAAAGATCCTTAGGAAATACAATTACTTTGATTGTAAACCAGCATGTACTCCTTATGATTCTAGTGTAAAGTTATCAAGAACACTGGAGACAATGTTAATCAATTCGAGTATGCGAGCATCATAGGCAGTCTTAGATATGCTGCTGATTGTACTAGACCAGACATAGCTTATGTCGTAGGTTTACTGTGTAGGTTTACAAGCAGTCCTAGTATAGAGCATTGGAATGTTGTAGAAAGAGTTATGAGGTTTTTAAAGAAAACCCAGAACCTAGGATTACACTATCAAACGTTCTCCGCTGACCTGAAAGGCTACAACAATGCTGACTAGAACTCTCTCTCGAATGACTCAAAGGCTACCAGCGGCTATATCTTCAATATTGTTGGTGGAGTTCTTTCCTGGAAATCTAAGAAACGAGCAATCTTAGCCTAGTCAACGATGGAGTCAGAAATGATAGCACTAGCAACTGCCAGTGAAGAAGCAGGCTGGCTTAGAAGTCTGCTGTCAGAGATTTCCTACTGGGAAAAACTGGTACCAGCCATCTTGATCCATGTGATAGTACTGCAGCTATCGCAAAAGTTCAGAACCATTATTATAACAGAAAGAGACAACAAATACGTCGTAAGCACAACACCATTAGAGAGTTCCTCAGTACTGGTGCCGTCAGAGTGGATCATATTCGGTCTGATGAGAACTTGGCAGATCCTTTGACGAAAGGACTGACCAGAGAAAAGATTTTCAAAACCTCAGAAAGGATGGGACTCCTGCCTATAGAAAGATGAATTACGAGTGAGGAAAACCCAACCTGTAGACTAGAGATCCCAAGAAATAGGTTCAAAGGGTAATAACTGATCACAAATGATAGGTGGTGAATCATGCAAAATAAACACAGAGTTCCCGTCCTAGGACCTAGAGTCTTGGCATGATATCCTGAAGTGAATGAAAGATTGAACTTAGTTCTTAATGAGATGTCAAGTGGAGTACCTAGCTATAGGAGTACTCCTGATAGACTCACCTATGTGAATGTGGAAGTGAAGGTCCCTTCCTATGGAATTTTAGGCAAATTCTCTAGAGCATTCTCTAGACTGGGATACACGTGGATGGCCTCAAAGCACAGACTTTTCAAACTTAATGATGTGTGTGAGATGTTGTTAGAGATAGAGTTCAAAACTGAGTTACTATAGTAAAATCTGAATCATCAACACTACGTAAAGGTTCAAGTCCTAAGACATCTTTGCTTATGCACAGTGTTATACATTATGAAATTGCTCGATGAACAAAATGTTTTCCTGTTTTCAAAAAAATTTCAAGTAGGGGATTGTTGGTGAAAAATTCTGGAAAAGGTTTTTTAAAAACAAAAGGAACAAATTGAGTTTTGGAAAAGTGAGAATCCCACATTGCTTAGTTTAGCATTGGGACCTCACTTTATATATCATTTCCTTTAGTGTTGGGCTTGGGCCCTAAGGGGTACCCATGTCTTGGAAAGGGTGAGGAGATACGCAATGGTGGGCTTGGTGGCTTCTCCATACGCGCGCTGCCACTGCCGTCGTCCGATCGGTCGGTCGGGTGTGGTGAGGTCGCAATAAAGATAATTTTTTATTACTATTTTATTTTATTATTTTATTTCTTTTAAAATAAAATTTATTTTTGAATTTTACCGTCTTGCCCCTCGGTCAACTAGTCTTCGCGTCTTTTGCTCCCGCGCCACTTTTTTCGGCGCACGTGCTGTGGACTAGTGCTCACCGCGCGGTGCACGTTTTTCATTCTCGCTCATCCAACATGCGATGGTTGGACCTTGTGATGTATATAAAGGATTGCCATCTTCATGTGAAAGAGAGAGAATGAAAAACGTTTACTTTCGCATTTCCTGTATACCGAGCAATATAGAAAGAGTGTAAGCAATCCGATTGATTCTTGTGCGAGTTTCGACCAAGATAGTGATTTCTGGGCTGTTCTATCCTGGAGACGACGAGCAACCATTCAGAACTGCAAGCACCTTGGGTAGAGTCGCAAAACGTCTTAAAGAGAGCGAGCTCCGCAACTCAGCCTTCACCAGTTTTTGTTTTGCAGGCATCCAGTACAAGTTCATCGCACAGTAGGCGTCTAGTATCAATTCAATGCATACCAGGCGTTGACCATCAGGTGTTGACCACCTTGTGTTGAACACATAGTTCACAGTTCCAACAGAATTTTATGTATATATAGGCATAGGTCTTCATCTTCTATCAAGAGCATTGGTTCTTATCAACTAGTTATCAATTAGAGTTGCCGGTTAGTTGGTTTCACATTTTCGATCGTTGTTTGCCGCCTGTTGCTTGTCACCAAAGGCTACCCACCGTCATCGTCAATCTGTACGAGCCAGAGAAGGGTCCTTTTTGCATTCTTGTTGGTCTCTGGGATAATAGATGTCATTTAGTTGTTGCACTGCTCGTGAAAGAGGTTGTTGGCGTGCCACCTTTTCATTTAGAACAACATTCAAATCGAAGAGAGTCGCCGGCGTGATGTACTTCTAAATCGAGACGTGAGTGCCCCATCTAAGTTCAGCATCGTCCGGCTGCAATTGTTGCAAGCTTGGATCGTCGGTTGAGTGAGTAAGTTGAGAGATGGAGAGAATAGGGGAAAGAAAGAGATGGGCCAGTTGTCGTTTTTTATTATTTTTTTTACACTATTTTCTCTTTTTTTCTTTCACTTATTTTTCTTTTCTTTTTTACTTTGTCTACTTCACGTTTTTTTCCCTTTTTTTTGTTTCCGCCATTTTTTACTCTCTCCTTTTTTTTTCCTTTTCTTTTCAAAGATTTTTTTTTCTTTTTTCTTTTTTTTTCTAACAAAACTTTTTTCCCTTTTCTTATTTACTTATACTTATTTCCATTTTTTTTCTTTCTCCTTTACTTTTTTTTTCTTTTTTTATGCTGATATTTTTAATTCATCATTTTTCTAATAGCTTACCCTTGCTTTTTTCTACCAAAGCAGAGCTACTAAAACAATGAGGCAAAAAAAATCATCAAGCCTAAAATGAAGGGGCGACAAAGTTATCGAACAGGCTCAAAGATGAGGCGAGGGTGAAATCATTGAACCTCAACTCGAAGATAAGACGATGACGAAATCATTGGCGTCGAGTTTTGAAGATAGGGCAAATACGCCATCAAGATGAGGCAATGATGAAATCACTAACCCTGAGCTTGAAGAGGAGGCGACACGAAATCGTTGACATCGAACTTTAAACATGAGGCGGATACGTCGTCAAACTTTGAAGATGAAGCAGATACACCATTGACCTTTAAAGATGGAGCAGAGCCAGCCACATCAGACTTTTAAGATGAAGAGGCGAAGCCACGTCAGACTTTGAAGATGGAGAAGCGAAGCTGCACACCGATCTTGAACTTGAAGATGGAGCGGAGCTAGGCACATCAAACTTGAACTTGAAGATTGAGCGAAGCCAGACACATCAGACTGAACTTGAAGATGGAGTGGAGTCAGCCACATTAGAATTTTAAGATGAAGACGCGAAGCCACATCAGACTTTGAAGATGGAGAAATGAAGCTACACACTGATCTTGAACTTGAAGATGGAATGGAGCCAGGCACATCAGATTTTGAAGATGAAGAAGCGAAGCCACATCAAACTTTGAAGATGGAGAAGCGAAGATGCACACTGATCTTGAAATTGAAGATGGAGCGGAGCTAGGCACATCAAACTTGAACTTTGAAGATGAAGATCTGGGGATTTAGATCGCCATAAGATTTGAACTTATTCACCATCTTGATGAACTTACGAAGGTCTGAGCGATTTAGTTCGCCATAAGATCTGAGCTAGTTCACCATCTCGATTAACCTACAAAGGTTTGAGTAATTTAGTTTGCCATAAGATCTGAGGAGAGGCAGCCACATTAAACTTTAAAGATGAAGAAGCAAAACCACATCTGACTTTGAAGATGGAGAAGCGAAGCTACACATTGATCTTGAGCTTAAAGATGGAGTGGAGCTAGGCGCATCAAACTTGAACTTTGAAGATGAAGATCTGAGCGATTTAGTTTGCCATAAGATATGAGCTAGTTCGTCATCTCGATGAGCATGCAAAGATCTGAGCGATTTAGTTCGTCATAAGATCTGAGTTAGTTTGCCATCTCGACGAACCTATGAGGGTCTGAGCGATTTAGTTTGTCATAAGATCTCATCTAGTTCACCATAACTTTCAAAAGTCTAAGCGATTTAGTTCACCATAAGATCTGATCTAGTTCACCATAACCTGCAAAAGTCTAAGCGATTTAGTTCGCCATAAGATCTGATCTAGTTCGCCATATCGAATAACCTGCGAAGGCCTGAGCGATTTAGTTTGCCATAAGATTTGAGTTAGTTTGCTATCTCGATGAACCAGCAAAGGTCTGAGCGATTTGGTTTGTCATAAGATCTGAGCTAGTTTGCCATAAATTGCGAAGGTTTGATCTGAGCAATTTGGTTTGCCCAGTGGCCGATTTTCAAGATGAAAAGACCAAATGGTTGGTCTTCAAGATGAAATGGCCACGTGGTCAGTCTTCAAGATGAAATGGTCAAGCGCCCAATCTTGAAGATGAAATGAAAAACTTGAAGCAAGTGATGCTCAACAGTTAAAGTTTTTTTCATCTAAGAAAGTGAAGAGAATATTAATATTTTGCTTCATCGAAGCTCTTTTTGTATGCATCTAACTTGTATAGTCTCATGCAAAGTAATGTGCGACTTCAGTTTACTGTATCACTTCTTTACTAGAGATGAACATCTTGAATTCGTTGCTCTGCCCCTAATGTGTTGTGTTGCCCCTCAATAGAAATGAACATCTGCAATTTGGGGTATCATTATTCAATGAGGATGAATAATATCAATTTTGTAGTGCCACATTTAAGTAGTTGTAACACCCTAACTTTTGTAATAATATTTAATTGACTGCACTTAAATTTCTTTAAGTTGCCTACGTACCCTTAAAGGAAGGGATCAAGTCAAAACGTAGTTCAATTGGATTTTTTTTTGGGTCGTTCACCTTTTAAGCTCATGCGAGCTAAGAGCAACATACAGTTTATACACTTACGTTAAGGAGTTACTACATTTATATTTCAAAAGCTTTATTTTCATAATGACTTTGATCATCTTCATTTGTAGGATTGGTTAATATGATGGGTTTTGGCTTTACCGTCAAAGAACTTTCTGCTGGGATTAAAACCCAAAACGCAGCGGAAACGTATCAGAACCGTATCTCAAAATTAATTTTAATAATTTTGAAATACTTTTACATTGGCAAAAAAGACTTAAATTAATCTAGGTTAAGCAAAAAATTAGAGAATAAAAACTCTTACGTGTTGTGTCACCACCACTTGGAGACCTTCCTATTCTCTGAATCTTGAGGGAAGGTTTGTGGAACCTTTTTGGCACAGAAAAAAAATACAGAACTCTTCTGGATATTTTTTTTTTAGAGAACGCTGAGAATTTTGTTTTTTTTTTTTTTTTGAGAGAATGGTTCACACCAAACAAAATTCTGTTTTTGCACTATATAAAGAAGCGAGAGAAAAATGGGAAACGTGGGTGTTATCCCACGTCTTAAGTAACTCCCCTACGTGGGAGTTACAACAAACTTAATTAATTAAAATTAAATTAATTAACTAAATCAATAATAATTAAATTAATAATTAATTAAATTAATAATTAATTAATAATTAATAATTAATTAAATCTAATTTAATTAATCAATTCATTTAAATCATATTTAAATGAACATCTCTCACATAACCTATAGTTTTAATTCAATTAATTTAATTAAATCAAATTTAATTAAATTAGATTAAATTAAATAACTAATTAATTCTCCAATTAATTAATTACCAAATTAAATATTAAATATTTAATTTTAACCTGCATTTGAATCACATTCAAATACATTTCTCTCATAACCTATAGTTTTAATGTACATCTAATGCGCATTAATTTTAACCTATAGTTTTAATAAAATAATATTTGAACAATTTCAAATATTTAATTCTCTTACAAATTAACTTTGAATCATATCCAAAATTATATTTATACTATAAAGTTTAATTTGTAAAATAAACTTTATATTATAATGTATCATTATACATTATACTTTTCCCTTAGAAAATTTGAACTATTCAAATTTCAACCAATAATAACCTCAATATTCTTTACGAGCTAGGAAGGGGACCTAATGGACCTACAGATCAGAAGCTCCAACGATATGAGATTAACGGGCTAAACTCATTAACCACATTAATCAATATTCGTTAACTGTGGGTACACTCCACTAAAGACCCACAGTTGCACTCTTCTCACTGTAGATATATTTCTGTGTCCACGGATATAGACCAATGACAGCAAGTTAGTCCTTCACAAGTGTTCGTAACACCAGTTGGGTCAAATTATCGTTATACCCCTGGGTTACTTCTAAATCCTTAAGTACCAGTGCTCCTCTAATGAACAACCTGTTTATGGTCCAACCATCAAACAGAAACCCCTCTCGGGCCAGTGAGAGGGTAGGGCCCTATGTTCAAGTCCCGGAGACACCACTTAAGGGAACACTTATCTACTTACCCTACAGTCGAGAAGGAGTGAAATCCATCTTGTATAATTATGTTCCCAGCTCCCCACTCAGTCTTGTCCCCAAAATGGTAGGCATATCGAGTCGACAAACGGGCCACTCTCACCCATACAAATCAAAGGACAATCCCTCGTGAACAGGAGTTCACAATATACTCAAGATTAAGACTAAGTTGCCTAGGTCAACCTATTGAAATAGAAACCTAACAGTCAACGGAGTTACATCTAGTGATTACTATTTCGTGGTCCAGTCTTATGCAAACTCATTACATAGGATACCCCCACTCGCATGTCTCCTACATGAACGCGTTGGATCATTGCGTTTGTATCAAATACAAAGTGGGTCATATCCATAATGTTACCACGATAAGGTACCCAACTCTATCTTTATACTATAGACCCTTTAGGTTGTAACTTGAACATTGATCTCTATATGTCTCTACATATTGTTCAAGACTCATAAAACAACCTAGGATGTTAGTTTATTGGATTTTAGGGTTATAAAAATAAGATAAAATAATCAATAACATTTATTGAATAATAATGAATAATCATTTATTAATGACGGTCAAAATACAACATTTACTATCTACGAGTTTTAGGGCATCAAACCCAACACTTTCTGTACTTATGACAACAAATAACTTCCTCTTCATGCGTGAAGAGACAAGACTGCAAATTTTATCATCATTGTTTGCTTCATGGAATGGTTTTACCTTCAAAGTTTTCATCTTTCTTTCACGTTGATCGCTTGTCACTTTGAGACGATTAAAAGCAAATCTTGAAGGTTGATCTTTCTTTGATGTGGAGATACTTAGCCTTTTGAAAGCTGAAGTTTAAGTGGAAGTAGACTTTAAACATTGGTTTTCTTCTTCTATCGTGGTCATACTTAATCTTTGGAAGACTAGAGATCGAGTAGTTGAAGACTTAATATGATCAAAGACAGAAGTTATTTGCTTTATTTCTTTTGAATTGTCAACTTCTTCGATGTTAATATAATATAAACTTGTGGAGTTTTCATCCTCCTTCTTCATGAGAAGATATTTTCTAAAGAAGAGCTCATTGATGTTATTGGTTGGCGAGGTTGAGAAAAATTTGCATTCTTGCTCATTTCATGTTTCGGCTTCAATGAGCATTATTTCTTTTGAATAAGATGTTGTTCTCATTCTTCCCAACGAGTTTTAGAAGTTAAATCATTATCTTCAGCAGTGATACATTTGACACGTCTTTGGATTTATTTTTTGGCCCCTCATACTGAAATTGGACAGATTTAGGTTCCAAGGTTCCAAATTGGAGTGAGCATACTTTTTTATGATGAAATTGGCTGGAGCATACTTGATTGCATTTACTTATTGTTACTGCAATATGATTTGATTGAGCTACTTTATCGAAATCTAGCTTAATTTTTCCTTCTTGGGCTAATCTTAGATTTAGCTCTTTTAGAACAAAGCATTTTTCCACTAGGTGACTGATGACTCGATGATACTTGCAATAGTTTAGATCACCAACTTTTTGCATTTCTTTTGATTGTTTAGACTCAGGAAGTTGAATCAGTCGTGCTTTCGGTAGTTGTTCTAACATATCAGGAATGTCAGCATCATGAAAATGATAGACTTTTCCTTGCATTTCTTTCAAAGTCAGATGATGCCTTTCATGTTCTTGTTGCTTTTTAATATCTCTATCATTTTCTTTGAAGGACAACATAGGAGGGGTTGAATTGGCAACCATAGACTCTTCTAAAGTCACATCCACATGCTTTTCTTCATTCTTTACGTTCAGGACTAAAATGTTTTTGTTTCCTTGGCTAGCAATACTTAGCTCGATATCATGGGCACGAGTCACTAGTTCTTCAAAGTGCGAGGCTTTATACCTTGAAGAATGTAAAGAAGTCCCCAATGCATGCCTTAATGCACATCTCAACGATAGACAGTTCAGTGAGACGGTCTTTGTAATCCAAACTTGTGGCTCTCCAGAGATTTATATAGTCAATGACAAGTTCACCTTTTCGTTGCTTGGTGTTGGTAAGCTTGAACAAAATGATTATTCGTCTTGTGCTGTAGAAGCGATTTAAGAACTCTCTTTCGAGTTGTTCCTAGCTATCGATTGGCTTAGATTCCATGTCAGTGTACCAGTCAAAAGCATTTCCTTTCAATGTTCGAACAAATTATTTGACCAATAAGTCCCATCGCATACTAGCATGTTCACCTGTTTCGATGAAATGAGCGACGGTTGCTTTGGATTGCCCTTCCCATCAAATTGTTGAAACTTAGGTGGTTGGTACCCGGTTGGCATTATTAAATTATCAATTCTCTTTGTATATGGTTTAGAATACAAAAGAGAAATTTGAAAAGGACCACTGTATTGAGCTTTGGCGGAGTTTGTGATCATATCCTGTAATTGTTGGACAAACAACGAAGCAATTAAAGTCGAATGTTGTTGGCTTTCTTGCAAGACTATCTTCTCTTTGTAATCTTGACGGCAGGTGTCTAGATTGACTCAGCAACATCAAGGCTTTCGATGTGATTCTTTAAAGAGGCAATTTCATAATCTCTCTCTTCGATCGCCTTCATTAGCATGTTCACCTTCTTTTCTAGTTCAACTATCCTTTCTTCACCTGTACCCACGTCTGCCATCATGATTAACATTATATTGGGTTCTGATGCTTCTTTGCTTGATTGCTCAGAATATGAAGTAGATTTGTTTAGTAAGGAATTCTCCTTAATTACAATTCCACCTTTTGCTAATTTCATCGTTCACTTCCATATATTCTTTGCCATGTCAGAGACTTGCTCCTCTCCAGATTGTTGGATTTTCTTAGAGCGATCATGTAGGAATTGGTCTCGTGTAAGCGTCACTTGAAGTTTTGGAAGCGTCGTCTTTAAATGTCATTTGATCTTATATGAGAGAAAGAAATGAAAGGTAGAGAGGTCCCACTAGGTGTGCCAATTTGTTTGACGAATTTTTCAAAGAAATTTGATTCGTGGAATTTGAACTTCGTATTTATATTAATTTCATTGTAGTATAGTGAGTACAATCTCTATTAAATGATCATTTGATGATTTCTCTCAAAAAGTAAACTTTAATCCTTAGGCTTGTTGATCTTCTTGGATAATCAACATTTGGGCTTGATGATCTTCCTGGAGGATCAATCTTTGGGATTGATGATCTTCTTGGATGATTGGCCTTTGGGCTTGTTGATCTTCTTGGATGATCAACCTTTGAACTTGTTGATCTTCTTGGAGAATCGATGTTTAGGCTTGATGATCTTCTTGGAGGATTGACTTCTGGCTTAATTATTCGTTTGAAGGATCAGCCTATGGGCTTGATGATCTTCTTAGGTTGACCTCTGGCTTGTTGATCAGCTTGGATCGCCCTCTGACTTGTTGATCGATTTGGATTGGCCTCTGGAGTTTATGACTTTAAGAACTTTAGAGACTCTTCTGATCTTCTGGAAGTCTTGTAAGCTTTAGCTTTTAGATCTTCATGAGAGTAAAAGTAATCTTTGAAGTTTCAGTCTTTAGAGTTTTAGTCTATTTTCTGATTTTCAAAGCTTTGAGGAAGTTATATTATTCATATCTTTAGAGTTTCAACCCTTAAATCTTTAAAACTTTAGAGTATCAGCCTTCAAAGATTGAGGGGAGTAATATTATTCAGATCTTCAGAGCTTGAGAGAACTTATATTCTTCAAATCTTTAGAGCTCCAATCTTTGGATCTTCAGAGCTTTGGAGTTCCAGTCTTTATAGCTTTAGTTGTAGCCTTCTAAGATTCAGTCTTCAAGTCTTTAGAACCTTAGGGCTTGTGAACTTTAGTCTTCAATTCTTCAGAACTTGAGAGCTTCAATTTTCAGAACTTGTGAGCTTGGGAGCTTCGGTCTTTAGATCTTGAGAGCTTTGGTCTTCAATTCTTTAGAATTTCAATCTTCAGAGGGTTGTAATCTTGAGATCCATAGAACTTCAAAGTCTTGAAAGTTTTAGTGCTTCAAATCTTTAGGTCTCCAAAGCTTCAACACTTCATTGTCAATTCTTCCAACCTCCCCCCCCCCTTCGGGCCCCTATTTATAGAGGTTTTTTATGGGCCTTATATGGGCTTGGGCCCAGTTGTTGTTGGGTCCAAATATTGGGCTTGAGCACAGTCTTTAATTTGACCAAAATGTTTACCATGCGCTTGAATTGGGTTGAACCCGAGTGACTTAAATTATTTTGTCCGATCCAATTTATAATTTCCACAGCAGGTCTAGGCTTTCGTTGTGATGACATGGCAACTTGTGATCGACTGAAATTTCTCCTTCAACACTATCTTCTAATTTTCATAAGTTGAACACATCCATTTTTTTCCCTAAAATTATACCATATTGATTTTTTTTTTAAATAAACTATTTTCTTTAATATTTAAAAATTAATCTAGGTAAACAAAAGGGAAATTACTATAAACAATAAAAACATCTGATAATTAAAATTTTTCTATATAGTTTTGCACATTTTTCTATATTTAAAAATAATGGGAATTGCATTAGGTATCAAATTTTGATTATATATTAGCATCCATGTCATCAACTTTTAAAATATTACAAATATGGCAAAATATATTGAAAATAATATAAATGGTTAGAAAATCATATTATTTGATTTTTATGTGAAAATAATATTCCAAAACTACCCTCATCTATTAAGAAAAAGAAAATTAGTAAATTTGATATACTCCTTCCTTTACGCACATTTTCTTCCTCAATATTCTCCACATTTTTGCAACAACCTAAAATTCTTCTCCAATATTCACGATTTCTCCAAGATTTGAAATACATAATTTCTTTTGATGCCCACGATTGCGCAGATTTTTTTTTCAAAATCTTGTTTTGATTTCATTAGTTGAACACACGGTTTCAAAATCTCCTTCCTTGAGGATTTCTCTTCTTGAAGTCACGGTTTGTATTCGATTTTTTTGCTTGAATTTTGTCCTCACCTTCTCTCATTCAAGATTGTGCTCACAATATTACTAGTTTTGATTTTATCAAGATCTTCTCAAATTTTTTCATTACTAGAGTTTTTTTAGGAATGAATGTTAGGTTTTTAGAAACGGGATGTTATTTATTTGTATATAATTATGTGTATTGATTGAAAATTTGTCAGTTTGCGACAAATTAGGCGTAGATTGTTGGTTTGTATTCGAGATAATTTGTGTTCTTTGGTTATTATGTTTATTGTAGTTTGATTTTACGAACTTTTTATTTGAGATTATGTATATTGAGAAATTGAAAGGGGGGAGTTGCAACGTGGGTAAGAAGAAAATTCATGTGTTATTGTTAGTACTTTGGAGAGTCGGAATTGTTAGGTCTGATGTGAAAAGGACTCCTTTGGGCTTCTATAGGAATATCTGGCTTGCTTTATGAATTTGTTTCTTTCCAATATTTTACTTGAACATTTTTTGAGAGGATGGTTGCAATTAATTTCATTCACTAGGCTATGGTATCAAGCTTAAAACCATTGATCATTAAGGATAACCCACAAAAATTAGTGTCTTGCAAAATGCTAGTTAGATATGTTATACAAGATGCACTACTGCAAAAACAGTGTTTATTGATGTTTTTCCAATGTCAAGTGTGGCTGGACTTGACATTTTTAAAAATGTCAAGGAAGCCCGTGCCAAGAATGCCAGGGTTCTCGACATGGTATAAACGTCAAGAACATGGACATTTGACATTTTCGAAACATCAAGAATATGAGGTTCTTGACTAGGAAAAAATGTCAAGATGGTTTATAGTTGATATGTTAAAAATGTCAAGTATACTTAACTTGATATGCAAAAAATGTCAAGCATATGGGTGTTCTTGATGAAGATAAAATGTCAAATTGTATCTATATTCTTGACAAATTTAACTTGTCAAGTCTGTTTGTGGTTTTTTTTAAAAAAAAATTGTATTATTAAATATTTACCTATAAATTGCTGCTGTATTTTGGTCCAACAATAGCATTGAATATAAAAAAGGACAAACATAAACCCAAATAAACAGCCACACACATTTGCAAACTTGCCAACCAAAATTTCCTCCAATATACCATCATTTACAAAATATTCACTTCTTCACATTGTCAAATATGTAACCTTACAAATCCATGAAGTATACATTTTCTAAGTTATAAGAATATGGACAACCCCATATGAACATTTCCAAAAAGAATAGCATAATTTCAACAATCAACCCCGTATGAATAATATCAACAAAATTAAATTTCCAAAACTATGATCAAAACTACAATAATCCACCCCATATGAACAAACCTATCATCCCCAATAACATCTATCAAAACTACCTTTTGCAATCATCATCCATATTTCCACAGTTTTAGAAATGTAACCTTTCGCAATTAAACACCCTCTTCCCATATGAACAATTCAAAAAAAAAAAAAAAAATAGACCTATATATCAGTCGTGCTATATCTTCAAAATGACAAAAGTATATATGTCCATATCTTCAAAATTATGAGCACCTACTATATGTCCGCCATATTCTTCAAAATGACCAAATTGTGCAAGCACCTACTATCACATGTAGGTTCCCAAAAAGTCAGCCAACTCAACTCGCACCTCATCTAACTCGATTTGTGAGTACGAGTTCCTTGTATCAATCTATAAACTAAAAAGCAAACAATATAATGAGTTCTACTTTTCCTGTGCTATTTGAATGTCAAAATAGTTTGATAACCTACCGAATCTGAGATGGCAATGCTTCCTTTGGTCACAATATCTCTCATATACCTCATGACGTAGTATCCACATTCAGTGCTCTCAACTTGTAAAGGACACTACAGTAGAGAACCAACATAATAATAAGGTATCAATCCTACGAACTAGATGTCTACAATAATATAAAGTAATGTTTATACTTGCCTTTATTGTTCTCCACAATGTTTGCTTGCGACTTTTTTTAATATTCTTTTGAGAATGAAAAATCGCTATTGCTCTGTATGCCAAGAAATAACCACAAATTCTAAAATGAAGTACACTTTAAAATGAAAACTATAAAGGAAAAGTGTTAACTTACGTGTCTGTTACGTATCTTATATCTACCCGTAATGTTGTCCTCATTGAGTCAAGGTAGTACACAGTATCATCGTATGAATTTATAGCAAGTAGTGCCCAATGACCACTAATTAATAAAATATAAATTAGTGTTTTGACTACTACATTATGGTTTGAATTAATAAACAAATTTTACTCACCCAGGATTAAAAGGAGCTAGACTATTTTGGTTTGCTTCTGAGACCATTAGTCTACTACACATGTTTCGAGCTCTAACTTCTTGAGAGTTTTGTCCACAAGAAATGAGAGACGGGTCTACATAAATGTACTATGAACCTTCCTTCGAATTAATAGAAGATGAGTGATGTCGTAACTTACCATCTACAATTCTGTCATCAACATGCCAAGTCAAGGTTTTAGCACAATCAATACTTCTAAAAAGCCTTTTAAATCGTAGTATTGGTGGAAAGTACCATATCACCTTTGAAGGAATTTTTTGTTTCCCTTCCTTTGTATCCTTAACATATTTCCACCTTGAAAGTACCATATCACCTTTGAAGGAATTTTTGTTTCCCTTCCTTTGTATCCTTAACATATTTCCACCTTGATCACCACATTCAGACATTCAATTGCATCTGCATATTCTTTTCTATACAACAACATCATTAGGGCATGCATGAATCTTTTCATATTCCATTCCTAGTGCACCTAATGTTTTCTTTGCTTCATACATTGATTTTGGGAGCTCATTGATAGTAGGCAAAATTTCCTTCAAAGTTTTGAGTAGTTCTGAAAAACTAATATCACTTCATCCATATCTAACTTTCAAATTATACATTTAACTAATGTAGACAAATGGGTTATTTTTTACATCCTTCGTATAATGGTTTTTCTGCATCATTTAGTAACTTCTCAAATCCATTCAAATCTCTTGAATATTCCTCATGAGCAACTTCAACCATCTCTTTTACACTTCCAACATCAATCTCTTCTAACGTGGGTGTCAAACTTAGAAGATTGATCCACAAAAAGATGAGTTAGGAAGTTCTTCACCATACCAAAACCAAATTTTATAACTTTCATCAATCCCATTAATAGATAAATGATCTCTAATACTCTGCTGCATCCATGATTTATCCATAATTGTAAATCTAGTAAAAAGATGATGAGCAATGATCCACTTCTAATACAAACTATAATGAGGGAATAAAAAGTGTAAAAAACGAACAAGTTCATATATATTTGACAGGTAGCATTCATATAAAAAGGTGTAAATTACGAACAAGTTCATATATAATCCTGACGGAAGGATCTCTCACCGATTGGGAAAATCAAATTAATGAAAAAAATAGAACATTAAATTGGCAGGTAGCATCATATATACCCAAAAATTAATAGGAATGTAATGCAAAATACATACCCAGGTAGCATTCATTCATGGTTATGCAAAATATTTTTCTATTGGAACTTCTTAGTTCTTCAAGATTTTTTATTTTATAGAGTGTGTAGTGCTGGAATGTAATATTTTTTCTTCATTTAACTCAAAAAATTGTATGTTACTAATCTAGTTTCAAACTCTACAAAAAAGAAAAGAAGGGAAACTGAGAGGGAGAAGGGACAATACCAATATACTCGGCAAGAGGGGCGTTTTGGCGGCAGATTGAAGGGCGTTTCGGCGGATGGAGGTGAGGGTGGTAGCAAGGGAGGTGGATGGAGGTGATAGCAACGACAAAGGAGGTGGATGGAGGCAGTGACAGTTCAATTTTCTTTGCGTGATGACGAAATCAGTGGAGCTGAAGGAAAATCACGGCGGTAGTGGAGGTGGATGGCAGCGGCGATGATGGTAGCTGAGGTAGGTGGATGGAGCAGCGGCACGAAGGTAGATGATGGAGCGAACGAAGGTGGATGGAGCGGCAACAGACGAGAAGAAGGGGAAGGGTTTTCGCGTGAGAAGGGGAAGGGTTTTCAATTCGCGCTCTCGCGTGCGTGCATTCTGAAAGCAGCGTGGAAATGAGGTTTTTTTAATTAAAAAGTTTCTTAAACATTCTTGACATTTAAAAAATGACAAGAAAATATATATTAAATTTGACATTTTAAAAACGTCAAGTAGTGTGCAACGTGAAAAAAATCCGAAAAAAACTCACAACCTCCGCCTTTTTTGAAATTTCTTGACGTTTTTCTTTAAAATCACCTATTACTTCAAAAAATGTCAAGTAGTTAAAATTACAAACGTCAAGAAATGTGTTGTTTCTAGTAGTGATGTAGAAATTAAATTGAAAATTAGAAGTGCAGGTGAATTGTTTAAGCATAGAGAATCAAATATGGTTATATAATTGATATCTGATTTCTGTCTGATATCTATTTGATTGTCATGTGATTGTCATATCATTGATATCTGATTGTCATGTAATCTTCATCAGATATTAAGTACTTTGTGATTTTTATTTGATTAACATGTGATTGTCATCGGATTGATATCTGATTGTCATTGATTACCATGTGATTTTCATAGATATTTAGTACTTTGTCATTTCTATTTGATTGCTGCGTGATTGATATCTCACTGCTATTTGATTCCCATATGATTTTCATTAGATATTAAGTACTTTGTTTTTTATATTTAATTGTCATGTGATTGATGTTTGATTTTTTACTACTTGTATTTTAGAGGTGAACAACCCTCGTCAAGCAAGAGGACCTAAAAAGAAAATATTCCTTCAATTGGTGAATTGACAAAACACACAAACTGTAGTCATTGTAAGCATGTTGGTTATAATAGAAAAACATGTAAATAATTTGTATCATTGACAATTAGTATCAGATAATAATCAGACAACAATCGATATCATTGATAATCAATATCATATAGTAATTAGAGAACAATCATATAACAATGGTATCATTGACAATCATATTACAATCAATATCAAATAACAATCAAACAACAATTAGTATCATTAACAATTAATAACAATCAGACAATAATCAGACAACAATCAGATAAAAATTTGTATCATTGACAATTATATGGTAATCAGATAGCCATCAGATAGTAATTGGTAGGCAATCAGATACAGTCACATATTTTTAAGTGTGAGGTACATTTTGGTCATTCAGACCTTTCAATTGGGCTGGATTTAAAGATTTTATTTTTTTGCAAAATCATAAAATATTGTATATGTGTCTAATTTTAATAAATCAATTTGACATTTTTGCAATTGTTCCTAAAAAATAACCTTAATAAACAATTATTTAAAATTATAAATTATAAAAAATAAAAAATTTAATAATGTAAAATAATTTAGTATTTATTAGCAAACAAAACGTATCTTTTCAAGTTTTCAAGCTAGTATTTTGATTTAAAAAAAGAAAAAAAAAAAAAAATCCTGAATCTCAAATTTACCAAACACTCATTCAATTTACCATAAGGATTATATTTGACAATTTTCCCGCAATTAACCATTTAACCTCAATTAACCATTTAACCTCATTCAAATGCCTTTTTCATTGAAAAAAAACAAAAAAAAAAAAAAAAAAAAAAACCTCACTCATGCCTTCTGCTCCTCGGTCTGTGCTGCTAAAAACTCTTGCTTAAAAAACCTCTTCCTCATCCAAGCGAGGCGGCGGCGTAGATGGCAGGCGGCAGGTCGCCGTCCGTTGTGAACCGTGGTTTCCTTCTTCAGCGAATTAAGTCTTGTCGCCACAAATGTCCCACCGTCGACGATATCGTCGATCATCTGCAGTCCACGTACAGGGACTACCGAGGCCTCAAGAAGTCACCCTTCACTTCAATCGTCCAACAAACCCTCGATTCGCATCTCAAAAATAACCCTAAATCCACTCCATCTTCTTCCACACCCCACAAAATCAAGCGCCAATTACAAGACTCTGAAGACGAAGACGCCGATTGCAGTACCATTGGAAAGAAGCGGCTCAAGAGAGTCGATGTAGGCGAACAGAGGTTGCAGAGTATGGAGAATATGCACCTCAGGAGGATTAAACACAGAAATCAGGATGATTCGTCTTCGTCTTCTTCGTCAGATTCTGCTAATAGTGGCGATGGAGCGGTGTCGACGTCGGAGGATGCCATATATGGGGAAAAAGTAGAGCCAGAGTTTGATTTGATGAAGTCGATGCTTCGAACATCTTATGCGGAGTCGAAGAAATTGAAGAATGAGCATTTGGAGAAGAGTATGGAGTTGGAAGTTGCCCTAGATAATAAGGTTGCTGAAAAAATTGATGTGGGGAATGAAGGGATAGGCAAGGGGATAATGAGGAAGGAGAAGCAGGGTTCTCTTAATAGGGCATACATGGAGACAGGGGAAGGGAAGGAGGAAGGGCCTTGGTTTAAGGATTTGGGAGGGATGAAGAGCGTGCTAGACGAATTGAAGATGGAGGTTATTGTACCACTCTACCATCCCCAGCTCCCACTGTGGTTGGGAGTTCGGCCGATGGCTGGAATTTTGCTTCATGGACCCCCTGGTTGTGGGAAGACTAAATTGGCTCATGCCATTGCCAATGAAACTGGTGTGCCTTTTTATAAGATTTCCGCAACGGAGGTCGTGTCGGGTGTATCAGGTACATGTTCATCTTGCAAAATTAGTAGAAATTGTGTGTTTGAATGGTAAAACCTTATGGTTATATGAAATTGTGTGTTTGAATGGTAAAACCTTATGGCAATTTTGAATTTGTGGTATTTATTTGTAGTATATATACAAATGTAATGGATTTATTAAGCTGGTGAAAAGTTTTCTCTAAAACTTCAATCATAGCAACTTTGTACACTTTTACTACTGTTTACAAGTTCAACTTTCAATGTTGCTGAATATGTTTTTTATTTATGTTTGATTATTAAGAATAATTGTATTATTTATTTATTTATATTTTTTTTGGAACTTTTAGGTGCGTCTGAAGAAAATATTAGAGAACTCTTTTCCAAAGCCTATAGGACAACACCATCAATTGTTTTTATTGATGAGATTGATGCAATTGCATCAAAGAGAGAAAATCTGCAGAGAGAAATGGAGAGACGGATTGTAACACAATTAATGACTTGCATGGATGGGTTCCACAAGCTTGTAGATTCTAATGATGCAAGTTCAAAGAATGATAATTCCAATGTTAGACCAGGCTATGTTCTTGTAATTGGTGCTACCAATAGACCTGATGCCGTTGATCCTGCGCTAAGGAGGCCCGGACGTTTTGATCGTGAAATCGTATTAGGTGTTCCAGATGAAAATGCAAGGGCTGAAATTCTCTCTGTCCTTACCAGCAACTTGAGACTCGAAGGTTCATTTGATCTTCTCAAAATAGCTAGGGCAACACCAGGGTTTGTTGGAGCTGATTTAACAGCATTGGCTAATAAGGCTGGTAATCTTGCCATGAAGAGAATAATTGATCAAAGAAAATGTGATTTATCTACTGATTTTGTTGATAAGGAACATATAGAAGATTGGTGGAGGCAGCCTTGGTCGCCTGAAGAGTTGGAAAAATTGGCAATAACCATGACTGACTTTGAGGTGATCAAATACGTATATATAAATCATGTTTGGATCCTTGTGAGATTTAATTTCTCTCTTTGAACGTGAATCTTTTTTGTAATTATGTTAGGTCTTATTTTGCTTGATTAGACTCCTGTTCTCTAGAGTGTTCCCTTTTGTGGGATTTGATATTTTCTGATTGCCTTTGCATTCTTTCATTTTTTTTTTCTCAGTGAGAGTTGGTTTTAATAAAAATAGGAACTTTTTGAATGATGCTAATTTCATGTTGAGTTATTGATTTTTTTTTTTAAAATGTTGATATTGACTAGATTTGTCATTCTCTCCGTGGTATTCTATAGGAAGCAATTCAAATGGTGCAACCTTCACTGAGAAGAGAAGGGTTTTCTGCAATTCCCAGTGTAAAGTGGGAGGATGTTGGAGGCTTAGAACAACTAAGAGCAGAGTTTGATCGCTATGTAGTTAGACGTGTAAAGTATCCAGAGGATTATGAGGTATTTATTTTCTGTTTATTTATTTAGAGAATCATTGTTTTTTGGTTCTTTCCCTCTAGCTCTTTCATTGCATAATCTTATTCCTAACCGTCAATTGAATTATTCTTTCATGTTTCTTAATAAAAGCTTGGTTTCTTATTAAAAAAATGTCAATTGAATATTTGAACTAGAGTATAATTCTATTGTAGTGCTTTGGTTTAGGACTTTAAATTTTCCAAAATCCAATTAATTAGAGAAGAAATTTTATTCTGACACTTTGGTTTTGGTTTTTCAAGCTTCATGCTCGTGGGTTTGTAAATTTCATTTTACCAATAAAATAGTAAGGCTTGTTTGGTATGCAATTTGGACTTTGTTTTAGGTTTTTTAGATTCATGACATCAAATGGATTCAATGAATATTTGTTAAGCAAACTTATTTTTTAAAAATGCTTTTGGATTTTGTGATTGAAATAGTAGAAATTAACCATCATGGGTTGACGTAGTGGTAAAAAAGGAGACAAAGTCTCAATAATTGGCTAAGAGTTTATAGGTTGAATCTATGGTGGCCTAGGTACCTAGAAATTAATTTCCTACAAGTTTCTTTGACATCCAAATGTTATAGGGTCAGGCGAGTTGTCCCGTGAGATTAGTCGAGGTGCGCATAAGCTGGCCAAAATTTGAAATTTCGAAATGCAATCAGCAGACTTACATTAAAAAAAGAAAAAGTTATGATAAATATAGTATTTTATGTTGTATACTCATTTCATTTTTGTTCAATTTAAATATGTATAATATAATATATTATTAATTATATGATATTGTAAGATAATAATTATACAAAAGTAATAACATAGAACATGTCTTGAAATGAATTAATATTAGTTGAGTTTTAACCTTATATTTAGTTGGTAATTAGAACATTTGTGTGTTGTGTGTGGGTATATATATATATATATATTTGATAAGGAACAGAAAACCTTTTATTCCAAAAGATCAAGAACAGCCTAACGGGCCAAGGGACAAGAAGTCCGTACCTTACATTCTCACAACAAGGACCACCTCTCAATCTAAATCAATGAGGAAGGTGGAGTAAGAATGATTTGTAACTGTATATTATCAAACACATTCTAGACACTTGTTTAAACTGGATATCAGTTTTTAAATCTATGACTGAACAGAAATGAAAAGTCTTTAATCCAAATTTAATTTCTCTTAATTTTCTTGGTTCTAGGGCTTTGGTGTGAATCTAGAGACTGGATTTTTGTTATATGGTCCTCCAGGATGTGGTAAAACACTAATTGCTAAAGCCATTGCAAATGAGGCTGGAGTCAATTTCATTCACATTAAGGTTCGGTATTTAAGCGACTCAAAGCTTAAAGCAGTAGTTTATCCTATAACATATTTGGGACAATCTTATTGTTCTCATATATATGCGCACACACACACTAACCGTTTCTTGCACAGGGTCCCGAGTTACTAAATAAATATGTTGGAGAAAGTGAACTTGCAGTTCGGACACTATTTAGTCGGGCAAGGGCGTGCTCACCATGCATTCTATTCTTTGATGAAGTATGTGATTCATGCATTACTATTTCAATTTGGTAGTTATTATTGTCGATGATCATTTTTGTATTTGTGCCTTGAGGGTTTGTACAAGGAATTTATATCTACGGTAGCAATTACATTAGTATATAATATTTACCCATGAAGTCGAACAAAACACAACTTTTTAAGAAGGTTCTAAATTAATGTTATTAAAATATTTACTTTTAAGTTAGCTATTATGAGCTAACCTAGTGGTTAATAAGAGAACATCCCGTTGATAAAGGGTTAAAAGATCATGGGATCAATCCATGATGGTTATCTACCTAGGATTTAATATCCTAGGCTATAAGTTTTCTTAACACCCAAATGTTGTAGGATTTTAAGTTGCATCAAATAACATCTTTCATCTTTATTTTAAACTTCATTTGCCACTATTCTTTTCTTTTTGAAGAAAGGAAACAAAGAGATTTTGTAAATTGCAAGGAATAAAGTGCAAAACAGGAACTGTGGGGATCATAAATTTTTCTCCAATACACATTAATAAACAAGAATTCATAGTTACAATGAAATTTACTAAAGCTACCCCAAAAAAAGAGGAGCTCTAAAATGGATGATCACCTAAATGAAAAATCTTCCCTTTTCTCTAGAACGGTTATGAATGTGTGGCTGGTAGATAGAAGAAAGATCTATACATATATATGATTATTATTTTAATACATTACGTTTCCACTTGTTTGTAATTATAGGTGGATGCCTTGACAACAAAACGTGGTAAAGAAGGGGGATGGGTTGTGGAGCGATTATTGAACCAGGTTTGATTAAGTGTCATTCAATGGATTCTTTTTTATTTTCTTGTGCTTCTTGTGTTTCCCTTTTCTATCCTTGTTTTTGTTTTTATTTTCTTTTTCCTCATTGGTTCACTGTGTTGAAATGGATCCACTTCATTTTTGTAGTTGCTCATAGAGTTGGATGGAGCAGAACAACGACGAGGTGTCTTTGTTATTGGTGCTACAAATAGGTAGATCTTTTTTATTTTATTTGCATTGGTAAGCATCATTATAATCTTAATACTCATATAATAAGTTTATTTTGGTAGACCTGAGGTCATGGATCCTGCGGTACTACGACCAGGTAGATTTGGAAAACTTCTTTACGTTCCTCTCCCTGGTCCAACTGAACGAGGGCTCGTTTTAAAAGCCCTTGGAAGGAAGAAACCTATTGATGTTAGTGTAGATCTACTTGCAATTGGACAAATGGAGGCTTGTGAAAATTTTAGTGGGGCGGATCTTGCTGCACTGGTTAGTTTTTACCTTTTTGTGTTTACAGTATTTATATTGTAGAATTATGATTGAACCCAAATATATTGAACTATAAAAGATGATAATGGAATTACAAGATAAACTAAGTGTTCGAGGTACATGAACCCTCCCAATCTTGAAAATACCCTCAAGGCCACCTAATTCATTCCCCAAAATATTGTCCGCCCTCCTCCTTCCCTACTCTCTATTATAACTAACAAGCCTAACAAACTCTCTAACTAATTACTATTATATACTTGCATATAATAATCATGGTTTCTTCTTTAGCATTTTACTTGGGTAAAGGTTGAAGGGAGAATGGTTAAGGTCAAGCTCATGTGATTTTATCATGGCAGATGAATGAAGCTGCAATGGCTGCTTTGGAAGAAAAATTGACATCAGACAGCAGTAATATTGAATCTGCACTATGTACAATCAAGATGATCCATTTTGAGCGTGGGCTAAATAAGATTTCTCCCTCTGTGTCAGAAAAGGTTTTATTTTCCTCATCATATTCAAAACAAAGTATTGTCGTGTATCATTTTCTAACTGTCATTTTTTCTCTTATTCTTCGGTGACAGCAAAAACATTTCTATGAGATTTTGTCGAAGAGCTTAAAAGCCGCTTAATGAACACAAGACAGTTAATTCAACAATATTTGAGAATGGGTACAGTTGCTGGTAAGTTCCAATTCCTAAAGAGTTGTAAGTTTTGCAATTTAATTTGGACTGAAAAGGCAATGTGAGGGGCCTTTTTTCGTGAAGGGCGATTGTTGTTAATTATCATCATGGTTGTCATTTTTTCTTTCCACTTTACAAATGAGAAAATTTTGTTAAACATAAATTTAATTTTGAGCAAAACTGTGCTTTTAGTCATTAAGATAACGTGCCTTTTGCCATGTTGAGTAAGGAAACTACCATACTTTTGTGATACACTGCAAAGGCACATTTTCACTTATGAAAGTTCGAAAATGGATGGAATTTTGATCCTTGAAATTACATTTTTGTTAGTTACATTAGACAAAAATTTGAATGAGGAATCTACAATGCTTGCGTAATATATAGTGATTATGTGGCTTTATCTATATATGTTGTGATACAGTGCTTATGTGGCTTTGTCTATATATGTATTTGATAAGGAAGCCATTGAATGTTAAAGTGTACAAAGGCTGCACAATCTTTTAAACAACTAGGAAAATTGTACTGTATGGCCAAAATAAAAGGCCAGTTTAGTTTTGAAAAATGTCCAAAAATAAAATTCTCTCATTTATGGCCACGTGTGGAAAATTTAAGTTCAATACTTTTTTCCTTTTTCCCATACTATCCATAAGCGATCTAATTTCCCGCAATGATGAGCATTTGTTATCCTCTAGTTTTGGGAAGCTTTTGTACCAAATTCCTCTAGTTTTTGCAAGCTTTCAAACCAAATTGGGAGGGTAAATCAAAATAGAGAACAATCCACAGATAAAAGCTACTGGTTCAAGTAAAAAATGAGGGGATGAATTGAATTGAAGTTTGTTTTGTAAATGGATGAGTTTTTGGGGTTTGAGGTTAGGTACCATATGACACATCTACTAAAATAAAAGTACAAGGTATTTGTGTGTTTTAATTGATGAAGATATTAGTTATTTTTAATACAAGGTATTTGTATAGTTCAGTACAAGGTACATATTTAAAAGGCTCACTTTAGTTTTTTCAAGGTATATAATGAAGATTTAAATTGTTTTTAGCTAGTTTTGAAAAAAAAAAATAATGAAGAAAAATCTAGCTTTTGTTGAGTAGAAGATATATATGGAGCTTAGTTGATGAAGATTTTTAATTGGTTTTAATACAAAGTATTTGTTCTAGTGTATTAAATATCAAGTGATTTTCAATGAAGGGAAGCCTATGGGTATGAAGTAAAGAAATTAGGAATATAAAACATTCGAATGATAGAGATCAAAACGCAAATACCCTCTTTGCAATTATGGAAACTAGATGATTAATGGAGTAGAGAGGGTTTGTTCACTAATAAAGAAGCGGGTAAGTGGATATGTGCCTTGATTTTATATGTTGCTCTAGTGAATAGGATGAGATGTTTGTAAGGACAATGTACTTTCATGGTTATGATGGAGAATTTTAAATTTTGGTCTTTTTTACATACAAGTATCTTTGCATTCATACACATTCTAGATTTTTTGAAGCTTTTAAATTATCTATGAATTTTATGTTAAAGTGATATATTTTTTTTAATGGTTGTTAATAACCATTATTTTCTTTATTTTAGGAGTTATTCTTAGGATTTTTTCCCCTTCAAATGTTGGTTCACTAAAATGAATGACCAAGGATTCCTATATTTAAGCAATTAGTTTTCTTTTATTTGAACTTTAAATAGGTTAGGATTTTGTATAATTTTACTATTTCATTTAGATATTCTGTTGAGGGACATTTTTTACATTTGATAAATCTTATTAAAAATTCTGAAAAAAATCTTTTGGCCATTTGTTCAAAGAAAAAGTTTGATGGCCATATTTCGAAATGCATATTCAAATTTGGCCAATTACGCTATTGCCCCCACGAAGGAAAAAAAAAAAAAAAAACCTAGACTTGTCAAATTTTATGTGCAATTTTTCTTTTCACTCTAGCTCCTTCCCCAAATCCCTCATTTTTTCTATACATTTTTTTTTCTTGTTTTTGCTCTTTCTATAACTCTTGCTATGTGGTCAAAATTAGACACACTAGATACTTCTTACTTTAGTTTAAGATCTACTTCTCACTTGGGTTCAAGATCACGAGGGAGATTATTGTTATTTTTTTGAGTTTTCAATCTTGAATTTGCGTTCTAGATTTGTGATTTTATTGCTAAATTCTTCTTCTGATCTTCATCCTGATTTCACTTTTGCTCCAACTTGCTCCGTAGAAATCAAATATGATAGGTACTTCTAGCTCTAATTTAAGATTACATATCAATATTATTATTTCTTTTTAAAATAAAAAATAATACATTATTCATTAAATAGATTTTATATAATTAAATTTTTTGTTTAGAAAAATATATATAATCATCTAAAACAATATTTTTTAGAAATATCTTTGGTTAAAAAAAATATTATTTGGAAAAAAATAAATCTACAATCAAATTAAAAAATCTGAATTAGATTAATGAAATTTAAAATAATTACTATTTCTTTTTTTAAATCCTACATTTTTTTTGGTTTATGTATTAAATTTTGTCAAATCCAAAATTAATACTAAATAAAATAAAAAGTGAAGAACTATAAAAAAATCAATAGGGCAGCATAAAATTAGTTAGTAACATAAAAGAGTATTCTAGTAATCATTTCAAATTTCATTCCCAATACTTAGAAAAGTAAACACCACTAATGAGTTTCTAATTATGATTCAATCCATTCCAATAAAACGTTATTAAACACTATGAATGTAATGACTCAACTTCCTAGGACGTGTTCTAGGTCGTTAGTTCATGCATGCATATATCTCAAAATGACATTTTTCATATATTTGACTAAAATCAAAGACATTTATAAAATAAATAACTTTATTAAATTTAAATAATTAAAAATCTTGGATCGGGACACCCAAAAAAATTATAAAACCAAAACAATGAACTTTGCATAAAACGCTAACGATGTAAAACCAAAATTTTGAATTTAAACATCAAGATTGGGATAAAAATATAAAAATGTGAGCGGAAGCATTGATTGGTCCTAATGGCACGGTCATTGATTCTTCCTGTCATTCGTTTATCTGTCCTTACTTTACCTGAAAGTTGTAACATAAGAAAGAGTGAGGATAAAAATACTCAGTAAGTGACCCATTATCGAGTCTATCTAGTAAATTTATTAATTTTTCTACACGGGACATGTGAACAAATCATAACATGGGCATAAGTAGTGAACCCGAAGGAACACAAACGTGATAGTCATGGTGATCCCAAAGGAACATAAACATGGCATAGAGTGTACACCACCCGATAGGATAACATGGACATAAGTAGTGAACCCGAAGGAACACAAACATGACAGTCATGGTGATCCTGAAGAAACACATGGCAGTTGTGGTGATCTCGAAGGAACACAAAACATGACATAAAGTGTACACAACCCGATAGGATAACTAACTGTCACTATTTAACGGGCATATGCGAGTCAACCAATAAGCCTTAAATCCTAATCATAGACGAAATTATTAAAACATGTAAATTATTATCATAAAGTTTCATGTCATGGTCATATTATCATAGCCTGTAGACTTTCGACATACCCAAAGCAATCCATTCATGAGTGAACACATAGTCAAGTCATTCCAATACATTCAACTTAACAATAATAACTTGGGTAGTGTGCCGACTCAAAGGCAAGCTGATAGTAAACCACTTACATTTATATCAAGCTTAATTAGTTTTATCCGAGCAAATAATCTCCTTCAACCTTTAGAAATCTTGAATAAATCCTACAAGATAAATTTAATTAAAATTTACATTAATGCCTAAGCACAAACATAAACTTGTTTAATTGTCTCCAAACAACTTACCTGAAGTGCAACCAAATCCCAATCCCCTTCCAAACTCTAAACAATGAATCCAACCTAGAGAAAAATTAATATTCGGGTTAAAAACCCAATTTTCAGCACTAATAAATCTTCCTAAATAACTTTCAAGACATTTTCACACACCAAAATTGATCCAAAATTGCCAAACCGAATTTTACTTTGCTGAACAGCACGATTCTACCTTCGAAACTTCTCAAAAACTCACTTCTAACACCAAGAATACAATAACATCAACCAATTTGAGTCACATATTAATGGGTAATCAATAAATTGCAAGAAAACTCACCAATACTTTTATACATAAGAGATCTACGCTTGAAAGATAAAAGAATGAAAAATATCACCAAGTTTTACAGGTTCTGTTTAGCAACGCTTACAGACTAACTAGAGCTAAAAAAAACGATCCAACCGTTCAAAACGAGACTTTATGTGTCCTGAACAGGATGACTAAATTTCAACATGATCCAACAGTTGGAATTTCAGAAATTGACAACTTTCCAGGAGTTGTCGCTGAAAATCCGAACTGCACTGCTCTCATTTTCCTTCTCCATTTTTCGATGTGTTTTTCTCACTTTCTACCTCATTAAGTCACTTCATATTTTATATATACATACCTAATTTATTAAGAAATTGGGGTTTATGATTATATATATATATATATATATATATATATATATATATTACTTTTTCCTCCACCAATTCAACTAAACAAATTAAATCTCCCAAATTAAAATTCAATTTTCACCAATTGAATTTAAACCCAAATCTTTTATTCTGTTTAATTTAAATTAAATTATCTTCTCAAAATAATTCAATTAAGCCTTAAAATTCAAAATAAGACCCACATAATTTAAGATAATTAAATTACCTAAAATTTTGGGTTGTCACATTCTTCCCTCCTTAAGGAACTTTCATCCTCGAAAGTTCTAATATTGTAAAAGCTCAGGGTATTTTGATCTTATCTCATCTTCTCTTTCCCATGTCGCTTCTTTGAACTGACGATTTTGCCATAAAACATTCATTAGTGCTATTAAAACTTTCACTTCTCTTGCAAGTGAATCAGATTCTTTTCATAACTCAAATTCTCATTCAGTTGTAAAGACTCGAAGTACACTACATGGGATGGGTCTGTCACGTACTTCCTCAACATCGAGACATGAAAAACATTATGAACCGCAAAAAGAGACGGTGCCAATGCTAATCGGTAAGCCACAGTACTTTGATTCGCTCCAAGATCTCATACGACCTAGTAAAACGTAGATTTAACTTTCCCTTCTTTCCATACTTTAGGACACCTTTTGCAGGTGCCACTTTTAGGAACACTTTATCACCTACCTTAAACTCTAAGCCTCTGCACCTAACATTGGTGTAACCCTTTTTTTTTTTTTTTTTTTGCTTTGTGTTGTTTGCATTCGTGTTCAATTTTTTGGATAACCTCATTAGTAGACTACACTAACCTAGGTCCCAATAAATTTCGCTCTCCAACATCATCCCAATAAATAGAAGACATGCAACTCTTTCCAGAAAGAACCTAAAAAAATGTCACATAAATTGTAGCTTAATAAATGTCATTACAAACAAATTTCATAAGATACTGATGTGAGTCCTAACTCCCTACAACCGCTAACGTGCAAGCACATAACATGTCCTCTAAAGTTTTGCTCAAACACTCTGTTTGACCGTCAAAATATTTGTGATAAGCTGTACTGAACTCTAACTGAGTGCTCAATGATTTCTGGAAACACTTCAAAAAAATGCATGTGAAACAGGGTCACTTTTGACATATAGAAATTGGAAAGTCGAGACTTGTGACAATCTCTTCTGAATATAACTATGAATCTTAAGATGTTGAAAATCAACAATTCTAAAACATTCTCACTCTAAAAGTTTTCTAGGCTTAAGAAGTCTCATTCCCTAAAACATGTATTTGAACTGATTAAGTTGACACAAGGAAATTTCTATACGTATGGTAGAGCAATTGACCAAACTAGATACAACATAATTCTAAGATATGTAGCAAGTAAAATCTTGTCCACTGGAATCTGCTTCTACTTTAGGAGCGTTAACTATGATGCCTTTCTTAGTAGCTACATGTGTGAGAAATAATATTGTCCAACTAAATCTCATATTCACTAGACACTCGATGTGAAGCTTTATATTGCCAAAGACTATAAAACTTACTCGCCAAATCTCATGTTACTCCTTAGTCTTAAATAGTTACATAACACTATTCAGACCCTCATACGAACGAGTTTGGAAATCCTTTTCAAAATAAGGTTCCTAAAGTTCTTGGACACTATACAACATCAGCCAATCTAAAACACATCTCCATAACTTTATAATAACATCATCCAATCCCTAAAAATAGTTTTTAAGATAAAAATCTTCTTGATTCGTAAATTCATCTCGATAATATCCATCTCCATAGAGTTTATCAACTCTTCGTCCGTGATAGAAGAAACATATTATCTGTGGTGTTTCAAGTTCAGGATTCAGAATCTGGATTCAACACCTAATGGCCCCGACATTCCTCTGCAACTTGGCTACGTTACCATAATCAACTCTTAATATAGTTGACATATAAGCACATTAAATCTCTTCTTAACATACAAAACTAGTGTGCCCAAAGACAAAACATTAAGGCGTCTGGAAAACTTCTATAGATAGTTCATGTATCTGTGACTTGCTATTCAACTCTACTAGCATCACTCTTTAAGCAACTTTAGGAATAAAAGTGTTCTATTCTCAAGTTCATCTTTTGTGCTAGTGGTCATCTTGGAAGGTCTAGATTAATTACTTAACCTTGACGTGCGTACTGCTTGTTCTTTAGTTGGAGCTAAATTACTTTCACTCCTCAATCAAATTGATGGCTATACTAGTTTCTTGTTCTAATTTGTGCCTAAAATAAAAATCTCCCAAACCTTACCAATACCTTCAATGATTTACCCATCCTCTAACCAAGCTTAAGCCTTCCATTTCCATAGTTCATAGCAACTACTGTTACTAAAAATCCTCACATAAAATATTATTTTCTTCAATTTCTTTATATTTTAAAGAAGTTTATCAAGCACTTTTTCAACACTTGACTGTCTGTGTTTAATATTTTATTTTAAGAAGAGAATTCTCATGCTAATATTGAGTTCCATGATCAATAGCTTAAGCAAGTCATCCTTTCAACCAACATATACTAAGGTCCTAAATAGTATTGCTTATACCACTCCAAGGCTAGTAAATACTCATATCCTTTATTAACACGCCAAACTAGACTTATGTACTTGTAGTCTCCAAAATATTAATTTCTTTTATCTTCTCAAAATAACAAAACCTTTTCTAAACACTTCTTTTCCTCCTACTTATCTTTGGTAAGATTGAAAAAAAAAATCAAGGTGCTCTTTTCACTTTTCCAAGTGAAACATAATCTCTATACCAGGATATGTAACTATTTATAACCCTTTCATAATCTATCATTCATTTCCAAGCTTCAAACATTAGTAGGGTATTCTCCACAAGTTAACGTTGCCTTTAAACTCCAAACACTTATCTTTCCTCTTGCCATAGGTAATTAAACTTGAATCTTTTCATCGCAACAAAACAATGACCAAACCCAAGTACCTTATGAATAATAATTCAAACCAGCAACTTATTTTCTCATTTTAAATCAATATTTGTTTTCAGCCATCATGGTTATTCTTGACGAATTCATTTTACTTTCGTTTTACCATGAGTTCTTCATATTATCACTTGTACTCCAACTAGTAATCTTTCATCCTTATTAGGCACGTTACCTGAAGAACGAAAAACACACACCTCACTCAAACCACAAATCTTTAGTACTAAAAAAGTGATCATGTCCTATTAATTCTTTCCAAAATTTCTCCTGAAGTGTTTGGTTTTAATATCTCGAACCCCTTAATAAATCTATAGTCTCTTCTTATTCTCTTTCTTATCTACAAAGCAACTTTAATCTCATACCTAATTGTGTGTTGTGTGGTGATAAATCTCCTTGTGGTACCACTAATCTCCTTTTCCAATGCAAAACATAAAACTAATCCTTAGTGAATTCTTATCTAGAATATTTTATTCTCTGCCTTAACATGTACATTCTTTTCTTCCTTAACTGTCATAACCCTACTTAGTTTCATCAAGTTTTAAGATCTCTGGACTGAATTGTATGTTCTTTACTGAGATAAACTAGCGTCAAGTGACCTTGTAAATATATCTTTTTCTTTTTCATAATACCATGGTTGATTAATCAATTCATAATAACTTCTATCGAGTCATTGACCTAGCATAAAATATAGTGGGTGCATTTAAACTAAACAAATATTTTAATGTACAATTTTACATAAAAACTTTACTTGCAAGGCGTACCTGGCGATGACAAAGAATCCGTTGATGGGTCATAGGGACATTCTGGACTTATATAATAAGTCAGTCTAGAAAACCTAAAAACTTAGGCTTTGATACCAACTGTAACAACTCGACTTCCTAGGACTTGTTCTAGGTCGTTACTTCATGCATGCATACATCTCAAAATGACACTTTTCATATATTTGACTAAAATCAAAGAAATTTATAAAATAAATAACTTCATTAAATTTAAATAATTAAAAATCTTGGATCAGGGTACCCCTAAAAAAATTAAAACCAAAACTGTGAACTTTGCATAAAACATCCAACGATCGAAAACCAAAATTTTGAATTTAAACATCAAGACTGGGATAAAACATAAAAAAGTGAGCTGAAGCATTCATTGGTCCCAATGGCACGATCATAGATTCTTCTTGTCATTCGCCTGTCTGTCCTTGGTTTTTCCTGAAAGTTGAAACATAAGAAAGAGTGAGTACAAAAATACTCGGTAAGTGACCCACTACTGAATCTATCTAGTAAACTTATTAATTTTCCTACACGGGGCATGTGTACAAATCATAAGATGGGCATAAGTAGTGATCCTGAAGGAACACATATCATGGCAGTCGTGGTGATCTCAAAGGAACACATATCATGACAGTCGTGGTGATCCCGAAGGAACACATTTCATGGCAGTCGTAGTGATCCCGAAGGAACACATATCATGGCAGTCGTGGTGATCCCAAAGGAACACAAAAATGGCATAAAACGTATGCAACCCCATAGGATAACTAACTGTCACTATTTAACATGGCATGCATCAATCAACTAATGTCTTAAATCTTAATCATAGACACAATTATCAAAGCATGTAAATTATCATCATAAAGTTTCATGTCGTGGTCATATTATCATAGCCTGTAGACTTCCGGCATACCCAAAGCAATCCATTCATGAGCGAAACATAGGCAAGTCATTCCAATACATTCAACTTAACAATAATAACTTAGGTAGCATGCCGGCTCGAAGGCGACCCGATATTAAACCACTTACCTCGAATCAAGCTTAATTAGTTTTATCGAAGCAACTAATCTCCTTCAATCTCTAGAAATCTTGTATAAATCCTACAATATGAATTTAATTAAAATTTACATTTAACGCCTAAGCGCAAACATAAACTTGTTCTAGTTGTCTCCAAATTACTTACTCGAAGTGCAACCAAGTCCCAATCCTCTTCCCAACTCTAAACAATGAATCCAACCTAAAGAAAAGTTAATATTACGGGTTAAAAACTCAATTTTTAGCACCAATAAAACTTCCAAAACAACTTTCAAGACATTTTCACTCACCAAAATTGAACCAAAATCGCTAAACCGAACGTTACTTCGCTCGACAACACGCTTCCGCTTTAAAAAAATCTCCAAAACTCACTTCTAACGCCAAGAATAAAATAACATCAACCAATTTGGGTCATAAATTAATGGGTAATCAATAAATTGCAAAGAAAACTCACCAATACTTTCCTACATAAGAGATCTACGCTTCAGAGATAAAAGAACGAAAAATATCACCCAGTTTTACAAGTTCTATTCAGTAGCGCTTACAAACAAACCTGTTGGGTTTTTGGAAAAATATTAGAAGTGCAGTTGTCTCATATCGGTTAAATTGAAGAATGAGGGTGGACTCCAAGCCTATAAAAGGAGCCTATGCCTCTAGTTTCAATTTGTTCTAGTTAGAAACACTTTAAGCTTAATGTGCTAACTCTAGGCAAATTCCTTTTGTATTCTCTAATTTGCGAGTGGGAAGAAGGTATGAGTAGTATAAAAGCTTTGAGAGAGTGCTCTTGTAATTTGGATCGGGAGAGAGAATTATTCTGTGTGATTGTAACAATTTTTCACATAGTAGATTTTTCTTGGTCTGTGGTTTTTCTCCGAGTTGGGAGTTTTTCACGTTAATTCTTGTGTTTCCAATTTTTGTGCTTTCTTTTAATTTCTCAATTATTTTTCTGCTTATTCCTGCAATAGAAGTGAGAGATTTTTTCCAACAAAACCAAAGCTCAAAATAGCGATCCAATAGTTGAAAATGAAGCCCTATGTGTTCCGAACATGATGACCACATTTTAACACGATCCAATGGTAGAAATCCGGCAATTGGCAACTTTTCGGGAGCTTCGTGAATGCATGAGACCCTAAAGTTGAGGGAATGTGAACTCGTGAGTTACTGAGTTGAGTATTTCAGTATTCCTAATTTTGAAGTTTATGACACGTGTCATGTGGTGACTGATGAGTTCGCTTGGTGTTCACATGACTATGATGATTGACTTGATTCTTCTCTCTATCCCTGACGCTTCGTATTTAGTAGTCCATCAATTCAATTCAATTCAATATCCTTCCTAGGCTATATGAATTTTGATATTTAATTTATATTTATGATAATATAATTATTTTAAAAATTTATATGACTTAAATTGCAAATAATTTTGTTTAATATAAATCGAATAGGTCTATAAATCTAAGAAATAACAAAGTTTGCAACCCACTATTGTTTAAGAGTGTCTCATGCACGTCAATTCAAACATAACGAGGTAGACAAAGACAAAAATTATCATCTCAAAGTTTGATGGTTCCACTCTAATATTCTGCCATTGTTGTACTGAAATTTTTTTGGTTTATACATGTTTTTGGCATGGCTTAATTGCAACGATTTTTGAAAATTTCAAATTATAGATATAGTTCATGAAATTAATAGGTGTAGTTGTAGGGGTGTACGGGTATTTCATCTTATCCACAAAACTCTTTCTGATTGCAACCAATAAAAAAAATTTCAATGTGGGATAACGTGCATCGTTTATGATTGCAATAAAAAAATGGTTGAAAAAAACCTCTCACTTATACTGCAGAAATAAGCAGAAAATTAACAAATAAACTAAAATATCAAAACAATAAAACTAAAAACACAAGAATTTACATGAAAACTCCAAACTCGGGGAAAAACCATGATCACAAGAAAGAAATTAGGTGAAAATTTACTATAATCATATAGAATAATTCTCTCTCCAGATCCTAATTAAAGAGCACTCTCTCAAAGCTTTTATACTACTCACACCCTTTAATCCCACTCTCAAACTAGAGAATATAGAAAAGGAATTTAATAGAGTTAACACACTCCTTAAAGTGTTTCTAATTGGAATAACTTGAAACTAAAGACCTTGTTCCTTTTATAGTGTTTGGAGCCCATGACTTCTTTAAACTTTTTCGACGTAGGATAACTGAACTTCTAATATTTTGCTAAAATCCAACAAAAACTTCCAATGTACAATAATTGAACAAAATTTAGAAAATCCATCTTATAAATAAAGACAATTTTCCATCTCAATTGTTCATCAACTCATATACATTTTAATCACATAAATTTGAAATTCAAAGATGATGATAACTAAGATTATTTATGCATTATTAATGTGTTTATGTTATGATTTGTTGTGGGGATCAGCCTCTGGAGAGCAATGTGGAAGGCAAGCCCATGATGCTCTTTGCCCCAATGGTCTTTGCTGCAGCTCTCATGGGTGGTGTGGCTCAACAAATACTTATTGTGGAAATGGCTATCAAAACCAATGCTCCCGACCTCAACCTACCCCGCCTCAGCCTCCCACCCCTCCCGGAGGAGACGTCAGCGATCTCATCTCAGAAGTTCTTTTCAATGATATGCTTAGCCGTTGTGACAGTCTAGAATGCCCTTGCCATGGGGTTCTATACTTACGATGCTTTTGTTAACTCTTCTCAAACTTTTGCTGGCTTTGGCACAACCGGCAGTGCGATTACTCGTTTAAGAGAGTTGGTAGCTTTCTTTGGCCAAACTTCTCACAAGACTTTGGTTAGTTCTTGCTAAATCACGAATCAACCCAAAAAGCTTAGAACATGTTTGGTAGGCAATTCAGATTATGTTTTATATTTTCAAGTTTAGTAAGTTCAACTATATTTGGTAAACAATTTGGATTATGTTTTTTAAACACTATTTTTAGATTATATGATCCAACCAAGGCAAACTCTAAAAACAACCTTTTTATGTTTTTTGTTTATCGAGATTTTGAATTCGAAACTTTAAAATACAAAATTATATTAGTAAAGACAAAAAATTATTTAGAAAAAATAAAAACAAGAAGTTCACATTATAAACTCAATTGTTTTTGCAAAATTGAAATTTGTATTGTTAACAATTCCATAAATTAATTAGTGATAGTTTATATTTAACCTAACATTTAATAACGCTAATTAGTTTTATGGTTTGTCGCACGATATTTCCGAAGAAATTTGATTCGTGAAATTTGACTTTGTATTTGTATTAATTTAAGTATAGTATAGTGAGTTCAATCTCTAATACATAATCCTTTGATTTTTTCTCTAAAAAAAAATAAACTTTGATTCTTGGGCTTATTGATTTACTTAGATGATCGGCCTATGGGCTTGTTGATCTTCTTAGATGATCTGCCTTTGGACTTGTTGATCTCCTTGTATGATGGGCCTTTGGGCTTGATGATCTTCTTGGATGATCAACCTTTGGGTTGGTTGATTTTCTTGGATGATCGACCTTTGGGCTTGATGATCTTCTTAGAGGATCGACTCTTAGACTTGTTGATCTTGGATGATTGTTTTGGATCGGCCTTTGGCTTGTTAATCAACTTGGATCTGCCTCTTGCTTATTTGTAACGTCCCAAAATTTAATTTCAAGGGTTAATAAGTAAATTGTTGGATTTTGTGGAATTTGTTTTTGAGTGGGTTTTTATTTTGAAGAACTTGGTGATTTTGGGAGAAGAAAAAGGAATAATAAGTTTAGATAGATTTATTATTATTCAAATTGTGTTATAAGTTTTAGCATACATGTTTCTGGCTACTGGCATGTTTATGATTTATTTGGCTACTGGCATGTTTATGATTTATCGGACTACTGGCATGTTTATGACCTCCCTGGCTGTTGAGAATTTACTAATTGTGTATGCGTATGTATAACTGAATCTGATGCCAACGCCCGTTTGTCCCATGTTATTTGATAGTGAATCGTCAGGTTCACCTCCAGTTTCAACGGTGTTCCATCAAGCCACTAGACATGCGTGGACCGACGGGTTCACCTCCATGTTCACTGGTGTGGGTCATCAGGCTCACACTTCAACATTGACGGCGTGCCCTCAGGCCGCTAAGCATGGTGACGGGGTAGTTTGCCTATACACCTAGAAATCCCAACAGTGGGATTACTTACTGAGTTTTTATACTCATTCAGTTTTTTTTTTGGTCCGGCGGGCGACAAACAAAATCTGTGACCGGGCCAAATAGGGACACGTGGAGGCTTCCGCATTTCATTTGTTCATGTTTTCTTAAATAAGTTGTCCAGTTTGTTTTCTTTTTGACCGATGAATCTATTCGTTTATTTATTTTATCCGTTGCCTGTTTTGATTTAGTTTGTTGGTTAGGGGTACCCCGATCAAGGTTTAGTTTTATGTTATTTGTAAAGGATATTGAAATATTTAAATTTAATTATTTATTTTATGAATTTCTTGATTTTTAGCCAAATTACGAAAAGTGTTGTTTTGAGGTATATGCATGCATGAGTAACGACTTCTAGAAAGTCGGGTCGTTACAGTTGGTATCAGAGCGTAAGTTTTAGGTTCTGTAGAATGACTTACAATGTAAGCCCAAGTTGTCCCATTTGATCATAACGGATTCTTCGTCGCCGCCAGGTACGTTAAAATAAATTACGTTAAAATAAGTTTATGTGTATGGTGTGTGCATGCGGGACTTCACCTGTTGGATTGTTATGTTGGCTGGTCTTCTTCTCTTTATGGTGCAGTGTTTGCTAAGGAATGTAATGGGTAATTGTTAGGTGATGGCGCCAAAGGACAAAAGGAAGAAAAAAGTCAAAGTCACACAACAAAATTCCGTGGGCCCAGACCCCCCAGCGCCGGAGGATTCCCCACCGCCTAGAGACCCTTCAGGGTCAGGGTGGCAGCAGACACGAAGCAGGAATCGAACAGAGGGTACGAATGCACCTACGGGTACTCCGACGGAATTTATAGCTATGGCAGCAGCGATAGGGGAAGTGTTGCTAGAAAAAAATGAAAGAGATGATGGATGAGCGACTGGCCCAGTTTGCCCAGTCCTAGCTGGCAACCGCCCAACCAGCTCAAGTACCACAGGGGTAGGCCCCACAGCAGAATGCGCAGGACCTATCTGTTGAAGCTAAACATCTGAGGGATTTCAGGAAGTATAACCCTCGCACCTTCGATGGGTCACTGAAGGATCCTACAAAGGCGGAAATGTGGTTGTCATCAATCGAGAAAATTTTTCGCTATATGAAGTGTCCAGATGATCAGAAACTTCAGTGCGTCGTGTTCATGTTGACAGACAATGCAGAGATTTGGTGGCCTCAGCAGAGAAGACTATAGACAAGAATGGAGGGCTTGCATCCTGGGAGCAATTCAAGGAGCGTTTCTACGAGAAGTACCTTTTGACCTACACCCGGCACAGTAAACAAGCAGAGTTCTTGAATTGTAAGTAAGGAACCATGACAGTGGAGGAGTACGAGCAGGAATTCGACAAGCTGTCCCATTTTTCCCCAAGACTTGTGGCCACCGAAAAAGACAGGACATAAATGTTTATTCAAGGCTTAAGGAGTGGAATATGAGGGTTGGTGCACACGATAGAGCCCCAAACTTTCGTTGCAGCGCTTTGTGCCGTCGTAAGGATCGAAGCGAATGCCAGAGACGGAGGTGAATATAAAAAGTTGGAAGCTGGGGTTTCTGTGGGGCAGAAGAGGAAAGCATCTGAGCTAGCACCAAGGGACCAGCCTTCGGACAGACCCTTACGACATTACCGGCAGCAAGCTTTAGAGGCAGGCTGGGTAGAGAGAAGCCGACCGGTGTGTGGCACTTGTGGAAGGCGGCATTGGGGGCGATGTTTGGCTGGCTCTGGAGTTTGCTTTCATTGCAGACAGGAGGGGCATTCAGTTGACAGATGCCCTAACAGGAACAGGTCAAGTAGCAGAAGCCAGTCTACCAGTTTTAGTTAGAGGGGTTTGAGCGCCCCACAGCAGCAGCAAGGCCGAGTATTCACTACAACTCGACGAGAGGCAAACAAGTTTAATTCTGTGGTGACAGGTACACTCCCTATCCTTGGATATTATGCTTTAGTTTTATTTGATTTGGGCTCGTCGCATTCTTTCATTTCATCTTTATTTGTAAGGCGAGCCATGTTAGAACTAGAACCTCTGCATTATGTGTTATCAATTTCAACTCCGTCAAGAGAACTTATGTTAGCTAATGAGAGAGTGAAGGCTTGTCAGTTAGTGATAGCGGGGCACCCGCTAGATGTAACCTTGATAGTGTTGGACATGCGAGATTTCGATGTTATCTTGGGCATGAATTGATTAGCTACTAACCATGCCAGTATTGACTGTGCCCGTAAGGAAGTAGTTTTCAACCCTTCTATGGGGACCAGCTTAAAGTTTAAAGGGGTCAGGACCGTGGTCTTACCCAAGGTAATTTCAGCCCTGAAGGCTCAGAGGCTACTCAATCAAAGGACTTGGGGTTTCTTGGCTAGTGTAGTGGATACCAGAGACACTGAGGTCGCTTTGACCTCAGAGCCAGTTGTCAGAGATTACCCCGACGTCTTCCCAAAGGATCTTCCAGGTTTACCACCGTACTGAGAGATAGACTTCGCCATTGAATTGGAACCAGGTACGACTCCCATCTCGAAGGCTCCTTATAGAATGGCCTCTGCAGAGTTGAAAGAGCTTAAGGTTTAGTTGCAAGAACTGCTGGACAAGGGTTTTATACGGCCGAGCGTGTCATCTTGGGGTGCACCAGTGTTGTTTGTAAGAAAGAAGGATGGGTCATTTCGCTTATGCATTGACTATCGAGAGTTAAACAAGGTAACTGTCAAGAACAAGTACCCTCTTCCCCGGATTGATGATCTATTTGACCAGTTACAGGGAGTGACTGTATTTTCCAAGATTGACCTTCGTTCAGGGTATCACCAGTTGAGGATTAAGGACAGTGATATTGCGAAGACGACATTTCGCTCCAGGTATGGGCATTATGAGTTCATTGTAATGTCATTTGGCTTGACCAATGCTCCTGCAACATTCATGGATTTGATGAATAGAGTATTCAAGGAATTCCTCGACACCTTCATGATAGTTTTCATTGACGACATTCTAATTTATTCCAAAACGGAGGCAGAGCATGAGGAGCATTTGTGAAAAGTCTTGGAGACCTTGAGATCGAACCAATTGTATGCCAAATTCTCTAAGTGTGAGTTCTGGTTGCACCAGGTGTCCTTTCTAGGACATGTAGTGTCGAAGCAGGGAGTATCGGTGGATCTAGCTAAGATCGAGGCAGTTTTGAGTTGGCCTCGCCCTTCAACCATCAGTGAAGTGCGTGGTTTTCTGGACTTAGCAGGCTATTACCGTCGATTCGTTAAGGATTTCTCCCGGATAGCCATTCCTTTGACACAGTTGAATAGGAAAGGAGGTTCGTTTGACTGGAGTAAAGCTTGCGATGACAGTTTCCAGGATCTTAAGTAGAAATTGGTTACCGCGCCAATTCTCACAGTGCCAGACGGATCAGGGAGCTTCATGGTCTAGAGTGATGCTTCGAAGAAAGGTCTGGGGTGTGTGTTGATGCAACATGGTAAAGTAATCGCTTATGTCTCTCGTCAGTTGAAGATTCATGAAAGAAACTATCTCACTCATGATCTGGAGCTAGCAGCAGTGGTTTTTGCTTTGAAGATTTGGTGACATTATTTGTATGGGGAAAGTGATATGAAAACCTAGTAATTTGAAAATTAGGAACCCAATTGTTGAACCCCTAACAACAAATCCCAAAACCCCCAAATCAATTGATGTCAATCCAAAGAAAAAGACTAGAATTGGATTACCTTTTGATCGAAGACCAAGAGATAAGGAGAACTAGTTCCTTACTCCAAGTTCGAACACTCCACAAGCAAGATGATCAAACTTACCTAAATGTTCTTGGCATGCAACCCTGATTCAAGAATTGCAAAAGTAGCAGGATGAAACTCCGTCATCTACCAGAGAATTCTTATTCAAGAAAACCCTAAAGTTATAAAAACATCAAAACTTCCCCAACAACTTAATGGCTAGACTTTAAATAGTCTCCCAATAAAAGAAACCCTAATGCACTTAGTAAAAGACAAAATTACCCCTACTTAAATGTCATAAAAAAGGATAAATGAAAATATTAAATTACATCAAATTATTAATAATAATTTGATGCCTTGGTGTTTATATCATCATCTCCTCCTTTGAAGGATTCGTCCTCGAATCCAAATCAAAGCCTTGTAAAGCAGTTGAAGTCAGAGAAAAAAAAAAAAAATGATGTCAATCGGTTTCATCTTGTAGCATCAATTGAAACCAATTATAAAGCTTTTGATCAAATGTAGCGGCTTGAATCCCCTACATTGAGTTCACCTCCGATTGAATGTGAGAATTCAACGCTAACTGTAGCTTCTTGGCTCTTGAGCGTGTGATTGGCCCCGAAGGTAACAAAAGGGCATCCTGGTCATATCATCTTGTCCCCCTTTTGAAGGATTCGTCCTCGAATCAAGTTCATTATCTGCATCAAAAGGAGTTAAGTCAGAAACATTAAAAGTAGCACTCACCCCATATTTACCTTCAAGATCAATCTGATAGGCATTGTCATTGATTTTCTTCATCACTTGAAAAGGTCCATCTCCCTTTGGGTTTAACTTAGAGTCTCGTTGATGTAGCCATCTCATCAGCTTGAAAATTCACAACCTCGTTAGAAGGCAAAGGCAACAAATCAATAGGTGATAAAGGGTTAAAATCCGTACACAATCTCAAATGGTGTACATTTAGTGACACTATGAACAGCCCTGTTATATGCAAATTCAATAAAGGGTAGAAAATCCTCCAAAGTTTTGATGTTTCTATGCCCAATTCTTCAAGCAACGTGGGCAAATCTTCTTCCCATTCACAGTGGCCCGACTATGCACGCAGCAAGGATTCATGGAAGATGCGCTCGAGGAGCCTGTGCGAGGCATCATTACCAACAGTACGCTAAGGCGCTTGCTGAAAGACTCAACGCACCAACCTGAAATCATCAAGCCGTCTAAGCGCCCAGCGTCACGCCATTCATCGCCACCACCGCCTCCAAAGAGAAGGAAGTTGGTGAAAAAGCATTTTGAAATTCACGTTGGCGCGCGTCTAGAGGAAGAAATTGCTCCTGTCAACGTTGCATCAATTTCCCGCTTCCAAGAAGAAAAATCTCCTTCACCGCCACCACTCCCAAAGCCTATCCAAGATAGATCAACTTCAGCGCACCCAACCAACGAAGGGAGGCATCTCCAAAGCTGCCAGTTGATCTCAACACCATCCCTCCTCCTCCTGAAGAATTACCATCAGCGCGGGAATGCGCTGGAGAGAGAGAGAGAAAGCTCCGCTTGAAGGGGAGTTTGACCTAGAGTTTCTCTTCCGGGCGCCGGCTATTAATGAGCCAAGCAAATATAGGCCAGCCTTTGAAACATATGGCCCAGATGTCTGCGTTGGTGAAACAAGTAGGCGTCCACCTCTTCAGCAAGATGAACATTCGTCGCACGGACACGAAGCTGTTGATCGAGACTTCGACGAATTGTGCAAGTTTTTGCATGACAACCTGAGAGAACCCATCTTAGGAAGTCTTGATGAATTGTCGCGCCAACAAATTGAACTTATGCGACAACAGCAAGCACTTGCCCAACAACAAACTGAGCTGTGCGGCTTTGTCCAACGCCAGTCTCAGTTAATTCAACGTTAGCAGCTCATCACACGATCGTTCATCCGTTATCAAACGCAGAGGCAACATGAGCAGTTCTGTTTTTCAATTCAGTATATCAAAGACGTGTTGTCTCAGTTGGTTTCTGGACTTGCAATTCTGCCGCATCTCCTTGATCCTCTTCAATTTCCCGATGACAAAATTCATTCTCCTATGCCCAACAATGACAACAACACAGGAGGAAATTAAATTTGGGGGTTCAGAGCATCATCCAAAAAAAAAAAAAATTTCCTGCGTTGAGATTGAAACCTGCCCGTAGTTGGATGTCCGCATGACACTCGTGGGGGCAAGCCAAAACGAAAGTGGGAATCATGATCAATGCCAAAATGCAATAAAGCAGTTTTGCTTAAAGGGTGCCTGCTCGTAGTTGGATGTCCGCATGACACCCGTGGGGGCAAGCCAAAATGAAGGTGGGTAACCCAAGTCAGCGCTGATAAAAAAAAAAGAAAAAGAAAAAGAAAAAGAAAAAACAACAACAACAACAGAAAAGAAGAAATGCGTCTAAGAACCATAAGTCATTTCTGGAAAAGAAATATACGAAAGTTCTTGGAAAAAAGAAAAAAAAAAGAATTTTGAAAACGAAGGTTGCCGCCTCTAAAATGTAAAAAAATTTTAGAAAGTGGGAAATATTGCCTAGAAAGAAATGTTTGTCAAAAATAATTCCAAAATATTGAAGCATATTTAGAAGTTTAATTAAGGCAATGAGTTGATGATGAACGCATGTTAAAGTCCTAGACATATGCTTGAGGACAAGTATTGTTTTAAATTTGGGGGTGTGATAACTTGTAGAAATACAAGTTATCTTATTCGATTCTTTAAAACAATTAGAGGAATTCGCAAGGAAATAAGTGAAATATGGTATAAATCGTAGCTAATGAGCATGCTTTGCAATCAGATATTTACATATGCCATAAGAAGGAAAATTATGAAAAATTCTTGATTTCATCGCAGGAATTCAAAGATAAAGTATAAAAACTGAAAGCACTGCTGCAACCATGATCGCATAACCATAGAAGAGGCGACCAACATGAACCATGCGATGAACGATAAAGGTCTGACACGCTCAGGCGGCGACTGTCAAATCCACAGAACTAGTTGGTAGCTGATTAGACAGATTCATGGTAGAACCAATGTACTTGCAACAAAGCAAGCGGCGCAGCAGGGCATGGAATTTAATGCATGCGTCAGGAAATCATTGGAGAGAAGTTGCATTGACGCCTATAAATAGTCAGCTTAAAAACTGAAGAGGGGGTTAGTTGACTTGAAAGATCAGCTTCCCCGAGAGAGAGAGACGAGCATCGCCATCTTCAAACCTCAAGCTGTTCTCTGCAGAATTCCGAATACAAATTTCAGAATTCCTCTTGGAAAAGCTTGAGTCATCTTCAACCTTGAAGTATTATCATCAAGCAGCGAATCCTAAGCCAGCGAGATTAAGAGATTGACTCAACGGCCCGACATCTTTATCCAGTTCTTTCTCTTACTTATATTTGTATTCTGAATTGATTTTGAGAGATTTCTGATTCAAATATTAATATAAGTCCATATGTTTCATCCATCTACCTACTTGTTTGTATTTTATTCTTTTGATATGTTGGAAGATCTAATCTAAGTGTGAATCTATGCATGTTTAGTGGTTTCACTAGTTAATGCATCAGTAATCCTTGCTTTAAGCCATCGAGAGATACGTTTAAAGCTTGAGTTCTTGCCTGAGAGGGTATAGAAAGTGTAAAAAGCATTAAGTAGTGAGAATTAGCATCTTAGAAATAAGGTGAATCAATTCATCAGTCGATTATCGCATGTACCTTAGAGATAAGGAAAGTGTAGATTATGAACTGAGATGTTGCTACCGAACGTATATGATCGACACCGCTAAGAAAGCATAGACACATGCTGTAGAGATTCTTGCCTGTTATTAAGATTAATTTACAAATGTCATCGCATGCTACTTGCATAGAGAAATACTTCATTGACAAACATCACAAATCCCTTTGCTCGTCGCCTAGCTCTCTCGTCTTGTAATTAATATTTTAGGTTAGTAACATATTTCTTCCCCCTATGTATAAAACATTCATCGCATGAGTCTTCATCGCATGGTTAGAAACACAAAAGCACAAAAGTCCCTGAGTTCGACCCTGGACTTACCAGGTTACTGATTTAAGCTTACACTTGGACTCAAATCAGATAAAGCTTGTGTTTATCGCATAAAAATTCATAACATCAGTCAGTTAATGACGAAGTACGCATGTATACATTGTCTATGCGTTGCACTTTTTGAACGCAACAACTATCCTTTCCTCTCTTAGATCGAGGTAGACCCAACACAAAATCCATTGAAATATCTAACCATGGTCCACTAGGGATTGGCAAAGGCAAATATAGTCCATGTGGTTTCGACTTAGACTTAGCTTCCCTACATGCAATACATCTATCACACTCCTTATGTACATCATGTCTCATTTTAGGCCAATAAAAATGTTCACTCAACATGTCATATGTCTTAGTGACCCCAAAATGTCCCATTAAACCTCCCACATGCGCTTCCTTAACTAGTAACTCACGAATAGAACATGTGGGAATGCAAAGTTTATGTTTTCTAAACAGAAACTCATCAAACAACATATAATCAGGCACAACACGTTTTTGCTTGAGATGTTCAATAATAGATGCAAAATAAGTGTCTTGTGAATACAATGTCTTAATATGTTCAAACCCAAGCAACCTAGTGTGAAGGGCGTTTAGTAAAACATACCTCCGAGATAGTGCATCTGCTACTATATTTTCCTTACCTTTTTTATACCTTATCACATAAGGAAAGGTCTCAATGAACTCTAACCATTTCGCATGTCTTCGATTCAGCTTGTGCTGGCCTTTCAAGTGTTGTAAGCTTTGGTGGTCAGTGTGAATAACAAACTCCTTTGGCCACAAATAATGTTGCCATGTTTGTAGTGCTCTCACCAAGGCATAAAACTCCTTGTCATATGTAGGATATTTCAAAGCAGCTCCATTTAGCTTCTCACTAAAGTACATCAATGGTCTTTGATCCTGCATTAACACAGCTCCAATCCCTATTCCACTGTGAGCAAGCAAGTCATCAACTTGCTTCTGAATCTCCTTGGCCTCATGTGGATTGGTCCGGTAGGCTGGTCGATTTGGAATCTGAGCACCTGGAATAAAGTCAATCTTATGCTTGATGCCCCTCAAAGGCGGTAATTCCTTAGGTAACTCCTCAGGAAAAACGTCCTCAAATTTCTGCAAAAGAGACACAAAAACACTAGGCAAAGATGACTCTAGATCCTGGGTTAGAAAGTAAGCTTCTTTAAATGTAACCATAATTATGGTTCTTTTTAATAACATAGCTTTCCTAACCTCACAAGATTTAGCACTCCAACTAGCTAGTTTTCTCTTTTTTTTCTCTTTAGGTCGCATTCTATCAACTTGCTTTTCTCTCAATCCCTCATTGTCTCTTAAGCTCTTTTTTTCTTTCTGCAATCCCTCATTTTCTCTCAAATTCTCTTTTTCTTTTCCTTTTTCTTTTGCTTTTGCTGCGACCTCTTCTTTTCTTTTTTCTAACTTCTCTTGATTAATAAGTACTTCTTTGGGGGATAGGGGTACAAGTACAGTTTTCCTACCATGGTGGGTGAAAGTGTAACGGTTAAGAAAACCATCATAGATAACCTTCCTATCAAATTGCCAAGGCCTACCAAGGAGTATGTCACCTACATGCATGGGTACCACATCATACAATACTTCATCCTTGTATCTCCCTATGGAAAAAAGAACCTTCACCTGCTTAGTCACCCTGAGCTCCCCACAATCATTAAGCCACTGTAGTTTGTAGGGCCATGGATGAGGTATAGTATCCAAGTCTAATCGCAAGACCAAACTAGAGCTGACGACATTCGTATAGCTTCCACTATCAATTACTACACTACATGGTATAGTTTGTACAAGGCAACATGTATGAAAAAGATTCTCTCTTTGATTCTCCAAATCATCCTCCTTTATGTGTGTACTTAAGGCCCTTCTAGTGACTAAGGATAATTGCAACATATCTTCCACTTCTTCCCCTCCCTCTTGGTCACTCATTAACCCTCTTGTCTCTTCATCATCTTCACTCACATCAGTGACTATTTCTCCCTCTCTAATAATCATTGTCCTCTTATTAGGACATTCTCGACTTATGTGTCCCACTCCTTGACATTTCCAACACTTAAGATCTCTATTTCTACCTGTGGTTGCCTCCATCTTTGGTTTTGCTTTCGACGAAGACTCTCCCTTATCTTTAGGTTTATCACCTCCTAACTTAGCTTTAAATTTAGATTCTGCAGGGTTGTCACTATGTTTCCCAAACGTTCAATTGGAAAAGTTTTTAGAAGTGTACCTTGATTTTTGCCTTTCAAATTGCTTTTCAACTTTCACTGCAAGGTGCACCAATTCCTCCATATCATCGTATACTTGTAATTCGACACGTTCGGTCACATCAATATTTAAACCATGAAGAAATCTAGCCATAGTATTCTCTTCATCCTCATCTATCTCCAATCTTTCCATCAACATCTCCATCTCCTTGAAATAATCATCCACACTTTTACTTCCTTGGCGCAGAGCTTGAAGTTTTTGTGCACAATCTCTCAAGTAATGTTTCGGTACAAATCTCCTCCTCGTGAGCTCTCTCAATTCTAGCCATGTTTCCACGGGACCCTCTTGTCGTCGCCTCTTTTAGAACACACCTTATCCCACCATGTGTGTGCATATTCCTTAAAATGTGTTATAGAGATAGTTACTTTTTCTCTTCAGAGAGATCGTTACCACGAAAAATATGTTCCGCCTCATGTTCCCATTGGAAGTAGTCCTCAGGGTCGGACGTACCATAAAATTTTGGAAATTTAACTTTGATGTTTCCAAAACCTCGATCGCTATAATGGCTCTCTCTTCTACCTTGTGGCCTTCTATTGTGAAAACCTCCTCTTCCCCTTTGGACTTGTCGCTCCCCTCTTCTAGGCCCATCTATAGTAGGGTCAGAATCAGATTCATCTTGCTCTGAGTCTTCTTCCTCCTCAGGAACCTTTACAACCCGCCTCCTTACTTGAGGTCATTCCCTAGCTTGAAGCCTTTGTTCTATTCTATCCAATCTCGCATTGATTAAGGTTTCCAAGTTTCGCATGACTCCCTCATTGAATCCTTCTTGTAACTGCCCCTGTGGAACACCTCCATTGCCTGACATTGCTGCAAAACAAGAAAAAAAACAAATGAAAGTAAAGTGGACCTCACAAGTCACTCCCTTCCGTGTTTCACTCGATAGGTGATGTTCACTCGTGTTTACACTCTTTAATGTTGGCACTCTCTCACAAAAAGGAATGCTCTAAAAAGGGCAATGAGCCAAAATTGTAATTAAGTTCAGAAGAGCAAGCCAAAAACAAACCAAACAAGAATGACTGTAAAGTGTCAAACTCAAGCAAAGAACCAGTAGAATTCCACAAAAAAAAGAAAACTAAAAATCAAGAATCTAATATTCAAGATTCGACAAACTAGACAAAAAAAATCAAGAAAAGCAAGATATTTAGAATCAAGAATTTAAGATTCAAGATTCAAAGAGTTATACAAGATGAACAAGAAAATGGCAAACAACTAGACAAATCAATAATAAAAAGGAAACAAGAATTAGGAATTAGAAACACTACTTTTACCCCAAACCCTAATTTAAAGAAATTTCAAAGTTTAATTTGAAACAACTAACTTTCCTTATAAATTTAAGCAGCTGAAAACTCATGAAAATTGAACTACCTGTTTGACCTACTTACTTGACCTACCTACTTTTTTTCCTCACAGTACCGTCGGCAACTTTTTTAAAAAAAATTGACGTACCTGCTTATTTTCTTTTTCCTTTCCGATTCCGATTACAGAACCCACGTCTGATTTCTTTTTTTTTTAAATTGACGTGCTTGCTTGACGTAGTTGCTTTTTTTTCTAAACAAGAACACAATAAGAACCCTAATTAATAAATAGACCCAACAAAAAAAAGGCAATTGAAATAAACATATACCCAATCTAGAGCCAATTGCGGTTCATATCAGAGAGGATACAAATTTTTACAGACCACAAGAGCTCGAAGTACTTCTTCACTCAGAAGGAGTTGAATGTGAGACAACGTCAATGGCTTGAGTTGGTGAAAGATTATGACTGCGAGATTATGTACCATCCAGGCAAGGCAAATGTAGTAGCAGATGCTTTAAGCAGAAAGACAGTTCACTCAGCAGCTCTAATTACCAGGCAGGTCCAACTGCGCCACGAGTTCGAGCGAGCAGGAATCGCGGTAGCAGTAGGGGAAGTCACTTCCCAGTTGGCACAGCTGACAGTTCAACCAACCCTGAGGCAGAGACTTATTGATGCTCAGGTTAGCGATCTGTATCTTGTTGAGAAGCTCCACTTGGTCGAGGCAGGTCAAGGAGGTAAGTTCTCGGTATCCGCAAGTGGTGGTCTGTCGTATCAGGGAACCCTTTGTGTACCGACAGATGATGACCTTATGAAGGAATTGTTGACAGAAGCTCATAACTCACCGTTCGCAGTGCATCCAGGTAGCACCAAGATGTACCAAGACTTGAAGCAACATTACTAGTGGCACAATATGAAGAGAGAGATAGCAGAATTTGTCAGTAAGTGCTTGTTGTGTCACCAAGTGAAGGCCTCAAGGCAGAAGCCGACAGGTCTGTTGCAACCCCTAAGCATACCTGAGTGGAAGTGGGAGAACGTGTCGATGGATTTTGTACTGGGTTTGCCAAGAACGGCCACAGGCCTTTCGGTGATATGGTAGTTGTGGATAGACTCACGAAGTTAGTTCATTTTATTCCAGGAAAGCCTGCATATTCAGTGAACAAGTGGGCTCAGTTGTATCTAAAGGAGGTGGTGAGGCTACATAGGGTGCCAGTGTCTATCGTGTCCGACAGGGACCCTCGTTTTACATCCAGTTTTTGGAAAAGTTTACAAGCAGCGTTGGGTACTCGGTTAGATTTCAGCACAGCTTTCCACCCACAGTCTGATGGTCAAACAGAGCATTTGAACCAGATTCTGGAGGATATGTTACGCGCCTGCGAGCTAGAGTTTTCAGGGAGTTGGGATTCTCATTTGCACCTTATGGAGTTTGCATATAATAATAGCTACCAAGCTACTATTTGCATGGCGCCATTTGAGGCCTTGTATGGGAAGAATTGTAGATGCCCTGTGTATTGGGACGAGGTTAGTGAACGCAAGTTGCTGGGGCCCGAGTTGCTTCAGATTACAAACGAAGTCGTTCAGAAGATCAGGGCAAGAATGCAAACAGCCCAGAGTAGACAGAAGAGTTATGCTGACGTCAGGCGCAAAGATTTGGAATTTGAAGTAGGAGAGAATGTGTTCTTAAAAATGGCACCTATGAAAAGCGTCCTGAGATTTGGGAGGAAGGGAAAGTTAAGTCCCCGTTTCATTGGACTTTTTGAGGTGTTGGAACGAATAGGCCCTGTGGCATACCCGTTGGCTACCGCCGTCTCTTTCGGTAGTTCACAATGTTTTTCATGTTTCAATGTTGAGGAAGTATGTGGTGGACCCGTCCATGTGGTAGATTTTGAGCCATTACAGTTGAAAGAGAACTTAAGTTATGAAGAGAAGCCAATCCAAATTCTAGCAAAAGAGGTGAAAGTCCTGTGCAACAAGGAGATAGCGTTGGTGAATGTGTTGTGGCAGAAGCATCACTTCAAGGAAGCGACGTGGGAGCGAGAAGATGAGATGAGAACTCAGTACCCAGAACTATTTCAAGATTGAGACTTTCGAGGACGAAAGTTTTTTTTAGGGAGAAGGAATGTAACGTCCCAAAATTTAATTTCAAGGGTTAATAAGTAAGTTGTTGGATTTTGTGAAATTTGTTTTTGAGTGGCTTTTTATTTTGAAGAACTTGGTGATTTTGGGAGAAGAAAAAGGAATAATAATGTTAGATAGATTCATTATTATTCAAATTGTGTTATATATTATTATTAAAGTTATTTTATATATTATTAAATATATAGTATAATAAATATTTATTGTAATATATATTTATTAATAATATATATATGTTATAATTAATCCTTGGTTTGCGTGCAAAAGTAAAAAGGTCATCTCCAGTTTCGACGGTGTGCCATCAGGCCACTAGACATGCGTAGACCGACGGGTTCACCTTCATGTTCACTGGTGTGGGTCATCAGGCTCACACTTCAGCATTGACGGCGTGCCCTCAGGCCGCTAGGCATGGTAACGGGGCAATTTGCCTATACACCTAGAAATCCCAGCAGTGGGATTACTTACTGAGTTTTTATACTCATTCAGTTACATTTTATGGATTTCAGGTAAAGGCAGGAATGGGCCGGCAGACGACAGACAAAATTGTGACCGGGCCAAATAGGGACACGTGGAGGCTTCTGCATTTCATTTGTTCATGTTTTCTTAAATAAGTTGTCCAGTTTGTTTTCTTTTTTACCGGTGAATCTATTCGTTTATTTATTTTATTCGTTTTGATTTAGTTTGTTGGTTAGGGGTACCCCGATCAAAGTTTAGTTTTATGTTCTTTTTAAAGGATTTTGAAATATTTAAATTTAATTATTTATTTTATGAATTTCTTGGTTTTTAGTCAAATTACGAAAAGTGTTGTTTTGAGGTATATGCATGCATGAGTAACGACTTCTAGAAAGTCAGGTCGTTACATTATTGATCAGCTTGGATCGACTTTCGACTTGTTCATTAGCTTGGGTCAACCTTTAGCTTGTTGATCAACTTGGATCGGCTTCTGGCTTATTCATTAGCTTGGGTCAGCCTCTAGCTTGTTGATCAGCTTGGATTGACTTCTAGCTTGTTTATGACTTTAAGGGCTTTAGAGAGTCTTCTGATCTTCTAGAAGTCCTCTGAGCTTTAGTCTTTAAATTTTCAGGAGAGTAGAAGTTGATCTTGAGAGCTTTAGAGTTTCAACATTCAGTTTTTTCCATCTTCAGGAAGTTGTAAACTTGAGATCAATTGGAGCTTCAATCTTCTGGAATTCAAGGAAGTTTTAATATTCAAAGTCTTCAATATTCAGAAGGTTGTAATCTTGAGGTCGACCAGAGCTTCAGAGTCTTGAAATTTTCAGAGCTTCCATCTTCAAGTCTTCAGAGCTTCAACACTTTGTTGTCAATGTTTTTCAACCTCTTTTCAAATGGAGTGGTAAGGCCTCTATTTATAGAGGATTTTCATGGGCCTCTACATGGGCTTGGGCCCAATTGCTTTTGGGCTTGGGCTTGAGCCCAATATCTTCTTTGGCCCAAACTTCCACCATGGGTTTGAATTTTGTTGGACTTTAGACCCAAGTGACTTTAATTACTCTATCCGATTGAATTCATAATTTTCCACCATGGACTTGGGTTTTCGGTGTGATGATGTGGTGAAATTTGGTTAGCCAAAATTTCTCATTCAACAATGATTTATAAACATATTATCAAACACATTTTGAAAAATATTGTTTAAATAGGAATTTAATTTATGAATTTGCTACCAAACACATATCTGAAAACATGAAATACAACTCATTTTCTTTAAATTCCTTATTTTTAGATTTCTATTTTCACATTGCCTACGAAATAAACCCTTAAGCTTGTAGGTGTAAATTTAGTAATTATATCAACACTCTAATAGTTATCACATAAAATTTCTATAAATATTATTAGTATATTTAGTGTTGAGCCATTTGAGAATGATGTAAAAGTTATAGCAACTACAACTACAAGGAAGCTGGTGAAGCATTGGGATTGGATTTGTTATGAACAATCAAAATTTAGTAGCCAATGATCCAGTCATATCTTTCCAGATAGCCATTTGGTTTTGGATGACAACGGGTTAAACAAACCATCAAGCCATTATGTTATCGTTGGTAAATGGCGTCCATCAAATTATGATATATATGCTGGAAGAGTTCCTGGCTATAGCCTTGTCATCAACATCATCAATGGTGAATATGAATGTGCATGGTCTAAATTATAGAGTAAATGAGAGAATTGAATTCTATAAAAGGTATTGTGACATGACGATGGATATTGAGTATGGAGAGAACTTGAATTGTTACTATCAAACTCCTTTTAATTGGGGTGTGAAATCATTATCTCAGATGTAATAAGAACTTTATATTTTTTTCTTACATGATAGATAGAGTTATAATCTGTAATGGAAGTATTTTGTCCTCTTTTTTAACTAAAGAAGGCAAATCTCGCATCGTTATATGTTATGTGACTTTGTAAAAAGTGGACAAAATAAATATAATTTAAATGTGTGTCCCATATGCTTTGGTCTAATGTGCACCTATATTTTAAAGTAAAGTTGAAAAGAAAAACATTTTTAACAATTTAGTTCATTCATATAAATACCAATATGTACTACTTTTTCTATAAAAACAAAGACTTAAAATGTTTATTTTGCATCCTATAATGCAATAAAAATTTGGATGCCAAAGTGAGCATATCTTAACAATAATTAGAATGAGTTATGAGTAATTTTGGACCAAAGTGCACAATTGAGATTAGATAAATTCAAAGGCAATGAAATGGAAAAAACATAAGACTCAAGCCAAGGCTACACCCAATGATTCAAAAGGACGTGTGAATTGAAAGGGGGGGGGGCAAAACTCACATGCTTGGTCGCGGTCGAGCCTCGTCCAAATAGACCATGCCAAATGAATCCCATACAAAATATAGTCTACATGTTTTTCCTATTTTATAGGTCACATTCTTCTTCTTGAAAACAAATTCATCAATATTGTCATGTGAAGGTCAGGAACATTACATTGTCTAGATTTTGGCATCAACAACTGGTAGTCTATAGGAGAAAAAAGTATTCAAATGACCTTAACTAGGATCACGCTCTGAAGGATACAAGACAAAGTGTCTTACTAGCGTTGATCACATAAGGATTGACCCAAAGAGACATTTGAAGCCTTTGAAAAAGGAGTGGAAAAATTAGATCCATATGACCTAAAGCTAGAAGAATGGAAAACTTGGAGACATGGATGAGGAGGATAATCCAAGATAAAAAGTAAAACTATAGCTCAAGAAGCTTAGCCTAAATTCAAAGATATATACTTAATACATATAGACACCACGAATTCGAGTTTAGAATTCCTTAAGGCCAATCCAAACTTAGTTAAAGCTCAAATTTGTTCAACCTAAGGTGATGTGAACCGTCCAAGACATCAAATTATTATTTATATTTTATTTAATAATTTTGATGTAATTTTAGTTTTTTCAATTTTATCCTTTTTATGATATTTTAAGTAGGAGTATTTTTATCATTTTATTATCAACTTGATCTGACATTAGGGTTTTGGGAGGTTTTCTAAGACTCAAGTTTGCCTCTTCAATTAACAGTGCTATAAAGAGAGAGTAATCATTTTGTGGTCTGATCTTGTACAAACTCTTTGTATAGGATACTCCCACTTACATATCTCCATATGAACGATTTGGAACAAATCATTTGTAACACTTACAAATCTTGTAACATTTACAAAGTGGGCAATATCAGCGGTGTTATCAGGATAAGGCACCCAACCTTATCCATATACTACAGATCTTTTAAGTTATTACTTGAACACGATCCATTTGTATGTCTACTACATACTGTTCAAATTACATTAAATAACCTATGATCTTTATAACAATCTGACCCTTACGTAACATGGTCTGGGCGCTATGACATGAATACCTAAACTTTCCTATCATGAGAGTTTTGGTTAAAAAAAAAACTTTCAAACTAAACATTAAAACTTCTATTAGTTAAATAAAAACTTTACAAAATTTTCTTTTACAAAACACCAGGATCCATAAAAACAAAACATTAGCATGGTGGAATAAAATGCATATATGACCAACACAGTGAGTTTGATGATTGGCCCTCTGAGTGACGTCCCGTTATGCCTCCTATGCTATGCCCTCACCTACAAAGTCTATGGAATAGAATGAGTATTAATAAATATTGATAAACTTAGAGCTCGTTAAGAAGAGAAGTCAAAGTATATTCTATCTTATTCATCATGGCATTAGTTCTAAACTGTAGAAAACTCTTCGGAAGAGATGTTATGATGAATGTAACTTGACTTCTCTCATTTATGACATCACCATTTACTTTTGAGATATTGAAATGGACCATCATGTTTAAAACATGCTCTTTCATAGAGGATCTTTCTTTCATTCTACAGTTGTAAACGTACATCAAAGTATCATGGATGAGAGATGAGGTGGTTATCTAAATATCGCACGCAATGAGTCTATGATTTCCTTTGTGGTGACTATGTTCTCATGCTTTTTTTTTAACAGTATATCAAATATACCGGCCAAGATGTACGCTCGTGCCTTTTCATTTGCCCTAGTCCACCTGTTATAGGCTTCCCAAACATTTTGGTTAGTCGTTGAGTCAGAAACGGGAGGACACTCCTCCGTTAAAACAAACCAAAAATCTTAGCTTCTATAATTAGTATCATATTGATATTTGATTTCCATGTAGTGTAATTATCGTCGTTAAGTTTGTCGGAAGCTAAAAGTTGAATTATCGCACGTATCCTTGCTAAAATAACAAACAAACTCTATATTATTAAATTTGCAACGATACTTTAGTGAGTTAGAAAAACAGCTACTGAGGGGTAGTCAATTATTCCTTCACTAAATCAAATAATTTGATTAAATATTAATACCAGAATAACTCTTATTCTTACAATTTTTAATTATCGTTTACTTGGTCAAGAATTTACTAACACTTAGTAAATCTTGTAAGTGTAGATCCTTCACTTTCAGATTTCATAGACCATAATCAAACATGCTCTCGAGGGGAAAAACAAATGCTTGAAAATGGACCTAAGAAACCCTATCCATTTCTGAAGTTCATGGTGTTCCAAATCCAGTATTACAAACTCTCCAACTGGATAAGCGCCTCGCTAAATAGGTGCAACATAGGAATCTCACGTTGTGACTTAATGGAAGAGACCGTAGGATGTATGGACACACACCCTTCAACCCACTTACTATGAACTACTTCCCTTATTGACCTTGTTATTGACTCCTGCAAACACTTTTCGAATTAAACAGTCACGGTAAAAGAGACATGAAGCCTTGCTGAACCTTACAATGGGAACTCTTAGGGATGTGAGAGCTAAAAACAATATATGACCATTTATCTCCCATTGAAGTGTTCTAGATGGTTTAGGTATATTTTTACTTAGGTATATTTCAGCTAAAAAGATATAACCCGGAATTGTCAAAAAATCTTATTATTTTCCCATTTTGTTAAAAAACCAAATGAACCCCGAAATCTTGCTACATCATCCAATTTCTCTAAATAAAATTGTAACAATTTAAAAACTATTAATCAAATAAAAACTACTAAAAAAATTCAACAAGAAAAGTGTAAAGTAACAAAACGGAGTGAAAATGAGGGGATTTTCTTTTCTTTTCTTTTCTTTTCTTTTTTAAAAGAAAAATTCGTGATTTTTCTAGAGTAGGATTTCGTAGGTGGCAATCCAAGGCGGAGTTATTTTGAACTTCGAAACCCTTTCCCTCAAATACTCAACTTTGGTGCTTCATTCATTCTTTTTTGCTCTTTCAATTTCAACTGGTAAGATTCACAGTTTATTTCTCAATTTCTAGCTTTCAAACCCCAATTCTCTGATTTCTTCACTCGTCGATTTATTCATTTTTTGCAAAATATGGACTATCTTTTGCTCGAATCACGCTTGTTTAATCAACGTGGTGAATTTCTTTCTTCCTTTGTCGCATGTTCTTGGTTTCGTAATTTTACAATAGGAACAGTTGATGCTCTCTCGTTGTCCAAAATTATTGTTTGTTTGTAGTGTAGAGTTAGAATACGAGAGTATCTTTTCTCGTAGGTGTTGTTTTGAACTTTTGACATTTAATGATTGTGAGCTATGTGAATTTCCATACATGAGTTATTTTGTTTAAGTTATATGGACTCCTTTAAAATTAATTTTCATTTGGATTTGGAACGGTCTTGGAATTTGAGGATGTAATACTGCTAATTGCATTTCCAGTTATCCTGGAAATGTATAAATGTGAATAAAACGAGTTGTGGAAAAAGAAAGCATCAAAACTATCGATCAAAACAATCAAGAGTGGTTTAAAAGGTTAAATATCAATTAAGGATTTAGAATGTCAGGTTTCAAACCAAATATTTTGTGTATGCATAACCTTCTTGGCCTTTCCCTGTACATAATATAAAATCACAACCAATAAAAGGGCACATGCCAAAATCGACCTAATGACAAATCAGAGGTTGGAGAAACATATTTTTAACAACCCAGTGGGTGCAAAGCTAACAGTCATCTTCAGCTATGCGTAACTTGAGGAGTTGCTATGGCAACTCAGAAATGCATTGCTAAAAGCTTCTCTAGTGATGTTGGACTTTTTGTGACGACTCTTTGGTGTCACGGAATATATAACATTTTGTAATGTACTTTAGATGGATATCTTATGGTTGCAGACTTCTCTATGGCCATGAATAGAGGCTGTCAAATTATATATCCACCACTGAACAGCCTAATTTGCATCAGTTCACCAGGCCTTCTGTTGTGAAATTCTTTTATCATTTTATCTATAATTGTGGTAGCCATTCACTCGAAACTGTGAGACTTGGAGGGCCTCTTTACTCCACCCATTTCCCCCCACTTGAACCTTGATTATAATTTGGTACTGATTGCTTCCTGAAAGAGGTACTATGCTAATTTAAGAACAAGGGCTTGCTCCAGGCAGTTTGTACCCTAGTTATATATGTATTTCTTTCTGAAACAATATTTGCTTGAGTTGCAATGCATTAATTGCTTGTGACTTGTGCTGTTTTATCTAACTAGCTTTAGAGAATGCTGCGATTTCCTTTTTGTATAATTGTCCCTACTTTAACCATCTTGTTATTGGATACTACAGGAAATAAGCTCACGACAGAATGCTGCCACTACTAGCTTACCAAGTGATTAGCCAATATTACAGGCTCCAAAGGAACCCCATCACTGTGGGGCTCCTTGCCACTAATACTCTCATTCATCTAAGGCCCAATTTTCTTCATCCTATCATCCCTTCCATAGAGGATGTCTGGTTTAATGCGCATCTCATCCTCAAGGTGACTATTCCAGCTAATCATCTAATTCTTTGGTCCTGCTCCCTGTTTAAGACTAGGTAGCATTGTTTGTTTTATTTTTTAGTGCACTCTCTTTCTTAGGGTTAATTGGTGATAATTATAAGAATTGAATGATAGATCTTTCTGTTTAGGATCTTCCTATTTATTAACACATTATTAGGAAGCTCCTGAACAGAATGGCATGTTGTTTCCATGGGATTTAATGCGTTACTATCTCATTCAGAAGATTTCATATTCCTTTTTCGATCATCTATATAATAAATTTTGTAGTTTCCTTTGATACTGACTACCTGTTTCCTAGCATCATTATAACAAATAGGGTTTGTTTATATATATATATATATAGTTGGAAATTTTTCTTTCATTGAGAACAATGGAAGAAATCAGTGGATTCTATTTGAATTTGTATGCTTTCACTATAAGAAACGGTTCATGGTATGATGTTGAACATTACAAGATGCATCTAGATTGGTTTGCCCCCACATGACTGTGTAATTTGTGTCCTTACGAGTTGTCCTCAGAATGAGGTTATTGTATGATAGGCCTCGAATTATAGCTAACTCTGATTTTGAGAAAAATGAGAAGCTTTTAAAAGTTTTGATGCTTTGATTGTTTTACAATATCGTCAGGTTCTTGCTTTTTTAGTAGTGTATTCCTTTAATCTCCCTTGATAAGGATATACCTAGGAATTCAGAGCTCTTGTAGGATTATTTTCTTTTTGGTTATTTATCAATTTGTTTGTATGTCTTTTTTGAATGAGATAATGTGATATTGGCATTACAACACTGTCATAATATTGGTATCATTTGCATTTGCCAGCACAAGGAGTTGAAGCGTTTTCTACTATCACCATTCTACCATGTGGGTGACCATCACCTTGTCTACAATATGATATCTTTACTATGGAAAGGCATTCAATTGGAAACATCAATGGGTAGTATCGAATTCGCTTCAATGGTTGGTGCATTACTCTTAATGTCGCAGGGAATTACCTTGTTGCTCATTAAATCCCTACTGGTTTTCTTTAATTATGAGAGGTCTTACTTCTATGAATATTCTGTTGGGTTTTCCGGTGTACTTTTTGCTATGAAAGTTGTTCTTGGTTCTCAAGCTGAAAGCTACACTTACCTTCATGGTCTAAGAGTACCATCAAGTCATGCTGCATGGTTAGAACTAATACTTATCCAAATGATTTCACCTGGCGTCTCTTTCCTTGGACATCTTGGTGGTATACTTGCTGGTCTTCTCTTTTTGCATCTGAAGGGTACGAATTTAGGGTTGGATCCGTTGACTGTTCTTATTAGAAGTGTTGGTCGAATATTGAGTCGTCCTCTTGGATTTTTCTGTCGCTTGAATCCATTTAGGCAGCGTACGATATTTGGAGGAGGAACTGTCTGTAGACGACAGACAGCGGCCTTGGAAAGGACTACGAGTATCGATACGTGGAGGTGTCAAGCATGTACATTTGACAATTCTTGTGTATTAAGCATATGTGAAATGTGTGGGACAGATCGGCAGGATAGGCTACTGTCTCCTCATCAATTATCACATCATTTTGGTTTAACTCGAGAGGAAGTGCGTCGTCGGAGGCTTGAAAGATTTGGATGATGATAGAATAGATTGTTCTTTTTTCTCAGGCTACCAGGTATTTGCTTTTAGATGAGTAAATTGAAAGGCTAGCACTAGATATCTTGTTAATGAAGTTGTTTGCTTGATGTTAAAAAATAAAGTGATATGGAGCATGGAGCATGTGTTTAGGAACTAAGCAAATTTGATTGAATACAGATTGGAGAATCTTGTTCATAGGGGAGGAATTAATATAGTTTCTTTTCATCATTGTTTTTCTATATTACATTTGTATGCTTCTTTGTAATGGTTGCAATGACCCAACTTTTCTAAGATATCTCATTGGAGAAATTATTACATATATGACATTCATGATTGAAAACTTGGGTTTTTTTAATTAAAAAAGAAAAAAGAAAAAAATTGAACTGAACTGAACTTTATTTAAAAGGCGAGTAAAGGAAAATGTGCATGAACCTCATTAACACAAAAAAAAAAAAAAAAAAAAAAAAAAAAAAAAAAAACCAAAAGAAAAGTTGTGTTCGAGATCTCAACTAAGCAAAACATAGGCATTTGAAGTAGAAAATTTAAATTGCAGTTTTTACATATAGATTATGTCGCCACGTGTCCGAGACGATGCGGAGCGACCAACATCCTCAAAAAGAGTTAATTTAAAAAAGAAAATAAAAGGAGTTGCCACCAATCTTTTTTACGGTGTGATTGGACACGGAAAATAAAGTAAATAATTTTTAATAAAAAATCAATAAAAATAGTCTGCGAAAAAGGAGTTGTTTGTGTATGGAGAAGGTGTTAGCACCCTACCAGACAAAACGGTGGCCAAATTTTAAATCTTGAATTAAAAATTATTCTTTAAAGAAATCATTTGGAAAAGAATTTTTTTTTAAAATAAATGTTTTATTTCACCCCTCATTACTCTAATCATTACTCTAATGGTTGAAGTAATGATCCCATAAAATAAGTGGAACATATTTTCATCAATTAAGCTACACTACAATTAAGGAAAAATTTCTCACCTCAAGAAATTGAAAAAATATTACAATTTCTCAAATCTGTCATAGGAATAGCCTTTAATAAAAGGATTTTTTTAAAACATTAATTAATTTTATTTTTTCTTGGGATCAAGATGACTCCTAAAGATATGATCCCTCACCTCAAGAATCTAGAAAAACGGATAAACGGATATTTCTAGATTCCATCGTGGGAATTTTTTTAAGAAAACGATAGGTTATTAAAAAAAGATTATGAAACCTTATGAAATAATAGATTAATTTTTTTAAAAGGTTAGAAAAAAAAAGTTGTAAGAATAATTTAAATGATTTAAAAAGAGTTATTAAAAGAATTTAAATAAAAAGTTAGATAAATTTCAAATAGAAATCAAAACATAACATATCGATGAACTAAGTAAATATTAAAATTTTAATAAAATATATTGGAGATCGATCTCGGACTCCCAAAGAATCGACTCATCACCTAAAGGATTTTAGAAAATCGGATTCCCAAATTTTCTAAATTCCATTGTCGTTTTTGTTTAAAGAAATATGAAATAAAAAAATTAAATAACAATACAATTTACCAATCAAAGCAATAATATTTTATACTAACAACAATGATAAGAGATAAATAAAAATTTTAAAAAAATCAAAATTAGAAAACACTACTCAAGTGAAGTAAAATATATTTAAATATTATAAATTAATTAATTAAATATAGCAAAGATAAATAAAAGATACTAGTAATATAACTTATTAAAACAAAATAATAATAGTAATAATAATAAAGAAAATGATGACCGGATATCCCATCCATTACTTTTACTTTTTCCCTTTTTTTAAAATAATAATAATAATAATAATAAACAAATGACTAAAAGACAAAAAGGAAAGAAAAAAACTAGAAAAACGTGAACTAATGGGTGACTACTCATCTCTTTGACACAACATAAAATATATGAAGAAAATAGTAATAATAAATAGATAAAATAATAATAGTACGATTAATTTAAAACTTAACTTTTTATATTTTTTTTTTAAAGTCTTTTTTTAAACACTTCTAAAATTTTAACTTTTTAAATAAATTTTTTCTTTTTCCAACAAATTTTTTCTTTCCCATTTTAAAACCTCACTTCTCCTTCTACTTCAACATTTTTTTTCAAATTTTTTTCTTTGCTCTCTCTTTGTTTTTTCCTTTTCTGGTTTCCTTCTCTCTTTTTTTTTTTTTTCACAAAACTCCTCTTCTGTTCTCTTTTTTTTTAGGCAATTCAAACCGTGACCATTTTTTTATGAACATAGTAAGAGCAAATCGAGCAAATCATATATATATATATATAAATCCAGATAAATACAAAAAAAAAATAGATCTAAAGCATAAACAAAAAAAAATGAAAGTGATGAGGGAAGAATGTTGTTTATACCTCTTTTTCCTCTTTTATGGCTTGTAGATGCTCCAAACGAAAAAGATGAAAGTCGGAACCCAGAACTCAAAGGCCGTTCGTTGTTTGCGGTGCGGATCCTTGGGACAAAATGCTCTACCAAATGCAACCTCTACGAAAGTTAAACCTTATGTTGTATGAGTTTTTTTTTTTTTTTTTTGTAAAAGAACTCTCTTATTTTCTTTTGTATTCTCTCCTTTTTTTTTCATACTAGATCTAGGGTTTCTTCATCAAAACCAATCTCCCCCACATTCAAAAATTAAACCTAGAATTTATAGTCACAAAACATTTTTAATTTAGGAAAAAAGCAATTAACTCGTTTTAAAACGACAAAATAAAATGGAGTTATGAGAACAAAATTTCAAAATTTTAATTTGATATATTTTTTTTAAAAAAAAAAAGATGTTTCCAATATGCTTTCCTTCCATACATATATTTATCTTAAACAAACTTTTTTAAAAAAATTTTTATTACTAATATTTTTTTAAGATTAATTATTCAAAATATTTTATTTAATTATTCACTTATTATTTTTTAAAAATCAAAATTAGCACACAATGAAAAAGAAGTAAAACAAATAGGACAAAAATAGGTGGATACAAATTATGTTATGACATGTAACATGGGTCGAATAATTTTAAACTAGTGACCTAAAACTTCGGCTTTGTTATTTTCACTCTGTTATTATTTTCGTAGATGTGCATTATTTTCATATACATCAGTTCTCATGCATATCAATTTTATATATATTGAATTCTCTAGGTATGTATCAATTTTCTTTTTTGGTACAAACCAATCTCATGTGCACAAACAAATTCAATATATATAAAATTTGCATTGTCGACCCGGCAAATGCTGGTGATCGATTTCAGTCTTACAAGTTCCTCCTTATTATTTAAATTTCAAACACAAAAAAAAAAAAAAAAAAAAAACATGGTACACCATTCATATAGTCAGATTTATTGTCCAAATACTTGTCGTCCACATCTGCCCATTCAGTTCCTTTTTCGAGGGATGCTCTCCTGTTGATATATATATATATATATATATATAGACTAAAAAGGTTATTTTTAAATATAGCAAAATGAATTGATAGACTACTATCATTTATCAATGATAGACACAGATAGATGTCTATTAGTGTCTATTACTGTTTATCATTAACAGACTGTGACATTTTATTATATTTTCAATAATTTTGTCATTTAAAATAATTTTTCTTTTTAAAATATATTAGAGGAACTTAATGCTATGCTATAAGCTTTAGCCTCTTTGCTTCATATGCCTAAAAAATAATAATAAATAAATAAAAATAAAAACTCACTAAGGATCAATTTGTTAACATTCTCATTTCTTATTTTTTGTTTTTTTTTTTTTATTATTATTATTTTTTTTAAGAAACAAACATGTTTGATAACTTTTATCCTTTCTTATTTATTTTAAAGAATGTCATTTGAGGGTCCGTTTGATAACGTTCTCGTTTCTTGTTTCTCGTTCCCTATTTCTTATTTCTTGTTTCTTCTTTTTTAGAACAAAAAATAGGAACATGTTTGATAACTATTCATGTTTCCTGTTTCTTGAAAAAATGAAACAAAAACAAAAACTTGTTTGATAACTATTTCTTGTGTCTTGTTTTTTTTATAACTATATAAGATATTAAAAAAAAGATATGTCATACATTAAACATCGAAACAAATATTATCAAAAGTTTGTGTCATATAATACTACTAAGTCTTGATGACAACTAAATATAATAACAAAGTTGTATCCTATCCTTCATATATATTGCCCAAAATTGATAGGCGTTGTCATCTCTAATTCGAGTTATTTGTCTTAAGTGATGTCGAGTCAAATCTAAATTATTTATATTATTATGTAAATTTCGAAAATATTAAAGGAAAGCAAAATGAATGTCTTAGTCAGTAAAATTTATATAATATAAAATTCTATTAGATTTCATATATACTAAAAAAATTAGAACTAAAATAAATATAAACATGCATATTGCAAATTTTAATACTCAAAAGTGAAATATAAAATAAAAATTACAAATACAAATTAAAAATTAATATATAAATCTAATTATTGGAGAATTTTGAATCAAAATTAAAATAAAATATAAATATAGCAAAATTATTTTTGTAAATAGCAAAATTAATAAATGAAATATAAACTATGGAAATAAATATAAAAACAAAAAAATCAAAATGCCCATCTTTGGAGTTGAAATTTGAAATATAAAAAAATTAATAAATATATTGAAATTTAAAATAATATATAAATATAAATATTGAAAAATTTTAAATTTTAAAATGAAAATAAAATATAAATGTAGTAGAATTAATTTTGTAAATAACAAAATTAATAAAGAAATTAAAAGAAAATATAAAAGAAAAAAAAACCAAATAAAAAGGTACATTTTGGGAGTTGAACGCACAACTAAGAAGCAAAAAGATGTAATGGACATGCATGACTACCAACAAGTCAAAAATAAATATTGATACATAAAAGAAATATTTTGGCATAAAATAAAAATAAAACATAGAGAAAACAGAAACGAAAAATGAAAACGTTATCAAACTGACCTAGAGAAACGTGGTTTGTTTCCAGTGTCCGAAATTAATCAAATAACTTTTGTTGCGTTGGTCCTGAGGCGTCAGGAAGCCCTTGCGCTTCTCACAAGTAGAGGGTTGTTCAAGTCAGTTTTGACAATAATTATTTCTTTTATTTCTTTAATTTTTTTTTTTGAATATTTCTTTTATTTTTTTTAATATTTCTTTTATTTCTTTTATTTCTATTTTTTTAATATTTCCTTTTATTTAAATATTTATATATTAGTTTAACTTTTAATTTTAAATTTCTTAATATTTAAGTTTATATATTATTTTAATTTTCAATAAATGTGTTTAAATATTTTTTGAATTTTGAATTTCAAACTTTGCGATGGGTATGTTTATATATTTTTTTAATGTTAAATATTTATATATTAGTACATTGAAACCGACATCATTTGAGATAAATACTATTAAAAAATAATATTACAAATCAAATTTGAGTAACATAGGAAGGATACAAATAATTGTATTATTGTTGTCAATTTTAAATCAAGACTTATTAGTATTTGATAATGTAAATGTTTTGTAATTGTTTTTTTATATTTTAATGCATGTTATATATATATTATATATAATAATATATTATATATATATATATATATATATATCTATATATATAATATATAATATATATATAGATATATTTACATAACTAAGTTAGATTTAAACTATATAAAGTATGAGAGAAAGGTAAGGGGAAAAAAATACAAGAAACAAGAAACAAGAAATAGTTATTAAATAAATTTTTGTGTCCATTTCTTTTTTCAAGAAACAAGAAACATAACTAGTTATCAAACATGTTCTTATTTCGTGTTCTTAAAAGGCAAGAAATAGGAAGCATGAACAAAAACCAACAAATAAAACGAAAAACGAAATTGTTATCAAACGAACCCTAAGATCCGTTTCTATTCTCTTTATGCATTAAACGAATTCCCCCGCTACCTCTAAATTTCAAACTAGTCCCAAACCGAATTTCAAATCAGTTTGATTCAGTTCGATTCTGCATATAATTTTTAAAATTTTTGGTTTAGTTCGGTTTGGCCACCAAACCGAACTTAACTGAAACGTTTCCACCCCTACATTTCACAAACACAAATTTCCTTTGTTGAAATCAAGGATGAAATATTCGTCCATATGTCGATATATCCGTAAATCAAAGGGTTCAATATGGATATTCTACAGATATCTTTGATATCTTTTATAAATACTCGTAAAATATAAAAGAAATGTCATATTTTTAATCAAATATGAATAAAAATACTAATAACAATATCTATAACTTAATTTGAAAGTAAAAACAACTTAATTATTAATCTAAACAAATTTTCTAATGTTTTTGAGTTATAGAACTATTTGTCGATATCGATATATCTATAAAATTGAAATCTCGATATCAATAGTCGGCATAAATATTGTAATCTTTGGTTGAAATCTCGTATGAACAAGCATGTTTGGAATTGATTTTGAATATACTAAAAGTGATGTTACCTAAAAATTTGTCCCAAACATATCCTTTAATTGTAACTAGAAGGTTGAATACAAATTTCGTTTGTAACTAAAGCCTATTTAAGCTTTGACTAAAAAAAAAAAAAAATCAAATTATGTTTTTTTAAGAGAAACAATACCACCCAATCACACACAACTACACTAGAAAATCACGCGACATAGACAATGTAAACCATTTAGGGTATAGAGGAAAAAGAGTTGACGACACACAATCCTCCAAAGCTTTATGAGTAACACAATGTGTCAATAGATTTTGACTCGCCGAACATGAGAGGAGACAACTCCTAGATAACTGCTCCTAATCTTGGTCTCAATAACGAAGGAGATCTTAGTCAAATCAACTGCACTATCATTAAGCAGATTTATGACTTCTAAGCAATCAGACTCAACTATAATATTCCAAGTATAGATAGAAGACAAGTTCTAAAGACTAGAACATATCGTCATAGTTTCAAAAAGTTTCACTTCCTGATATCTAAGAATAAACTTCAAGTCAGCTAGGCGCACGCAACTTGAGCTGAATTATAGGTATTTAGTGAGACGAAACCCAAATAATATGATGTGATATCAAAATTTTCAATTGAATGGCTTTTAGAAAACTCCATAGCTGTAGACTCAATTCTCCTCTCCCCTCAACCATTTCCTTCGTTCGCTATCTGTGTTCTCTTCTTCCCCAAATCGAGGCCTCAAGAGATGCCGATTTGGTTTCCCAAATCCTTCTTTACCATCACAACCCCTTCCACTCCATGGAATCCTCCCTCCAACTCCATTCCATCTCTTTCTCCTCTCACCTTCTCGATCAAACCCTCCTCCGCCTCACCCACCACTCCAAAATCGCTCTCTCCCTCTTCCACTACGCCAAATCTCTCCCCTTCAACCCCATCTCCACTTCCTCCTACAACATCCTCGTCGACATCCTCGCTAAAGTCCGCCAGTTCGACGCTGCGTGGCATCTCATTCTTCAAATGGACCACAAGGGCACCAACACTTTCCTCTTGTTGATTCGCCGCTTGATTTCCGCTGGTCTCACTCGCCAGGCCGTTCGAGCGTTTGATGACATTCAAGGGCTTACTGGAAATAAGGTACGAATTGATGAATTTTGCTATTTGCTGGATACCCTTTGTAAATATGGCTATGTGAAAGTTGCGGCGGAGGTTTTTAACAAGAGGAAAGGGGAGTTTGGTGTTGATGCGAAGATTTATACGGTTTTGATATATGGGTGGTGTAAGATTGGGCGATATGAGATGGGGGAGAGGTTTTTGAAGGATATGGTGGGGCGTGGGATTGAGCCGAATGTGGTTACTTATAATGTTTTGTTGAATGGGGTTTGCAGGAGAGCGAGTTTGCATCCGGAGGGTAGATTTGAGAAGACGATTAGGAATGCAGAGAAGGTGTTTGATGAAATGCGGCAGAGAGGGATTGAGCCTGATGTAACGAGTTTCTCTATTGTGCTTCATGTGTATAGCCGTGCCCACAAGCCGGAGTTGTCGCTTGACAAGTTGAAGCAGATGAAAGAGCTCGGGATCTCTCCTACGGTGGCGACTTATACTTCGGTGATCAAGTGCCTCTGCTCTTGTGGGAGGCTTGAGGATGCTGAAAACATGGTTGGAGAAATGGTGAGAAGTGGAATTTCTCCATCTCCTGCAACTTATAACTGTTTCTTCAAAGAGTACAGAGGTAGGAAGGATGGTGCTGGTGCTTTGAGGTTGTACAAGAAGATGAGAGAGGATTGTTTATGCGCTCCTAGTTTGCATACCTATAACATATTACTGAGCTTGTTTCTGAATCTGGACAAGAAGGAGACTCTGAAAGAGGTGTGGAATGATATGAAAGAGAGCGGTAGAGGGCCAGATTTGGATTCATATACGACTATGATCCACGGGTTGTGTGAGAAGCAGAGATGGAGAGAGGCTTGTCAATTTTTTGTTGAGATGATTGAAAGGGGGTTTCTTCCTCAGAAGGTTACCTTTGAGATGCTTTACAGAGGGTTGATACAGTCTGATATGTTGAGAACTTGGAGGAGATTGACGAAGAAACTGGAAGAAGAGTCTATAACATATGGCTCTGAGTTAAAAAATTATCACATTAAGCCTTATAGGAGATGATAATGATGATATGCAAATAAGGTTTATATTTGAGTTCAGAATTGCACATTATGTTTTGGTATATTCTTTGGTTACCTTTGCGCATATGTGATAATAGTGCTTTATATTAAAGTATACTAATGTCAAGTGCGCATTATTGCAATCAAGAAGTGATATGCTATGTGGGTCAACCAAAGAAGGACAAATTCTCCACATCAACATTTATAATAGTATCAAGAGCTTCATAAGGAACGAGAGCAATTGGGGGAAAAGGGTTTTAATGAACCACGAAAACACCAAAGCGAAGAGCACCATTTTAGGGGTTAATTGGTGTTTAGTGGTTAAAGAGTGTTTTCATGTAAATTTCTTATTGCCATATTCTCTTGTATTCCATTTGATTACCTTTGGTGCGTCCTAATACATGTGACTTACTTTAAGATTTGTAATAAAAAAAAATGCAAACTAATTGACGAGTGGAGGATGTTCAATCTAATTGCGTCTATAAATTATGTCGTATTGTTACTGTTGTCATTGTCGGAACGTCATCGTGATGCAGAGCGGTCGACGTCCTTCTCTAAGGGTTTCTTTCGAGGTGAGAAATTTGGAGTTGTCACCAACCATTTTGGAGTGTGATTGGTCACCAATTAAGGACGGTCTACTTTTCCAAATATAGGTTTGGGGTCATTGAGTACCCTACAACACCCATCTGAAAATATTTTATTTTTGTTATCCAAATTATTTTATTAAAGATGGTCTTTATTTGTGTAAAAAATATTTTATTACAAAATACTTGATATAGAAAATTAATTAATTAAATAAATATAACTAATTGAATACTTTTCAGCTAGGAGTGTTCTGTTACGGTCAACTTAAGTAATTCAACCTTAACCTAGACAGAACTATTGTTACAGTCAATTTATTTAAATAATACTTAGATATCAAAATTTAATTTAGACAATGTCCCACTAAATTAAATTTCAACATTAAACATAAAGTAGAGTCGCATTTTGTGAGCGGACCAACATCCATCAACTTATTATCATGTTGATATTTAGAATTTCTAATTAGAGAAAATATTAACCTCAAGAATTCGAGGCACTTAACAACATCAACTCCGTCATAGGATTAACATGATAATTAAAGTAATGTCTTATGTAGATCGTTATGAGTGGTGTAAGTATGCCCTTCAAAGAAGGATTAAAGTTCATTTTATAAATCAAGGTGAAAACCAAATTGACATTTTATTTAAAGCATTCAAATATAAATGAAATTGAAATTCATTTGAAGATTTAAATTAAAATCAAGGTATAAATTATTTATTAAAAATCAAATTAAAGTTGATATTGAAGTGTTTTTAGAAATTCCAAACTAGAATAATTAAAAAATTCATAATCAAATTGAATTTTATTTAGAGAATTCAAATTAAAACAAATTTAAAATATTTTGGAATTAAACTTGAATGAAACTGAAATTCAATTGATAAATAGGAATTAGAATCAAGTTAAAATTGATTTATGACAATATTAAATTAAAGTTGAAATTGATATGATTTTTAGAAATTCCAAATTGAAATGATTGAAAATTCATTGAAATCAAAGTGAGTGAAAGCCAAATTAAAATTTTATTCAGAAAATCCAAATTTGAATGAAATTTAAATTCAATTGAAAACTTTGAAGTAAAACCAAGTTAAAATTCATTAAAATTTCAAATTAAAGTCGAAATTAAGATGTTATTTAAGAAACTTATAATTGAAATGATTTGAAATTCATTTTAATCAAGTTGAAGGGCTTGAAACCAAATTGTCTTGGAATTCTTTTTCAGAACTCCAAATTGATATCAAAATGAAATCTAAAACATATATTAAAATTAAACCAAATTCAATTTTATTTAGAAATTTTAAATAAAAAATAATTTATTTGCAAAACTAAATTGAAACTCAAAAATTGTAATTAAAACCAAATGAGATTTTTTTAAAAAGAAAATTATAATCAATTTGAAAATTCATTTGGAAAAACCCGTTTAAGCTAATTAATAAATAATATTTTCAAAATAATATCAAATTGAATTTTAAAAGGGATGGAAAAAGAATTTTGAAAGAATAAACAAATAAATGAATAATAAAATGAATAAGTGGTGGGACCCACCAACTTTACCAAAATTCTTTTCTACCTTCTCTTTCCTCTTCTTCCTTTCTCTTCCTTCTCCAATGTCTTAACTTCTCCTTCAATGGTGGATGTGAGTTGGGTTGCTACGAGTCATCGGATTTGTGTCGTGGTTCATTTGTAATCGAGGGGTGTTCAGTTGGATGGGCGAGGTGTCGAAATTGGTATACGTTCACCGGAGTTGTTCAATCAAAAAAACTTCCTCCATACTTTGGTATAATTTTCTCTCTACATTTTGTGTTCCTTCCAATATGTTTACTCTAAAAAAGAAAAAAAGAAAAAAAGAAAAAAAAAACTCTCCTCTATGTTATGTTTGAGGTCTCTCTTTATAGGCCATTATGCCTTAAATTCAAGTTCAGGTTTTTGGCTGGAAGAAGGAGAAGTGAGAAAATGAGGGAAGAATAAGAATAACGTTGGGAATTTGTTATTATTATTTTTTTATCATTTTAATTTGTTTATTTATTTTCTTTTATTTTTTTTACTTACATTTTTATTTTTTAGTTTTCATTTTCTTTTTACCTCCTTTCAATAATTTTAACAAAACTAACGGAAAGTTTGTTTTTTTTTTTAAAAAAAAACCTTTTCAAAACTTTATTAAATTTTAAATTTCATTAATAAGATAAAAATAAAATTAAACATAAATTTAAAATCGAGTCGGACTAAATACAGTGTCTACAATTATTATTGTTATGTCACCAAAGGAAAAATTATGAATCTCGACATCTTTACCGTGACCGTTACTGTTTGACCCTTAGAGATAGAGATAATGGTAATAGTAAATGTGACAAAATTTATATTTTTAAGTAAATGTCATCAAAAGCAATTACATTTGCAATTGAGGTTCATAATAATTGTTTTATCAATAAAATTCTATCACAGTTATACCAATTTTTATTACAATTTGGTAAACGTGGACTTAATTTTAAAGTATTTTCAAGTCGAAGACCTCGTTGAAAGATCAGTTAGATTATTTATTATAACTTATCTTGTTTCAAACAGTGTTTCAGTTAGAATAGGGTTTGACTTTTACCTTTAGTTAGCTTTTCCTTTTAAAGGCTTATTTGAAGGCCACACTTGTAGCTTCGGATTGAGGATGTCCTCTCAATCCAAAGCTATTTGGGTTAGTCATTTTTTATTGCTTCTTTATAGTGTGACAAGTGTTGTTGTGTGTGAGGTATTTATAAGGGGTTTGTATTAGAAAGTATAAATAAAATTAATTTGTTTTATATTTAAAAGAACTACAACTATTTATGAGAAGTGTTCCTTTTTTGGTAAATGACATAATTAATTTTCTCAAAAGACAATCTTAGGTTATTAAACGTAGCTTTAACATATAGACATACAAGTGGATCTTGTTCAAGTTATAACATAAAAGGTCTGTAGTAATTTGTAAAGATTCGACTTATTTATGATTGGTTATATCCGTTGGACACATAAATATATCTACAGTGCGAAGAGTAATGACTTGCAGTTAATGAACGTTGATTTAATTAATTAAAGAATTTGATTAATTTAATTTTGAATCATTAGAGCATCTAATCTGTATGTCCATTAAGTCCCTTGTTAACTCACTAAGGATAAAATAAGGTTAAATTATTTTGGAATAATTTGTATTATTTAAATTATTTAAGGGAATTAGATATTAATAAAGATTAATATAAAGTATAATATACGATGATATATTATAGTAATCATAAATATGATTTATGATTAAACTATATATTAAGAGAAAAAATAATATTTGAATAAGATTTAAATATTAATGTGAATTTAATTCATATTAAAACTTTATAGTAAAATTAGTGTAAATGTGATTTATATTAAAACTATAGTTTATGAGAGAGACATGCATTTACCTATGATTTAAATAGATAAATGTGTAATTAATTAATTGTTAATTAATTTATTATTATTAATCAAATATTAATTATAATTAATATTTGATTATATTATATGTATTAAATATGATTTAATATATAGTAATAATAATAATATTATTATTATTATTAAAATAACTCCCCTACATAATTGCAGAGGAGTGGAAATAGTAGAGTGAGGGGAAGTTATTCTCCTCACGTTTTTTTTCTTTAAAAAGAGGGGTTTTGAAGTTTTTTCAAAAAATTTGGGTTGAAGGATCACTCTCTCCATTTAGTCTCTACATTTTTTATGTGAAACTACCTGCCAAAAGTTTCAGAATCCTACCGTTCTAAACCTACTCTTAAGATATAACAAGTCAAACATATTTTTTCCTCGTACTTTTGCTGTATACTTAACCTAATTGTTATCTGTAAATTTTTTTTTGAATTTTCAATCCCAAATCAAAGACAGAGTGATCTATCACTTCCGCAATTGGGATTCAATCCCTTCAATTGGTATCAGAGCCCAATTACTGTCTTTAATTTTGGTTTAAGAAAATCAAATTTAATTTTTGGTGTGTTCCAGTTCTGTATTTTTCATAGGATGAATGTTGTAGTGTTATTTGGTTTTGCATAGTAGATAATTTCGATCTTTGGCACTTAGGTTGCATTTTACTATTTCATTTGATCAAATTGTAAAGATCCAATTATTTGTTGGGTATTTAAATTTTGCTCTGTATTAAAGTCCGAGTCGTTAATGGCAAAAAGTTGCTGTGAAAAGAACTCGAAAAACAAACGCAAAACAAGAAAAAAATGAGAGAAATTTTGTAGGGGAGTTTGATTTTTCAGCGACAGCGTTTACAAATTTGACTATCGTTGAAGTTTTAACTGTTAGATCGTATTGAAATTTTGTCAGTATGTTTGGGACACCTAGGGCTGTGTGTTGAATGGTTGGATCTTCGTTTTAAGCTTTGGTTTGTCCACCATCGATGCCGAACAAAAGCAATTTTTTTTTATGCAGATGGGTTTGATTTTTTTTAGCAATAGCATTTACAAATGTGACTATCGCTAGAGTTCTAATCGTTCGATCGTACTGAAATTTGGTCAACATGTTTGAGACACCTAGGGTTGTTGATTGAACGGTTGGATCGTTGTTTTGAGCTTCAGTTTATCCGCTGTCTCTGCTAATCAGTAGCAGTTTTTTCATTTTTCTGTTTTCTTTTAATTATCTAAATTAGGGTGCCAAATGTTAGTCTATTATTGTTGTTTTATATTGTTTAAATGCATGAGATGAATGTTTAAATTATATTATATATATGTTGCATATTGTATGCCATATAGTATTAAAATCTCACCATAGATTAAGCATAATCATGCATCATATTTAAATGTAATTGTTATATTTTTTTTTTTTTGGAAACAAATGTAATTGTTATATTTAAATGTTTAGGTTATCCTAAAGTAGGTACATGCATGATGTATGTTATATAGTTTGCATATGAATAATATAATTGTTAGATTATTGTTTAATGTATAATTAAATATATGCTTTCTATATGTTTCATTATATACTTAATATAATTGTTATATTTTGTATGTTGATGAAAATGGTGATGCATGCAGTATGACATTACTTAGGCTATATAATTGTTATATTTCTTTAATGTCATTAATATGCATATTATATTTTTTTAATAATTCATTAATTTACAATTCTTATATAGTTAATGAATTCGAATAAAAATCTACAATTCAGAGTTGCATGCTAATATAAGGTCATTTTTTAAAAAATTGTTTAAAATTTGGATGTTTTAGACTTTATGTTAAATGATTTCTAATATGATTAGGAATAGATTTAATCTTTTATTTTCCTTTAATAGGATTAAAATGATTCAATTAAAAGATTAAATTATAAAATGTTTTTCTATAAGGGACCTTTGACTACGGATGATGTTGTCTAGGATTTGGGTACTTAAGTTGACCAAAAGGGAACACCTCTACCTAGGTATCAACTTGAATTAGACAAACATTTTATAGCATGCAATAAATGTAAATCTTTATTAAATTATTTAATGTAGATTTAACATATATTTTTAATTATCCAATATAAGTCTTATGTTGGGTCAATTTAACAATGACTTAAATAAATTAATTAGTTGAATTTACCAAGTAAAATTAAATCCCTATTTTTTTAAAGACACTTAGAAGGAGGAAAAGATATATATGATATGTTACTTTTCATTCATGTTCTCCTTTATAAAATTCACACCGTGATATTCATACTCGACCTCGTGATGCCCTAGGCGCATCCTCCCTTAGAAAGGTGTTTGTATGAATCAATATCAAGGCAAATGGAGAAAGTGTTTATAGTAAGTGAGAGAAGGACGTGCGTCAACATATCCTACAGTCTCCTTCATTAGTTGATAATATTTTTTCATGCTCGACCTCGTGGCACCCTGGGAATGTCCCCTTTAGGAAGGTGTTTGCATGAAAGAACAAAAATGTACTCCAAAAATGGATAAAATCGCTAGAGTCAATTGCACCAATGTCATCCTTCTCTGAAGTAGGCGCATTGGGACGAGATTATAGGTTTGAAAATAAGGGGTTACACTTACAAGAAAACATTAAATGTGTTAATAATTTCTTGCTAAATTAATGGTAACTAAGAATTATAGGAATAAGAGTTGTTCTGATGTAATTCTTGGTTGAGAATGTCTCAATTCAATGTAGGAATAACTGTACATCCTGAGGTGACATTTATTCTAAATCATTGAAGTATCATGCAAAATATAATGACATTTGGATTCATTGTTTTTTTTTTTAATTTTTTTTTGCTAAAGCCTAATTGGATTAAACGAGTTTTTGAAAATTGTTCTAAAATAAGTAAATTGTCTATTTTTCAGCATGACTAGTCCAACTATTACTTTGTTTGTTGCCGAGAAATTAGCTGGTGAAAATTATATGAGCTGGAAAAATATAATTAACACTATCTTGGTCATAGACGACCTTAGATTTGTTCTAACTGAGGATTGTCCTCCAGAACCTGTGCTCAATGAGACACAAAATGTTCATGACGCTTATGATAGATGGATCAAGGCCAATGATAAGGCCAAGGTGTATATTTTGGCAGGCTTAACTGTAGTCCTAGCCAAAAAAGCATGAGTCCATAGTCATTGCTTGTGAGATCATGGAATCACTATGTGAGATGTTTGGACAACTGTCCACACGTCTCAAGCATGATACCCTCAAGTTCATCTTTAATGTCATAATGAATGGGGGATCATCTGTTAGGGAACACACTTCAATGTGGCTGAGATAAACGGTGCCATCAATAATGAGCCAAGCCAAGTTAGCTTTATTTTGAAAACTTTACCTAAAAGTTTTCTTCAATTCCGCAACAATGCGATAATGAATAAAATTGATTATAACCTTACCACCCTACTTAATGAGCTACAAACTTACCAGTCTTTGATGAAAGTAAGGGGCAAGAAAAGGGAGGCAAATATTGCTCACTCCAACAAAAATTTCCACAGAGATTCGACCTTTGGAGTAAATTTGTTCCTTTCTCTTCTGGTTTTAAAAAGTGGAAGAAGAAGAAAGGTGGAAAGAGGAATAAAGCTACCTCACCTGTTGCTGCCTAAAAGGGTAAAAAGGCCAAGGTTGTAAAAGGTATTTGTTTTCAATGCAACCAAGACGGGCATTGAAAGAGAAACTACCCTAAATATTTCGCCGAGAAGAAGAAAGCAAAAGAAGGTAAATTTGATTTACTGGTTTTAGAAACCTCTTTAGTGGAAAATTATGATTTAGCATGGATACTTGATTCATGAGCCACTAATCATATTTGTTTTTCTTTATAGGAAATTGATTCTTGGCAGCAGTTGGAGGCTGGAGATATGACTCTGCGGGTTGGGACAGGGTAGGTCGTCTCGGCGGTTGCTAGAGGGAGCTTAAACTTGTTTTTCAATTTCAAACTTTTATTGTTAGACAATGTTTATTTTGTTCCTAGTTTAAAGAGGAACTTAATTTCCATTTCTTGCATTTTAGAACAATGTTATAATATCAATTTTCTTTTCAATAAAGCGTTTATTTTGAAAACTGGTGTTGAAATTTGTTATGCAATAAACGAAAACAACTTGTATGTGCTAAGACCGTTAGTGGCTAAGATGCTCCATAATGTTGAAATGTTAAAAGACAAAAAGTTTCTCCAAAAGAAAATGCCCATCTTTGGCATCTAAGACTAGGTCACATCAATCTCAATAGAATTGAAAGATTGGTTAAAAATGGTCTTCTAAAAGAGTTAGAAGAAAATTCTTTCCCTATTTGTGAATTTTGTCTAGAGGGTAAAATGACTAAACGACCTTTTACCGAAAAATGTTATAGAGCCGAAGAAACCTTGGAACTATTTCATTCAAACCTTTGTGGTTTGATGAACGTTCAAGTCAGGGGAGGTTTTGAATATTTCATCACCTTTACAAATAATTATTCAAGATTTGGGTATGTTTATCTAATGCAATATAAGTCTGATGCACTTGAAAAGTTCAAGGAGTATAAGGCTGAAGTTGAGAATTTATTAGGTAAAACCATAAAAACACTTCGATCAGATCAAGATGGAGAGTATTTAGATTTGTGATTCCATAACTTTTTTATGAAACATTGAATCCCTTCTCAACTCTCAGCACCTGGTACACCTCAACAAAATGGTGTATTAGAAAGGAGAAATAGAACCTTGTTAGACATGGTTCGATCAATGATGAGTTATGCTTCATTACCTAACTCGTTCTGGGGTTTGAACCAAGTTCCCTCAAAAAGTGTTTCAAAAACACCTTTTGAGTTATGGAGAGGACGTAAAAGTAGTTTACGACATCTCATAATTTGAGGGTATCCACCACATGTGCTAGTGGCTAACTCAAAAAAATTGGACCCACGTTCAAAGTTATGCTTATTTGTGGGCTACTCCAAAGAAACGAGTGGTGGTCTATTCTATGATCCTAAAGATAATAAATTATTTGTATCGAAAAATGCAACTTTCTTAAAGGAAGACCACATGAGGGAGCATAAACCACGCAGTAAGGTCGTAATAGAAACTGCTAAAACTTCAACAACTGTTGTTGAAGAACCTAGTATATCTACAAGAGTAGATGACGCTGGTACATCTAGTCAACCAGATCCTCCGCAAGAATTGAGGATGCCTCAATGTAGTGGGAGGATTATTACCCAACCTACTCTCTATTTGGGTTTAACAGAAACTCAATATGTCATATTAGATGATGATATTGAGGATCCATTGACCTATAAGAAGACAATAACTGGTGTTGATAAAGATGAATGGATTAAAACCACGAATCTAGAGATGGAGTCTATATACTTCAAACTTTGTCTGGGATCTTATAGATCAACCTCATGGGGTGAAACCTATAGGTTGCAAATGGATCTACAAAAGAAAGAGAGGTGTAAATGGTAAGGTGCAAACCTTTAAGGCTAGGCTAGTGGCAAATGGTTATACCCAAGTAGAGAGAGTGGATTATGATGAAACTTTCTCACTTGTTGCCATGTTAAAGTCTATATGAATTCTCTTATCTATTGCCACATATTATGACTATGATGGCAAATGGACATCAAGACTGCTTTTTTGAATGGTAATCTTGATGAGACTATTTACATGCAACAACCAGAGGAATTCATTACCCAAGGCCAGGAGCAAAAGGTTTACAAGCTTAATAGATCCATTTATGGGTTGAAACAATCTTCTCGATCTTGGAATATAAGATTTGATACTACAATCAAATCTTATGGGTTTGATCAAAATGTTGTTGAACCTTGTGTTTACAAGAAGGTCGTCAATAATTCAATAGCTTTCTTAGTTTTATATATAGATGATATCCTACTCATTAGGAATGATAAAGGGTTACTAATTGAAAATAATGACTAGCTGCTCAATTCCAAATGAAAGATTTGGGTGAAGCACAGTTTATTCTTGGGATCCAGATTATAAGGGATCGTAAGAACAAAACCTAACATTGTCTCAAATGCCATATATTGACAAAATGCTTGTCAGATATTCTATGCATAATTCCAAAAAGGGCTTATTTCCTTTTTGGTATGAAATTATCTTTTTTAAGGAACAATGTCCTAAGACACCTCAGGAAATTGAGGAGATGAGACGCATTCCCTATGCATCTGCAGTGGGTAACCTAATGTATACCATGTTGTGTACTAGGCCAGACATTTGCTATGCAGTAGGGATAATTAGTAGATATCAATCTAATCTAGGATTAGCTCACTAGACAGCAGTTAAAATCATTCTCAAGTATCTTAGGAGAACGACGAACTACCTGCTTGTGTATGGTGCTAATAATTTGATCCTTACAGGATACACTAATCCTGATTTTCAAACTGATAAAGATTTCAGAAAATCCACATCAGGATCGTGAAGGGAATTGAATCCCGGCGGAAGCGTGTGATCGCGTTCTTTGATTTCTTGAAAGAATTAAAAATACAAATAGCAAGAAAAGGTTAAGTACCATACCTTAGTCGATCCACAAATGTAGAAAAATCTTCTTCTTGTATCGGTAATCTCTTCCTTGAATTCTTCTAATTCCACGATATCTTCCTTGTTATGACTCTAGCAAGGATCCAGTTTGTAGGAATCGCTTCTTGAAAGAACAAAGGGAATGTGAAGAAGAATTTTCTTAGAACATTTCTAAGAAAATTGGGAGAATTTCTAGAGGGAGAGTTTTAGAATAATCATAGAGATTATTCCTTGTAGAGAGAGTCTGTAGTGTGTGTGTCTAGTGAGTTCTATCAGAGCTCCCAAGGGCCCTATTTATAGAACTCTATAGGTTACTCCTAATCCTATTAGGATAACCTTTGTAGAGATTTAAATATTTAATAATATCTAATATTAATAAATATCTACCCAAATAATATCTCATATTAAATATTTTAAAATATTTAAATCTATATTTAAATATTTATCTCCGACAGGATCTTTAATTTGAATCCCATCCAAATTAAATAATTAATTATTTGAATCCAATTCAAATTAATTAATTCTCTCTCCAATTATTTAATTCAAATCTTTATTTAAATTAAATAACTTTATTATATGGATCTCATCCAAATAATTTAATTATTTGAATCATATTCAAATAAATTAATTCTCCCATTATATATTTAATTCGAATCTTATTCAAACTAAATAATTTACTTATTTACATGGATCTCATCCAAATAAATAATTAACTATTTGAATCATATTCAAATAAATTAATTCTCCATATTATAAAGTTATAATTTGAATCTCATTCAAATAAATTTTATAATAAATCATGTAATTAAATTGTATCCAATACAATTAATATTTTCCCTCATAAATTTGAACATTTCAAATTTTTCTTTCAACATAGTTGATCCTTGTTGGTTCGTGGTGAGCTAGCAAGGGGACCTCATGGACCTACAGATTATAAGCTCCAATGATCCAAGATTAATTAAATTAACCTTCATTCATTAACTACACGGCAAACCACTATAGACCCATAGTTGAACTCTTATGCACTGTAGGACAAGTTGTGTCCATGGATATAATCACTATAAGCAAGTTGATCCTTCACTAGTTGTTCATAATTACAGTTGGATCAAATATCTGTTTTACCCTTGTAATTACATCTTTTCTTTAAGTACCACTTATTTCTCTAATGAACAATTTGTTTATGGTTCAACCATAAACTAAGTCCCTCTCGGGCCAGTGAGAGGGTGGGGCCCCTTGTTCAAGACCCGAAATCAGCACTTAAGGGAACTACTCATCTACTTACCCTATGCGGGAAGGAGCGAATTCCATCTTGTGAAGCTTATGTTCCCAGCTCTCTATTTAGTCAAGTCCCCAAAATGGTAGGCTTATTGAGTCGGCAACTCGAGTCACTCTCACCCGTGCAAATCAAAGGACCGACCTTACAAACAGGAGTTCATAAGTCACTCAGGATTAAGATCGAGTCGCACATGATCATCCTATGAAATATTAATCTCATCAATTAACGGATTTACAAAGAGAGATTAAATATTTCGCTGTCGAGTCTTATACAAACTCTTTGTATAAGATACCCCCACTCACATGTCTCCACATGAATGGTTTGGATCAAACCATTTGTAACTATTACAAAGTGGGCCATATCCATAGCGTTACCAAGAGAAGGCACCCAACCTTATCCATATACTATAGACCTTTAAGTTATTTCTTGAACATGATCCACTCGTATGTCAACTACATACATGTTCAAGACTTCATATAATAACCTTGGATTTTTATGGTTAATAGATAAATTAATATTGCATAATTAATAATTAAATTAATAAACTAATAAATTACGAGACTTTAGGGCACAAATCCCAACAGATCGATGTTTACCGTGAATGGAAGAGCTGTCGTATGACGTAGTATCAAGCAAGGATGTATTGCTGATTGTACTATGGAGGCAGAATATGTAACTACTTGTGAAGCTGCTAAAGAAGCTGTTTAGCTCAGGAAGTTCTTGACAGACTTGGAAATAGTTCCAAATATGTCATTGTCAATCACTCAATATTGTGATAATAGTGGTGCAGTGGTAAATTCCAAAGAGCCTCAGAGCCATAAAAGAAGAAATCATATAAACTGCAAATATTATCTCATTCGGAAGATAGTGCAACGAGGAGACATGATCGTCACAAATATCATTTCGAAGCACAACATTGTTGATCCACTTACGAAGGCTCTCACGGCTAAAGTGTTTAAGGGTCACCTGAACAGTCTGGGTCTACGAGATATGTGTCATATTGTTTATGGAAAGTGGGAGTGTTTTGGGTAGAGAGTGTGCCCTAGTTTATTGTATTATGTGCTTTACATTTTATTGTATTTGTGTTGTACAACCCCACTAACTTTAGGAAAAGTGGAAGATTGTTGGGATTATGCCCTAAATCTCATGGAGTCTCTTAACTTTGTAAAGTGTACATGATGATTTATTTATTTATTTAATCATTTAATAAAATAAGATGTATTTTATTTGATTTTTAGATATGTTTTACTCAATCCAATAAACTAAGATCCTAGGTTATTAAATGTAGCTTGAATAGTATGAGGTAGACATACAAGTGGATCTTGTTCAAGCTATAACCTAAAAGGTCTACAGTATATGAATAAGGTTGGATGCTTTATTCTGGTAACACTGCAAATACAACCCACTTTGTAACTGTTACATGAGTTGTAAAGTGTTACAAATGATTTAATCCAAATCGTTCATGTTAAGATATGCGAGTGGGGGTATCCTGTACAAACTCCTGTACAAAGAGTTCGTACAAGACCGGACCACGAAATGATTATTCTCACATTATAACATCGTTAACTATAGAGACTAATATTTCATAGGATGACCATAAGTTACTTGATCTCAATCCTGAGTAGCATCCTATTTAATTATAATAATAAGATTGGTAAATGATATGAAATTTAAGAACTATCGATCAAAATAAACAAATATGACCAATTAATTTCAAGGAATAGATTTTGTAATTAATTTCAAGCAATAAAATATAATAACAAATTAATTGCAAAAATAAATAGGAGAAGAATAGAGAAATTGATCACACCGATAATTTTATAGTGGTTTGTTCAAACTCGACCTGCATCCACTTTTCCAATCACCTCTTGAAATTTTGAATAAGGATCCACTGACTCTTTCCATGTATTAGAGACCAACCACTACATCGTTCTTTTTGCTAGTTCAAGATCAAACTCAATCCTTTCCATAGATTAGGATCAAACTATTACAACCACTCTTTTTCGGGATCAAGAGCAACCCTTACAAAATGTTTTGAAAAATTAAAGAACGCACTTGAGAAACTCTCTAAATAGAGTGGATTTACAAATTTTGAGCTTACAACAAATCAATCCTCACCATACATAAATCTCTCTCAAGAATAAGATGAAAAAAAAAATTAAAGCTTAGAGAAAGCAACAATGAAAGCTTAATGAATTATGGAGGATTGAAAAATAATTAAAGTTGTTGTAGAAATTTGGAGAAGATAAAGTGTTTAAAAAGAGAAAAAAGTTGTTGGAAACCACATTAAATTTGGACCATTAGATTTTGAAAAAGAAAAATCAATGATAGAGATTTTTTTTCTTGTTGAATCAACTAGCCATTAGACACAAACAAAAAATAATATAATAATATATATCATTTTCTAAGACCATTTCTTTTCAAATCCAACAAAACGTAAAAGCCTACCATGTGTCCAAAACTAATTGTTAGACACAAGCATAAAATAATATTAAATTCATTTTTTTTTTATAAAATCAATCCAAAAATCAAAAGCCCCATGTATCACTTGTATATTGCTCCACTTGTCATCCTCTAGTAGGTCCACTTTGATGATTTGGCCGCTATGTCATTGACATCGGGTATTTTTTCGTTAAGCTTGTTTTGGTGATATCTTTTTTGTTTGAGCTCTGATTTGGGTGATTCAAATTGGGTTGGAACCGTTGTTTCGAGCTCTACGTAATGGATACTTCAAAACACTAAAAATTATTAGAGAATAAAAATAGGTTTGTTATTATCAAAATATTAGGGAAATTTTCACAAATAAAAAAAATGTCAAACTATTTACATAAAATAGCAAAAAAAATACTTAAGATTTTGATAGACTTCTATCAGCGTCTATCAAACCTATTTAAAAATTTTGCTATTTTGTGTAAATAGTTTTCCTTATTTTTCTATTTTTAAAACTTCCCCAAAATATTAACTAATTAATTAATTTGAGATTAAAGGCCAAAAAGACAATATATATATATATATATATATTATAGTAATCATAAATATGATTTATTATTAAACTATAGATTAAGAGAAAAAAAACAATATTTGAATAAGTTTCAAATATTAATGTGAATTTGATTCATATTAAAACTTTATAGTAAAATTAGTGTGAATGTGATTCATATTAAAACTATAGTTTATGAGAAAAACATGTATTTACATATAATTTAAATGCATAAATGTTTAATTACTTAATTTTTAATTAATTAATTATTATTATTATTATTTAAATTTAAATTTAATTGTCTTATATATATTAAAGGGAAATTACTATAAACAGAAAAAATATCAAACTATCTATATTAAATATTATTTAATATATAATATTAATAACATTAATATTATTATTATTATTACAATAACTCTCCTACAGGGGAACTTATTCCTCTCACGTTTTTTTTTTTTGTTCTTAAAAAAGGGTTTTTGAAGTTTTTTCAAAAAACCTGGGTTGGAGGATCACTCCCTCCATTTACTCTCGGCATTTTTCTTTTTGTGAAAACTCCTTGCCAAAAGTTTTAGAATCTCACCACTCTAAACCTACTCTTACTGATATAGATAGGAAGCTCTTTTTGGTGGTGTTCTTCAAAGATATTTTTTTTCTTGATGCCCTTATTATTGTATGCTTAACCTAATTGTTCTCTATAAAAAAAAATTTGAATTTTCAATCTCAAATCAAAGACAAAGTGATCAATGGCTTCCACAATTGGGATTTAATTCCTTCACTATTTAAATGACCACAAATAGTTTATATAATATATGAGGTTTCCTTATCAATTTTATACACACAAGAACACAAAGATTTATTGCTCTAATTTTCTCTTTTCTATACAATTACTTAAAGTCACGTTGGTGAAGTAGTAATAATATGTATCTTTAGAGATATTGCCTTTGGAAAAACCATAAAGAATCCCTAAAATGAGTGAATATGCAAAGTTTCATATGTAATTTCCAAAAAAAGATCCAAAATTTCAAAATTTCAAAACACTAATTATGTTAGGTTTTGATTCCCCAGAAATCAAACATGAAAAATTATATCAATTATCTCCTTACCTTTGAATTGTTTAATCTACACCACATCTCTTGCTCTAAGTTGTTACTCGAAGAACATGTTGAGATAAACACTATATTTTTAAGATCAATTAACTAGAAACAAGTAAAAAAATCACAGATCGAAGTCAAAATCTCTACTGTAATCACTAATAGATTACAATGAGCTCTTCCTAATCACAACTAGAGGCATACACAATATACATCTCAAGAATAATAAATATTAAAAAAAAAAAAAAAAAAAGGCGACAATAGAGAATAAATTAGATAAAACTCATTTGAATTGACAACTAGTTACCCATGATTGCTCCAAAAAAAATCTGCACGGTCTGAATTGCAAGGCCTTGTATCAAAAACGTGTTGTCAAAATTGAATTAGGAATGAATTTCTTTTCTATATTTTCTTCTTATTTCTCACTACCATCTTCTATTTCTCGGGTTGCGTGAAAATCACATTACATTGGTATGTACATGCATTTATGATTTACCTTCATTTCCTTGCCTCAATCTACCTATTTTTGACCAAAAGCATTATAGAAAACTACATTATTGTTGGGAAAAACCTTCTACTTATACTATAGGAAAAAAACATAAAATAATAGAAAAATTAAAAGAAAGTAACAAAAATTAGAAACATAAAGAATTAACGTGGAAAACTCCTAACTCAGAGAAAAATCACGAACAAGAAAAATCTATATGTGAAAAAATTATTACAATCACACAAAATAATTCTCTCTCCTGATCCCAATTACAAGAACACACTTTTTTCTAGAGTTATCACACTAAACTTAAAGTGTTTCTAACAGGGACGAATTGAAACTAGAGGCATAGGCTTAGAGTCCACCCTCATTTTTCAATTTAACCCATGTGGGACAACTGCACTTCTAATATTTGACCAAAAACCCAACAATCATATCTTCAATTTGAAACAAAATCAAGCATATTTGAATATGAATAAATTTTAATTTTAATGGCAAATCGATTTAAAAATTCATAAATCTAGAAAAGGGTGAGCCAAATTCGGTTAGGTTCGTTGAATTTGTTTCTTTTTTTTTTATAAAAAAAAAAAAAAAAAAAAAAAAAAAAAAAACTAGAGACAAAACTATGGTATAGAGGGGGAAAATCTACTTTCATCTCCTACAATTTCAATTGCTATAATTGTGAATACAAACTTATTATCATTTTTTGTTTTGCCTATCTATTTTTAGCAAGTAATAAAAAATTCCCGTGATAAATTTCTTAGGATGGGCTATCCTATTACAACCTTTTCTGTTGGTTTGTTCATTAGATGCAGTATCATAGTGGTACCAATACGAATCGCCTAATGCTATTCTGTACTAACCATCAACATGGAAGTTCCCAATGTTCATATCAAGAGATTTTAAATAGGACAACAAAATTCAAGGCATATAACCAGGAAATAATAAAAATAGAAAACGAAATACATGTTATTAACCATTCTTACTATCAAATTTATGTCATGGGTAATAAAAAATAAAAAATAAAAAAAGTTAGAATACAATTGTTCCTTTACATTGAAGTTTGTTCGCTTTTAGTCCATGTACTCAGTCTTTTTAGAAAAGGGCACATGGTGCCTTGTAAGGCATCCCTTTCTCCTATATAAGAGTGACACCGGAGCTTGTCTAAGACATTCTCTCAACTTTCTTCATTTTATTCCTGAGTGAGGAAAAATGACTCATGAACTTGTATTCTCTCCTTTAAATGAAAGAATAAGGGATAAGATCTCGTCGAAAGATGTTGTCTTTTGTGCGTAGGTATGAGGAGAAAGAATTTGTGAGGTTACGATGAACGAAAAGCGACTAACCAACAAGACATGATGTGATCGTGAACAAGGCAACAAAAGCTAATAATGGTCAAATTAATTAGAATTAAGATTGTTAGGGTTAGGATTTATTATTATTATTATTTGGTTTGCTCTGACATTGTTATTAGACAACATAAGATTCCATCTCAAAACCAATTGACAATTAAAAGAGTAACCTTTGTATCTTATCAACATTTTAAGGTCTCTTAATTTTCTTTGAATGTAGAATCCTTAATCATTATCAACCTTCCTACCGTCAGATTTGTGTCATGGGTAATAAAAAGAAGCACAAAAGTGAGATACATAATAGTCTTCCAAGACCAAGATTTAAAATGTTGATATCGACAAAAATGTTGAAGTTTTAATTCTACAGAAATTTCGATAGAAATATCAATAAAATGTCAATTTCGATAGATATTTTTAAAAAGTTATAAAAACAAAAATTCAAAAAATAAGTTTAAACTAGTATATAAACATTTAATGATTTTTAAACAAGTTAACATGTCTATTATTTATATTATATTTACATTAGTGATACTTTGTTACTTTTTTTTTTTTAATGTTTTCTGAATTTCTTTACAATATAATGGAAATATCGATTCACCCCACATATCGAAGTTGAATCCATAAAAACGTGAAAATATTGATAGAAATATAGGCATATCAACGAAAATTTAATACTATGCCCAAGATTAATAAGGATATTATCCCCCCAATTTATTTTTTTAAAACTGAGAATAGTAGTTGTCATGTTCTTCAAACAAAGAATATTATAAAATATTGTAACTATACTAGAAAAAGGAAATTCAAATAAATTACGTTTTGATTGGAAAACGAATACAAGAGCAGAATATATTTTTAATTCTTCTTTGGCACAAGAATTAAATTAATGCTTATATCAGCTACAAGCCATCTAATTTACAAACTTTAAAAATTATTGTACAAACAAACGTGTTTTGTAGTGTAAAGATTAGAATAAATAAGCCCCAATTAAACAAAGACCTCACTTCAACAAACCTCTACTACCTTAGGATCTATTCCATTTTGGCATTCGTCCATAAGAGCTAAACTCAACATTTCAGTGCAGAACTGATCATCTGGTTTCAGCCACAAAGCCTAATTCACAAACAAGAACAATAACGCAAAATCATATCAATGAAGCTTGAAATAAAATATTATACCCAAATTCTCAATACTGACACCCTTTCATTAGCCAATACCATCAAACTACAAATGTGGTAGGGGTTGTTCAATTAACTTTTATTACATGTGAAGGGGGGGTAAACAGTTCCGTTCAGCTCGATTTTTTGTAGAAAACAGGAACTGAATCGATTAATCAATTAAGAAATCCATGAACCGAAGTTGAACCCCATTCAATGATGAACTGCACCGCTCAAATCGCCAGTTTGGAGTGGTTCAATTCTCGGTTTACGAATAATAGAACACGGATATTTCTAGGGAAGAGGAAATATTCTTTTTGGAATTCCGAAAATAAAACAAAATCTTGCATTTGTTTAGTTTCGAACTCACCACCTTGTTATACAAACGTGCCTACTCACCAACCTACCAGACTGCTCTATAAAGTTAACATGTGACACTCATTAAATATATATTATCGGTCAGGTTGGCTTTCCAATTTGATTTTCCTGCTAAACCCAAACCCTACCCGAAAATTTCACTTTTTATATATGTTCAACCTGAATCAATTAGTGGTTTCGGTCAGTTTAGGCGGTTTTTCAGTTTTAAGTTAACAGAATGTTCCCAACAGGCAAACATCAATGCTCTCCTATGACTTACATAATTATCAAAATTTCTTTCAATAACAACGACTAAAAACAATAACACTTATGTCGAAGCTATACAAATCAGTAAATGCGATAGGTCAAATTTGTAAGGTAAGAATGCATAATAGAGTAAAAAAAAACTAAAACCAAGTTAGTAGTAACTTACCTTGTGGTAATATGTAATGGCTGCACTAAAGTGATCCTACATAAAAGGACAAAAGGAATTTTATTTTAAAAAGCTTAGACACAAATATAGAAATGTTTAGACCAGATACTCCAGGTGTTTTGCGAAACAAACAAACAAACACACACCAAAAAAGAAAAAAAAAGGAAAAAAAAGAGAGTATTGAAAAGCACATAATGGATGTTAGAGAACATTTCCAACACTTTAACATGTACTAAAATAAGACTAGAAAAAAACCACATCATACATATTCAAAAACCTCATTGGCAAGTAAAGCATGAAAAGGAATAGAGAAGAGAAGACGTGAAATATTCAAGTACCTGCAAATGATAAGTATATGCAAGACCAGCATAAGTGCTAAGACTTCTGGTCGATAACGCAAGTGCTTTCTCATAGTATTTAATCGCTTCTCGGTACATCCTGGCACAAAAACAAATAGGGTCAACCAAATTGGTACTAAGCTGGGAATTAGTGCAGTAGCATAAAACATGTCCCATATTACTATTACAATTTACAGTTTATATATACCGACTATTTGAGAAGATGAGAAACTTAGCCAAATTAGCAACCATGCAAGAAGAACAAGAATCCGAGCCAACCCACTTTAGTGAGGCTTGCTAAAAGATATCAATTTTCTTCATTAAAGTTTTCAATAAATTAATATGGTTTTTCCAGTTTGGGGTATGAAAAATTGGTGAATTGGACCTCAGCCCAGCTGCACAATTTCTAAACCAAATCCTCCTTCCTGTTTTGGCAATAATAACAATAATAAGAAGAAGAATAACAACACTTCAGTTTGCATTTGTTGCAAACTAGAGTGCACAGTTTGGTTGTTTATTTGAGATAAATCAAACCAAACCGTGTACACCTCTACTTGTAGATGCTAGTAACAAAAACTTCTGTACAAAATATAATTCTCAGAAAATAAGGTATTCAAGATTCATTGAGAAGCCCTTTCATAGAAATATAGAAGGAATCATATTAAAAAAACATTCCAAATGAAAAAATTAAGCCAGTGATAAGCATATATAATATATGCCATAGTTCTTGAAATAAGTTATACCACCATACTTTAATTTTCGGTATGAATGGGAAAGATTAACCACAGTAGGTTCCCACATTTCACTCAAAGGAGATGGAATGCATGCCAAAGTTTTCTCAAACCACCATGCTGCTTTATTGTACCTAAAGATAGAATAGTACACACTTGTATTAACAACTGAGATGAAAACACAAAAAAGTAACAAATTGAAACAATAGCAAAAACCTATGATCTCTTACCCTATCAATTAAAAGTCAACATTTTCATCAATGATTAACAACTTTACATGCAACTACCCATTTTTTTTTATATATATATAGAAAGAAGGAAAGAATACGATACAAGGGTCTGTCCTAAATTTAAGACTGCATGAAGCTAGAGTGCAAGTACAGAATCTTCTAAATTAAGAATTGGCATCTTATCACTAGACTTTACATGAAACAAGACTGCAATCCAGGACTGTCCTATATTGCATTGGGAATAAAAATAGAAGTTAGAAGGGTAAAAGTATCCTATAGAAACCACTTTACAGTAGAACATCATATGTTCTCTCATTTTCAATTTCTCATGAATTTGAAGGTCTTCCAAATTCCTAATTTAATGTATTCCTAATTCAAAAAGACCTGAAGCCTAGTTGTAACCTTCCAAAAGATTTCCTTCTTTTAAAAGCTTCCTCTATCGTCTGTAATTCAAAGACTGAAGTTTCTAAAAGCTGTTCCCATTATCATTTTTACGTAACTTGACCAAGTTCTACAATCTTAGCTATACACCTAACTTAGGTATCCCCAGGAGAAGACGAGATATAAAGTAGATATTCTTTAATCCCTCTTACTATAACTAATAAAAGGATCAAACGATCTATCTACCGATGGAACACATAGATCATGGGTCCATTGATTAAATACAATGTTCACAACTTAAAAATCACTCCATTTAGGACTAAAATTACCGATTTGAATATTCAAAACTTCATGATCATATACATGTAAAATATATAGAATTTACTTGGTTTCTTATTATCTAACCTATTTTATACTGAAATAACATTATACATAAAAGTGAACCACCATCTGCGCCAGGAAGCAGAACTTCAAACAAAATTGTTGTGCGAAAATTGCATATATAAAAAGAATCAAGAGAGAAATATAGATACTCCTTCATGTCATAAGCAACAACTCCAAGCTCATTATAAACAAGAGGATCTGATGGACAAATAGTCTTTGCCTGCACAAAAAACTAAATAAAAAAGGCTATTCAGATATACATTTCAAACTATAATCCATGATGCAAATCTTAAATGATTTCATGTTCTTAGAATTCTACCATCATATAATATGGGGCCTAAAAATTATGTAAAAGAGTACCAAAGGTAAAAACTAGATTCCATCTTCCCCAGTTGAAGCATTGACCAATTAAAGCATTCTTTGTATGTCAGAGGAGATAAACTATTGTTAGGAAAATCACACTACACGGAGAATCGAGGAAAATAAATAAATATTCATCCCAGAGTTGTCAATGATAGCACGAGGTTTAGGTAATACCTGCTCGGCAAGCTTGAAGCTGTGGGTTCGCATATATTCCATCCCAATGTATAATGTTGGTAAATGACACCTGGAATAAAAGAACATCAAGATTCAATCTGTTGGAGGGAATGTCATTAAATAAGAGAACTAGCCAATGAATAACTTCATACAACTTTTAAAAAAATGATACAAAAACAAATTTACTATCATTTATCATTTAAAAATTTAAACAGATAACAAAACTATTACTTAATAACATATATAATTTCACACCTTACGCTGCCAAGTTCTAAAAAGAAAACATTAAATAAATCAAGAGTAATAAAATTAATAACCCTGGAAACAATCGAGCACCAGTGCGATAGGCAGACATGGCTTGATCACCCTCTTCTTGAGCAGCATAAGCGTTCCCATAACCTATCCAAGCAGGTGCAAATGTTCCATCTAGAGTTGTAGCTTTGCTGTAGAATATGATAATAGATATCAGAAAAGATATTCTTATTGAAAAATATCAAACAACTTATTACCAATAAGGTTTATAAAATAGCACATGGGAAGTGAGTTGACTCAGAAATACCCAACCAAATAAAACTTGTTGTAAAAGATATACTTGAATTCAAAGATTGAGAAAACAATGAGTTATTCCATCTAAAGGACTACAAACTTCCTTGGGGATAAACAAAGAAAAACAAGGGTACTTGGCAAACTTTAATATTGTCTTCTTACTGGAATTTAAGCTAAGACGGACAAACGGGTCATCAAGAAACTTTTGAAGTTCACAAAAATATCATATTCTAATCTCTATTAGAATCCAAGCTAGTAACATACTTTAAAAACAGCTAGTAATTATATAGTTTGTGTGATGTCAATTCTATTGCGGTTAAGGTGAGGGTGGCTGGTGGCACTTCCAAACTATTGCTAAATTTCTGATTGCTGGGCAGGTTTGAAGGCCGGGAAACTAACGTTGTCAATGTAGGCTTAATTATAATAGTTAATTGTTGCATAACACTATAACAGCACCCAATTGGAATTGACTACAAGTGAAGTATACTTAAAAAAATAACATACAACAGCCACATTCACCTGAAATAGCGACGTGATTGATCATACTTTTTGATACAATAGTAATAGCAACCGACAGCAAACCATGACAAAGCTCTGAAAGGATACCCAAAATAAGTGATGAACAAATAACAAGGGCGAGTCCAAATCTAACAAAATTATTTGTGATCCTAATATTTGATAAATTTGAAATACTTATCAAAATCATGCTTCATTCGAGGAAAACTAAATTCTTTCTCTTTCCATGAAATATTTATTTCAAATAAGATATTCTGGATATTCAAACAACTAAAAAATATAAAGTTTAGATACACAATGTATCACTCTCACTTTTGAGGGTAGTCCTTGACCAGGTTGCATGCCATTAGATAAAGTTCATTTGAATGTCCAAGCTCCATTGCAGCAGCTAAATGTACCAGTGTACTTTTCAAATGGAAGGGATCTTTTTCAAGCAAGCTATAAATGTATGGGGGAAAATAAATAAATAACTGGGTAGGGAAAAAGAAAGGATAATTCTAAAGAAATTATAGCATTATATTCATGTAGTTTCATAGACAGTTATAGACTTACACGGAGGTAAGTTCAAAGCATTTCTGATATTCACCACATTGATGGTAGTATTCAGCTTTGCAAGCTAAAAGATCGGTGTTAGTTTTTAGAGTACGCATAAACGTTGGATCAGAACTTTTAGAATTACAAGTTTCCCTTTCAAGTTCTTTGAATCTCGCTTCAATGATATTTTCTTTATCATACTGAAGAACAAGAAAAGAAACTTAGTGAGAATTACACCAGCACACAAGGGGAAAATGTTGCAAGTAAAAAAGAGAGCATTCTAACAATTAGAAAATGCATATAATAGAATCTTGTTTGGTACTCGTTACTTTTAATAGAAGAAAAATAAGTTCAGTCCTTCTCACCTTCTTTATTAAGCATGCATAAAATGATGAGAGCCATCCATCTTCAGGACCAAATTGCAATAATGAAAGTAAACTTGATTCTGAAATTCCACATCATATAAAAAATAGATTGTTAATAATCTCAACAAAAGATTGGAGAAAACTGAAAAATATGGCAAAACATATATTTCATCAATGAACCACTCACAGTCAATAGATTGTAGAAGCAATAAAAATGTGTGTGGGTAGATGTACAAGTGCATGCACATCTATGTGTGTCAATAATTCTTCTTAATGCATAGTGATATTTTGTCACAAAAAAAAAAAAAAAAAAAAAAAAAAAAAAACCAAAAGGAAAAAACAAGGGAAAAAAAAGAACAAAAAGATGCATAGTGCTGAGGTTTACCTTCATCACAAGTTAGCATGTGACTTTCTATGAGACATTCCAAAGCCTGGACCATAATGGACATAAAAATGGTATCTATTAAAGAAGGAACCAAAATATAAATAAAATAAAAGTTACACCTTACACATTAATGGCTACACCAAAAAGGAAGGAGATAATTTGTTGCATGATCTTTAAAAAAGACCAAATCATTTAATTAAACTGCTAGTGGCAAGGTGTTAACCCTCAGACTAACACCGTCATCGACTGTCCTCACCTAAGTATGCCCTCTTCGCACCCTTTTGCCATGTTGGCTTGCCTTCTACTCTTTAGTGTGCCAACCCTTTTGCCGGTGTATCTTTTGTTCGAGAGAGAATGAGGATCTTGATCATTTACTTTGGAACTATATTTGTTACCTCCCAATGGATCAAAATCTTTAGGACCCTTGGGATTGTGTTTGCTCGTGATAGAGGTTGTTCGATGTTTGAGGATGTGCTCTTGAATCCTTCTTTTTGTGAGAGAGGAAGAGTTCTTTGGTAATCTTGTTTCTTTCGCATTTGGCAAGGAATAGTTGAATTTTTCAAAGATTCAAGCGGTCCCTTGATTTAACTCATCTTTGTCGACATCTTTTAATATAATTTTTTGTAACTATCAGCTTAGTATGATTCTTTTGGATTTGAAATCCATTTTGTAATGGGCGTGAAGGCTGTTTCGTTTTCTGGGTTTGTTTTTTTGTTTGTCCTTGTACATCATTTCATCTATTTCAATGAAAGTTTGGTTTCTCATGGACAAAAAATGGTAATAGAAAACTACGCTATATTGATCTAGAAATACCAGATTTAGTGAAACTCAACCAAAAAAAAAGAACATATTTACCTCATAACAGAGAGGGTCAGCTTTGATAGCAGCTTTATACCTAAACGTCATTATCAAAAATCAAAATAATAAATGACATCATTCATTAACTTGAGGTTTCATAGCTTAATAACTATGTAGGTTTCGGGGGGAATGAAAGGATGCCCATGAAGGTAAAAATGCAATCATAAACTGACCAAAGTCGAGCCTGTGTGCGGTTTTCAAGAGCTTCATATGCCTTGCCTCTTAAAAAGCATGTTGCTGCGACTATCTGTTATAAGGAAGGAAAACAGAGGATCCTATTGTAAAATTAATCATTTGATCAAGTTTCTAACCATAAACCATAAACCATCACAAAGTGTAAATCCTAAACCCTAAACCATCACAAAGTCTTTAATTAAAAGTTGAGAAGATGTAATGGAACAGTACATTAATCTCACGATCCTCACAATCTTTGTCGAGGTACATGCCACTGTGATCCTTATTATCAAGCACATTGCCATGCTCATCCACGTTGGCATCACCAAGCATTGCGAGGCATTGGTCCCACTCCTTCAATTCCTCCTGGTCAATCAAAGATTTAAAAATGAAAGACATTTATTAAAAACAAAAAAAAATTTACACGCCAAGAAAATGCCTTCCTGTCACTTTAACCCCTTCGAGTTCACAGCTGAATGCAAACACAGACCAGAGAAGCAGGAAATTCAATTCCCATTGCAAAATAATACCCAAACTGTCACTTTAACCCCTTATTTGAGTGAAGTTTTTCTTGTCAAGTAAATACATGTAATTGGTTGAATTATTTCTCTATTTCCCTTCTTTATAAGGATATGTGAAGAGTGAATAGATGCCATGCGAAAACTCATCACAGCTTGCTCATTCCTCTCGTTGTCTGTGTTTCTCATCTCTGAAGAAACTGAATTCCCTGTATTCGAATTTTCTTACTGCCAAAAACTGATCCAAACCCAATATTCTAACATAAAGACAATCCCATTATGAGACCCACACACTGTAAACATAATTCACAAGAATAATTCTCAACTCATCATATCCAAACACACACAAAAAAACATAGGAGGTCCACAATCAGCACAAAAACACAGATAAACAGTGAAGCCTCAAGTAGCTCACAAGGCATTTAGCAGCAAGGTAGCGAAACCGAGGGTCACGGAGAACAATCTTGGAGGCATTGAGGAGGTGAAATGCACGACGAAAATGGCGTCCTAGAAAGAGGGCTTGTGCCTGCATGTAAATGTCTGCAGGGTCCTCAGTGAAAGCAGTGACTTTGTCAGCAAAGAAAATGGCAGATGAGTAGAGATGCTTGCTCAAACAATCTCGTACTACGCCTCGGAGCTTTTCGATCTCTTCCTCCCTCATTCTCATGAATTTTTCTGGCGCAAAAGAATTGAGATTTGTTGAACACAAGAGAATTGAAAAGGTCATAGTATTGAAAGTGTTCAATACGTGTCTAAAAAATCTTGGACCTATATTGACTTTGTACATTTGTGTATGTAACACACCCATTGTCCTAACAAGTGTCCAACAAATGTTGGAGTGTCCAAGGGTCCAACACATATATAGACATTGACATGCTAGTCAAACTAAAGTGTCCATGCTTCTTAGGTATACAATGCATGACATATTCAAAACAAATAAATCATACAACATGCTACCAAACAACAAACAAACCCAACAGGCAAAATTCTACTTACAAAGTGTCCTAATTTCTAAAGCACTCCTAAACTATTTACTAGGCTCTTGAAACAAAAAAATAAATAACTAAGATCCTAAGGTTAAAACACAGTCCGAACAACTCAATCAAAACTAGAAGGGTGATAAGAGATGTTACCAATGAGTTCTTATACAATGGCAATCTTAATCTTTGTTCCAATAGACCAAATCTAGTCCGAAAACACAAACAGAAGTGTCCCAGCAGTTAGAAACTAATTTGCACACCTTAATCGAATTTGAAAAGGCTCAGAGGGACCTGTTACAAACTAAACTTCGCCAAATAGGCTTCAACAGCCACTGTTTGGAGTTTGACTGAGTTCAAACTCGCAATTCTGACCTTCGTAGGCTATGGGTAAAGGAAAAACTACACCCTCAACCAACTAAAAAGAGAATAAGATCAAAGGCCAGTCTATTGAATTTAAGGGGATTTAAAACCTGTTCAACAATCATAGTTGCTATACAAATTGTATTAGAAAAATGTAACAAATAAACACTAAGGTAAACGTGTGATAGCAAATGAGTATGCCAAATTCAAATTACAAGCCACGAAAATTCAAACAATTCAAATTGAACGAAAATACCAACAATTACAAGCACCTTGCAATTAGCAACGAAGTCCATCTCTGCTAATTAACGAACCACAAAACCCCTAAAGATAGTGTGTGTAGATAAAAAGCACAATAAACAAGTTCAGTAACAAAATCAATAACTATAGTTTAGCACATTACGAATTTTCGTGAATCTTGTCGCACGGTCTCCAAAGAGGAGAACCAAAGGGAGAAGCCGCGTAGTCCACTCCGGTCACAGAACTGGCGAGTCTATGCTCGTTGAGAAGCAGCAGCGTCGTGGTGGTCAGACGTTGCCTGAGATTCTGCTGGCTGTCGCAGGATAACGCTGGAAAGGAGGAAGAGGTTCGTCGCCGATGGAATCAGTCGCGTTCGTGGTTCTGGTCGCCGTCAAGAATAACCGCCCGCCGCTCCTTAAAGAGGGAGTACCGTCGCAGCCTTACACCGCTGTTCGTTACTCGTGGATCGCCGGAGTGGGAGGGTCAGGGAAGGGAGTTTCACAGCTGCGGCTGAAGAACGTACTACTGTTTCAAAGCTGGTTTTTAACTTTTTTGAAAATCAAAACTGTTTATTATTATTATTATTATTATTATTATTATTATTATTTTAAAAAAAGGAAAAAAGTAAAAGTGGTGGATGGGACAGGCCATTATTTTCTTTATTATTATTACTATTATTATTTTGCTTTAATAAGTTATATTACTAATATCTTTTATTTATCTTTGCTATATTTAATTTATTTATTTATAATATTTAAATATATTTTATTTTACTTGAGTAGTGTTTTCTAATTTTTATTTTTTTTTAATTTTTATTTATCTCTTATCATTGTTGTTAGTTTAAAATATTATTGCTTTAATTGGTAAATTGCATAGTTATTTAATTTTTCTATTTCATAATTTAAAGAAGAAAAAAAATCGACGATGGAATTTAGAAAATTTAGGAGTCCGATTTTTTAAAATTCTTGAGGTGAGGAGTCGATTCTTTGGGAGTCCGAGATCGATCTCCAATATATTTTATTAAAATTTTAATATTTACGTAGTTCATCGTTATGTTATGTTTTGATTTCTATTTGAAATTTATCCAACTTTTTATTTAAATCATTTTTATAACTTTTTTTAAATCATTTAAATTTTTCTTACAACTTTTTTTTCTAACCTTTAAAAAAAATTAATCTATTATTTCATAAGATTTCCTAATCAATTTTTTTTTAATAACCTACCGTTTTCTTAAAAAAAAATTTCACGATTGAATCTAGAAATATCTAGGAATCCGTTTTTCTAGATTCTTGAGGTGAGGGATCATATCTTTGGGAGTCCGAGATTTTGATCTCAAGAAAAAATGAATTTAATTGATGTTTAAAAAAAAATTCTTTTATTAAAAGGCTATTCCTATGACGGATTTGAGAAATTGTAATATTTTCTCAATTTCTTGAGGTGAGAAATTTTTCTATGTTCCACTTATTTTATGGGATCATTACTTCAAACATTGGAGTAACGAGGGGTGAAATAAGACATTTATTTTTAAAAAAATTCTTCCCCAAATGATTTCTTTAAAGAATAATTTTTAATTCAAGATTTAAAATTTGGCCACCGTTTTCTAAACGGGTGTTATGGGGTGCTAACACCTTCCCCATACACAAACGACTCCCGAACCCAACTCTAGTTTTTTCGCAGACCATTTTTATTGATTTTCATTAAAAATCATTTACTTTATTTTCGGCGTCCAATCACACCGTAAAAAAGATTGGTGGCAGCTCCTTTTATTTTCTTTTTTAAATTAACCCTTTTTGAGGATGTCGACCGCTCCGCGTCGTCTCGAGCACGTGGCGACAATAGCAAGAATTGAGGTTGAATCTTCCTTGTTACGTGTTATTGCCACTTTAGTTTAGTTTTTGACCTTTCGAGCCAGAGTAGGAGAAAATAAATTGGGGGCTTGACAAAACCTTTCCTAGTATGCTTTGAATCAAAACAATGAAGCTTTGCACTCTCTCATGCATGGCTTGACCTGAAAAGTTTTTTTTAAAGAATATATCCCAAATTAATTGTTGGTTGTCGGATCGTCTAAAGTTATTGCAAGCATACCTTAAAAACTGTTAAGACTTAAGATTCAACTTGCATGATTTAGCGATAAGCATAATGCATGATTGTGTGTTTCTACCTTGCTCAGGACAATCAAGAATTAAGTTGGGAGTGTTTGATGGCACCGTAAAAGTACTATTTTTCTAGCATAATTCAGGCTTGTTTCGTGATTTTATAAGTTTATTCCCAATATTTTGTAGGATTTGAGCATAAAGGTGGATAATTGGCCCATCGGGATCATTTTGAAACTAAAACGCGTTTAAACGGAGTCCCGAATGCATCAACTAAATTTGGAGGCAAAATTACCAAAATGCTCCTAAGGACAGCTTCGTTGCACTTGCTGTACACCCCTTTATGTTGTCCACCCGAGAGCTCGAGAATTTGCACATCGCTTGCAGCATTGTGACGCTCTACGAGCGTAGCGTTACGCTGCGATTATTCTGACCAGCATCGCTACGCTCTTCCACAGTGTCGCGACGCTCTTGAAAAAAAATTTATTTAAGGGGTTGGGATTTTAGATTAAGTCAGTCCAATTTTTGCACCCACCATAGAAAAACTCTAAATTTTTCTCATCTTCTTCTTCCCTCTTTCAATCCCAGCTTATATTCTCTTGTATCCCCTCCTCAAAACATTGAAGAATCATGAACATAATGAGGGGCTAAGGCAATCTATACTTGGGGATAGAATTCTAGACTTTAAATTCTCTTGAGGATTTGTTTATATTGCTTTGTTTCTACTGTGAACTCTTTCTTGATCTTGAATATATTTATCTTAAAGCATTTGTTAGAATTGACAACTCTCAATGAATGTTTTATTGTTTGTTATGTTCGATTGGCGCTTTGCATTAAAAAATTGACTCATGTAACACGGTTAGGCATGAATGTTTAATTAAGGGCTATGTTTATAATTGATATTCATTAACTAATTAGTTCAAGAGGTTAATCGCATGATAGAGTTTAGGCTTTCTAATTTATCGTTCATCACAATAAGAAACTCTAGGAGCGTAATGCAAATTTGGATTGTTATTCTGCCATGGTTCGAAATAAAGTTAAAGAGTTTAGTTCAAATTGAATTTTAGTCTAATTTGATATCTAGGGCATTTAGTGATCACCATTATTGAATGATTGTGTGTTCATTTGCAAATGCATTGATGTTTAGTGTCGAATTATAAAAAAATAAGTCGAATTTGTTCCTATCCCCGAGTGTTTTATTTGAATTGATTAAGAAATACTTTGAGTAAGAAATCAAGATAAGGTAAGGTGAATGTTGTCCGAGTATCCTTGTTAGAGGCATTGATAAGTTCTAGAGCAATGTTAGCCCCAGGAGCAGCAGGGAGTCTATTAGCTCAGTTTCAGGTGAGACCTACTTTGGAAGATGAGATTATTAAAAAACAACCTAAAGATCATGAACTTAGAAGAATATAGATGAAGAAGTGAGACTTGAGAGATGTTCTGATTTTACATTTAGACACGATGGTGCGTTGATGAAAGATAACCGATTGTGTATTCCTAATGATAAGTCACTAAAGGATGCCATCTTAGGGGAAGCACATAGTTCAGCTTATGCCATGCATGCAGAAAACACAAAGATGTATAGAACATTGAAAGGACACTATTGGTGGTCAGGTATGAAACGTGAGATTGCTAGATATGTTGATAGATGCTTGATATGTCAACAGGTTAAGCCTAAACGTCAAAGATCAAGAGGATTGTTAAATCCATTACCCATACCTGCATGGAAGTGGGAGCATGTGACGATGGATTTCCTATTTAGATTACCCTGGACCTCCAATGGATATGATGGCATATGGGTGATTGTAGATAGACTCATGAAGACAGTACATTTTTTACCCGTCAAGGTAACATTTACACTTGATAAACTAGCAAAGTTATATGTTGACAGAATTGTGAGTCAATATGGAGCACCTGTGTCCATAGTTTCAGACAGAGATCCAAGGTTTAATTCCAAGTTCTGGCCGAGTTTACAGGAAGCCTTAGGTACTAAATTAAATTTCAGTACAACTTTTCATCCGCAGACGGATAACCAGCCAGAGCGAACTATTCAGACATTGGAAGATATGTTGAGGGCTTGTGTTTTACAGTTTAAAGGTAGCTGGGATGATTGGTTACCTTTGATAGTGTCTGCTTATAATAACAGCTATCATTCAAGCATCAATATGGCACCTTATGAAGCATTATATGGAAGACGATGTAGAACCCCTGTATGCTGGAATGAAGTGGGGGAAAGGAAACTGTATGGCCCTGAACTAGTCCAAATGACTTCAAAGAATGTAAGGTTAATCAAAGAAAACCTAAAGATAACCCGAGACAGACAGAAGAGTTATGCAGACAAACGTCATCGAGACTTAGAATTTGAAGTTGGAGATCAAGTATTCCTGAAACTATCGCCCTGGAAGGGGGTAGTACGGTTTGAGAGAAAAGAAAAACTAAGTCCAAGATATGTCGGACCTTATAGAATTATAGCACGAGTTGGACCAACAACTTATAAGCTAGAATTTCCATGAGAGTTATCGAAGATTCATGATGTGTTTCATGTTTCGATGTTGAGGAAATATATTCCTGATCCATCCCATGTACTCCAGGAACAACCATTGCAGTTGAAGGAAAACTTGTCTTACGAAGATATGTCGATACAAATTCTAGACAGGAAGGAACAAGTATTGAGGAACAAAACTATACCCTTCGTTAAGGTTTTGTGGAGTAATCACGGAGTTAAGGAAGCAACGTGGGAGAATGAAGAACAAGTAAAGATCAAGCATCCTCAACTATTCATCTGAGTTCCACTGAATTTCAAGGACGAAATTCCAATAAGGAGGTAGTAATTTGTAAGCCCTAAACCATAACCCTAAATTCTTATGTAATTTCTTAAGCTTGAGATTCACTTAAGTAAACTAAAGGAGTAAGGGAATATTCGCAAATCAAAGAAGAGCACAAGGGAAGTTAATTTAGTTGAAGGATTTATTTAACTTTGGTTACATTTTAGGATTAAGTATATATTATTATTATTATTATTATTATTATTATTATTATAATAGATGATGATTAAGGAAGGTTAATTAAGGAAAATGGGAATTGATAATTAGTGGGAATATATAAATAAATAAATGAGAAAAAGAAAAAGAAAAAGAAAAAGAAGAGAAAGGAAAGGAAAGGGTAAAAGGAATGCATGTCGGTTGAAGGATGATTAAGTGTGGATTTTTATTTTTTTCTTTTCATTTTTGCATTTTCTGAAGTTGAGAGACCGACATTCACCCTCCCTGACCTGAGAAGAAGATGTTTGAAGGTGTTCTTACCAGATTTGTGGCCGGAGAGTGGCTGGAAGGGAAGGAAATGTAACTTTGGTCTGGAATTGAAGAGAACTCTAGCAGTCTGTAGTGTCTAGACGATTGTGAGCTATTGAGAGAACCTTTCGAGCTGAAATTTTGAGGTTAGTAAGTTACTCAATTATTAACAACTTTACTGAAGGTTGTTAGAGCTGGAAATGATTGGAAGTAGATGAATTTTTAGGTGGAAGTCAGTGGATAGGAAACATTGCGAAACTGACGACATATCTGGTTTTTGTAGCGGTTTGGACTTTCTAAAAAGAGTTAAAAGCTGAAATTAGTAAGGTCAGTTAGGTAATTCGATTTTTAACAAATTTTCTGTAGAATGAAAAACTTAAAAACGAAGGGATATGGATGATTTCTTAGGTGGAACAGAAGGGATTGCAGAAACCGTGAAGCAAGAGTACCTTTTGGTTCGAGGCAATTTCTGTACAATCCAACGGTTTTTATGTCTTTCTATCTTAAGGTAATTTGTAAAAGACTTTAAAACGAGAAGTTTGCCACATATTTCACTTAATTTTGTTAAGTATTGAGTGAGTTATGAATTTTTGAAGTTTGGCTGAAAATCTGGAACTTTAAAGTAGGGGAAAATTGTGAATTTGAAGCAGCTTCTGATATAAGGAACATTCTAGGCAAACCACGAGTTTATAGGTTTTCACTCTGAAGTAAGTTGTAGAGGATTTAAATATGAATATTTTGTCGTAAATTTCAATTGATTTGGTTAAGAATTGAGGAAGTTAAGATCATTTGAATGAAGGTAAAAATCTGGAAAAATGCAGGATACTTTCACATGGAAATTCATGAACTAGGAATTTAGGAGAATTTAAAGTAGTTTATGAATAATTGCTTGGAGAATTAATAGAGGCTTGGGTTTGATTTTAAGGTCAAACCAAGATAGGTGACGTGTATAGACCGAGTGGACAAACACCTGACTGTGAATGACAAAACATTTTCAACAAAGTTTTATAATTCTTGAATTAAGCATGATGCTTTATGTGTTAGTAAGCAATGTTTTATTTAAGTATGGCGTGTTATGAGTTCATAAGCTAAGTTAACTTGAGTAAAGCATATTTATGTTTGAAATGATGCTTACGGGATGGAGTTTACTCAAAAGCAAGATTTCTCGAGCAATGTCACTTACATGTTTTATGAACCCTATTTATTAATAAATAATTTAATTATGCCAAAACTACGTTTTATGCTCGATGTTGATTAAGAATGATTTGTGAGCTTGTATGTATGATTTGCAAGGCATTCTCGTTGGGTTTTATGCCCTAAAACTCGTAGATAGTAAATGTTTTATTTTGACCATCATTAATAAATTTTTATTAAGTATTATTCAATAAATGTTATTGATTATTTTTTATATTGTTTTAATAACCCTAAAATCCAATAAACTAACATCCTAGGTTGTTTTATGAGTCTTGAATAGTATGTAGAGACATATGGGGATCAATGTTCAAGTTACAACCTAAAGGGTCTATAGTATAAGGATAGGGCTGGGTACCTTATCTCGGTAACACTATGGATATGACCCACTTTGTATTTGATACAAATGCAATGATCCAACGCATTCGTATAGGAGACATGTGAGTGGGGGTGTTCTATGCAATGAGTTTGCATAAGACTGGACCACGAAATAGTAACCACTAGATGTAACTCCGTTGACTGGTTAGGTTTCTATTTCAATAGGTTGACCTAGACAATTTAGTCTTAATCCTGAGTATATTATGAACTCCTGTTCACGAGGGATTGTCTTTGATTTGTATGGGTGAGAGTGGCCCATTTGCCGACTCAATATGCCTACCATTTTGGGGACAGGACTGAGTAGGGAGTTGGGAACATAATTATACAAAATGGATTTCACTCCTTCCCAACTTTAGGGTAAGTAGATAAGTGTTCCTTTAAATGGTGTCTCCAGGACTTGAACAAAGGGCCCTACCCTCTCACTGGCCCGAGAGGGGTTTCTATTTGATGGTTGGACCATAAATAGGTTGCTCATTAGAGGAGCACGGATACTTAAGGATTTAGAAGTAACCTAGGGGTATAATGGTAATTTGACCCAGCTGATTTTACGAACCCTTGTGAAGGACTAACTTGTTGTTATTGGTCTATATCAGTGGACATAGAAATATATCTACAGTGAGAAGAGTGCAGTTGTGGGTCTTTAGTGGATTGTACCCACATTAACAAATATTGGTTAATGTGGTTAATGAGTTTAGCCCATTAATCTCATATCGTTGGAGCTTCTGATCTGTAGGCCATTAGGTCTCCTTCCTAGCTCATAAAGAATATTGAGGTAATTAATTCTTGGATGAAATTTGAAAAGTTCAAATTTACTAAGGGGAAAAGTATAATGTACAATGATACATTATAATATAAAGTTTATTTTACAAATTAAACTTTATAGTATAAATATAATTTTGGATATGATTCAAAGTTAATTTATGAGAAAATTAAATATTTGAAATTGTTTAAATATTATTTTAATATGAATTAGATTTATATTAAAATTATAGGTTAAAATTAATGTGCATTAGATGTACATTAAAACTATAGGTTATGAGATAAATATATTTGAATTTGATTCAAATGCAGGTTAAAATTAAATATTTGATATTTAATTTGGTAATTAATTAATTAGAGAATTGATTAGTTATTTAATTTAATCTAATTTAATTAAATTTGATTTAATTAAATTAATTGAATTAAAACTATAGGTTATGTGAGAGATGTTCATTTAAATATGATTTAAATGAATCAGTTAATTAAATTAGATTTAATTAATTATTTAATTAATTATTAATTATTAATTTAATTTGTTGGTTGTAACTCCCACGTAGGAGAGTTACTTAATACATGTGATAACACTCACATATCCTACTTTCTCTATTTTCCTTACATAGTTTGCAACATAAAAAAAAAAGAGATTGCATTCTCTCTAAAAAAATTCTCTCAGAAAGAAAAGAAAAGAAGCTCTCTGTATTTTTTTTCCCTTACCAAAGGTTCCCACAAACCTTTTATTGAGGTTGAGAGAAAAGGAAGAACTCCAAGTTGTGGTGATCCAGTTGTTCCTTTCCCTCAACATATAAGTTTATTTTTCTCTGATTTTTTTTATACAATATGCTTAACCTAGGCTTTTAGATTTCATTTACCAATGTAGTCATTTTTCAAAATCCTAATATTAATTTTGAGTTAGGGTTCTAATGTTGCGCTAGGGTTTTAATCCCAACAATTTTATGCTCCGTGTTTCTTAAATATGTTTTATAAGATCTTGACTATTGAACATGTTTTAGTTAAATGATAAGTACCCTATGTACTGATACTTAAGGACATTGAGACGGTATCGAGGTGAATATGTAACGATACCTAAGGACATTGAGACGGTATAGAGATGAATGAGACCCTGATATATGAGGACTTTGGTGACGTATCAGGACAACCCGATGTATGTTAGCCCTAAGTGCACTCATGACAGTTATGAAATTACGACGTTGAGAGTGTTGAGCTTGCTCCACCTCAACGAAGGATTTAAGGATGCTATGTTTTCAGATGAGCACGATGTTTATGAACTATGATTTTAGATGAAAAGTACTTATGAACTATGATTTTAAGTTTTATACTTATGAAGTATTTTACGCAAAGAGCTTCATTTATGGTTAGGCAAGCATGTTTTAGTACGAAGATTTAATAACTCTGTCACTCACTAGTCGTATGTCTATTATTTTTCTTCAAAATGTTTTCTCTTATTCTCTAGGTAGCGAACGGTTTCCAGGAGCTTGACCTACCCTCCCGAAGTCTCTGCTGTGGATTCCCCTTAGCTTGTAAATAGTAGGTTTTAAGTTAGTTGACATATAGTAGAGGGATGGAGAGCTTGAGTTAGAAGAAATCTTGTTGTGCAAACTTAGCAGATGATTATGTAACCTCTACTTTTGTATATATGAAACATGTTGTGAATGGATTTCTGTATGCCTGTGTAGTTGAAGAGCGAGTTATTTATGAACTGTTATCAGGTGTTCAAGCATACAGGTTGAGTAGCCCCATGGTTTGCATTATTGTATATTAATAAGGAGACTGTTATATAGATGAATGTATGTATCTCATGCTCTTTCCCAAGTTTAAAAGGAGAATCTGGAGAAGGGTGTGACATGGGACGACTCTTCCCACTAGCCTACAAGCTCGTGAAAGTGGTTTATAAGAAATTTATTTGTTTTAGGTCTGGACAGGCTTCTAACACTATGCTACTTGTGTTTAAGCTAGTCGAACATTAGAGAAACGGGCAAGCCAAATCTTAGCTAAGACATAAATTCATGAGTAGGGGCATCAATCCATACATAAACATACATCAAGATAAACAAGATTCAAAGAATATAAATTGCAATGCATTTAGTCCAATCAATAAAATCTCACAAAACTACATTGGTTCCTTGCTCACAAAAACTAGAAAAACAAACTAACCTTAAGAATCCATAGAGAAGATGTAGAAGAGGGAAGAGAGCATTCAATCCTTGATTAAAACCCAAAAGAAAATAGAAATCTAACTCGAAGAAGCTAGAAAGATAGGAAAAAATAAGAAAAGAATCCTCCTCGGCCTCCATGGAATTCCAGCCTCCCACACTAATATTAGAAAAGGGATATATAAAGAAATCAAAGCAACACCGTAGCACTCTAAGCCCTAATTGTAGCACTATGCCGCAACGACGGACAAGCGATGCGGCGCTCTAAGAAACTCATGATTTCCGAAAAAAAATCTATCCAACCATTTCAAAATTGGACAGCTCTAAGACCATCTATTCAACCATGTATAGCAGACCAGAAAAGCTCATATTCTGCAAGTTTGCATAAATATGGCTTCCCTCAACGTTTCCATATTCAGCTTGTTTCTGGTGGCTCCACCCTTTTGTTTGCTATCCGACATTGCTTCATTTAAATCACCCACAATCAATCATGTGGAATCATCTCCATTATGGAGCCTGCGAATCAGGCCACGAGTAATCCATTTACTATGACTTTCTAGACAACCATACATCCTAGTAAATCTCCAATTTTTACCCTCCCAGAGCATCAAACAATCAATGTGACTTTTGGAGAAAGATCGTATTGAAACCCCCACCTCTTTACTCCACAACAGACCTAAGCCGCCACTCTGCCCTTGTGCATCAATTGTCATAATTTAGCCAACATCTTATACTTTCCATTTGTTTAGAGCCACATTTTGTTTCTAATAGGAATACTAATAAGGGATTTAACAAGATCACAATGTGTTTGAGATCCTTGAATGCTCTCAGACTCCTCATACCTCGAGCATTCCAATATAAGATTTTCAATGTTGTTTGCAAGGCTCATTTTAAGCCTTCATCGCTAAATTTTTTTTGGCTATTCCTCAGCTTTTTGTTTCTTCCATTCATTTAATCCCTCTTGATCATCGCGTACATCCTTCCCATGCAGTTTTATTTTTCCCTTAGTTGTTGAGACGAAGGATAATTCCATAACATTTGGAGTTTGGGTTTTTTTTCATCCTCTTAAACCCTCTCATCTTACTACTCACGATCTCCACATTCACCTGTTCCTCATCTTGAACACCTTCAGCCATCATTACCCCCAATTTTATGGTATGCTCCCCCTCTGTATCTGCTCCACAATCCCTACTTCGTTGTCGCTGCCTTGCCCCTTCTTTTTGTTCAAGCCATCACCCATCGTCACACCCTCATCTCCCCCCTACTAACCCTCTGCTTGCCATCTCATCCTCTTTTAGGACCTCCACAACTCCCATTTCATTTTTGGTGTTCTACCCATTCTTCTTGTTCGAGCCATCACCCAACGTCACACCCTCATCTCCCCCCTCTACTAACCCTCTATCTGCCATCCCATCATGATCTTTCTTGCCTCATCTGCCCCTGCTTTATAAGTACTCCATCCTTTCTCGTCGTGTTTACTCCCTCTTCCCCTTCCCCCATTACCACTCCCTGCTATACCCACCACATTGCCCTTTCCCCCCAACCCATTACTTCTATTTCACCCTACCCAACCCCTTCCATCAAAATCCATTTTCTTACTATAGGCACTCTTATCCACTCCCCATACGGCTAAGCTCCCAACTCATAACCTCTAGTCGGTGTAACCTCGCATTCTTGCATTGCATGCCCAAGAATGCCACAATTGTAACAAAAATCCAGAAGCTTTTCATATTTGAAGGAACATCATACCTCTTTATTATCATTTAGTTTGATCATCAGCCCTCTTTGTAGAGGTTTTGTCACATCCACACCGACTTTGATCTGCATACATGGTCATGTCCACACATTACTTCGACCTTCATCAACCTCAATTAATTCCCTAATCTCGTTTCCAATAAGAGCCTCCATTTTCCGTGACATACAGTTGAATAGCAAATTGTTAACCTGAATCCAGAGAGCCTCATGCGAAAATGGGAGGGAATTGATACTTTATGCATCCTTTATCGACTCCATGACGATCAATTCGTTATCAAATGTCCACGACCCAGTGTTTAATGTGCGTAATTTGTCCTTCATGGTTATAAATTTGATAACAAACAAGTTATCACTAGCACCATCAATGTTAGTCTACATGTGGACCTTCCACACAGATCTTAGTACCGATCTAAAAGCCTCCACATTGGCACATTTTGTCGATAATAGTTTTGTAGCCATACACACATTCAAATCCGATTGGTCATCGAGAATTCGAACGTCATCCACAACCAATTTTTTGCTTTCTTTTTCGGTAAGAGATAAATTCTTCCACTTGTGTTGATGATCTTCCATTCGATCGTTCACTGCACTTCGAGATCTGTGAACTCTAGCCACCTACCACACTTTCATAATAGAGAGAAAACTCTCACCCTCGAGGGATAATATAACATAATTGAGAGTGATTTTGAGGATCTTTATAATGAAATCTATTTTTTTCCTTTTATGATTTTTTCTATTTTTTAAAATATGGTACACATAAGGGATTATTATTAATTGAACTATAACTTCAGTGAAAAAAAAACTAGCCTACTTGTTTATTTAGGGGTGTTTGGCTCACCAACAAGAGTTGGGTTGAGTTGATAAAAATCACCAACTCAATGTTTAGCCTACCAACTTTAAATGTTGGTGGAGTTAAGCTGGTTATTTTTTCACTCTAACTCACCTCAACTCTCCCTTCCTTTAATGTTTTCAATGGCTCCACCCATTAGCCATCGTCAACGACTATTGCCACCACACTCCGACGACATACTCCGACGACCAACTCTGGGCTTCGAAAATCACCTTCGACGATAACTTCGACAACCAACTTCAACGATCACCTTCGCGCGGCCAACTCCAACGACAAACTTTGGACTTCGGCACCACCTCCATTGACGCTCCGACAACCAACTTGACGACCATCTTTGCATAAGCAACTCCAGCGACATACTCAGACTACCACTTTCGCGCGGTTAACTTCGATGATCAACTTCAGGCTCCGAAAACCACCTCCAGCGAAAACTCCGATGACGCCACTTTCACACAAGCAACTTCGACAACATACTTCGATTACCACCTTTGTACGGTAAACTCTAACAACCAACTCCGAGCTTCAACAACCACCTCCAACGACAAATCCGATGAAGACCACCTTTGATGATCAACTCCGATGACAACCATCTCTGACAACCAACACTAACATTCACCTTAAGCAACCAACTCTGGCTAAGACCACCGTACCTCTAACAAGACCCTTAATGACAACCCTATTTTTTATGAACATGTAAATAGACCCTTAATGATAACACTATTTTGTGTACATGTTCAACTCATACACTCTACGGTCGTTAAAGTATATTGTAGGTTGGTTATATAAATGATAGTAGTTTGTCTATGTTTTATAACTTTGCTATCCTTTTGTAACTTTCTTGTTTTCCACTTCTGACTTTCATTTTTTACATTCAATTGAATGTAAAATGGTTGTGCTAGAAAAGATATTTTTCTTTATTGTCCAATTTGAAATGATTGACATTATGCGCACAGTCACATATTTGCAAACATCACACATGCAAAGGCTTGTATCATGGCAAAAGGAGAAGTACGAACTTGAGTTTTCACGAAGGAAGGAAGTAGTAGATCTCCAACTTTATAATATTGAGGGTTTGTCTGAGGATGATCAAGTTATCCTTATAGACTTACTTGTCATGGATATTCAGAAGACCAACTGCTTCTTAATAGTCCTACCATAGGCTAGGAGGAAGTATTGCTTGCGTCTACTTGGTAGGACTGACTAGACTGATTATCTTTAATGAAAAATCTTATTTATTTATTTATTTATTTTTGTATTCATGAAATCAACCATTTGTTGGCAATGTTTTTATTCTTTTTTTTTTTATATGTAAGTAGGCCACTAATGACAACCCCGTTTTTTGTGCATGTTCAACTAATATGTTCCATGATCGTTAAAACTATGTTATAAGGTCGTTGATTATATAAATAATAGTATTTTGTCTACATCGAGTGCAATAGCTATGAGTACAAAACTATAAAATATATTTTTACTTTATTGTATTCATATTCAAATGAGTGTTAAAATTTTGGGAAAGGATGTGTTGATTTGAATGGTGAAACAAAAAAACCAAAAAAAAAAAATTAAAAGAAATACATATTGTTTTAGGTTACAAAAAAACTGCACCAGATACTTATAACCAACTTAACTTTGCACCTCAAACACAGACAATTATTACCAACTAAGGTCAACTCTACATGCCAAACACATATAATTATTATCAACATAGAGAATTGTTACCCACAGATAATTATTATCAACTCAACTCAACTCAACTCTACACCAAATACTCCCTTTGTGTAAACAATTGGAAAGTTTGGACATTTTTAGAATATAGGCCCAATATTAGGGCTATCTATGTAGAATACTTATGGGCTAACAAGAAAAATAACATATTTTAACTTTCCATTTGGAAAAATAGCAAACCTACTTTTCGTTTGTAAAAATGGAAAAACGGAATAACTAAATAATAAATCCAAAATTACAAAAGTCCAAAGTACCCCCGAGTTTATATGTAATTTCTATCATCGAATCGTTATGATTAAGCTTATATTGAATTAAGTTTACACATCGACTTGCTTGGCATAACTACGCTAACCTCTACAAAGGCGGACAACTGGAGCAATTAAACCAATTAAGTGTCCTAAGTATTAATTAAAGCCTAAGCCTAATTAAAGTACATGTTTCGATTCTTATTGGGTCCTTAGTGGTCATACAAGACTCTCGACATGTGCATTACGATTCAGGATTTCAATACGTGATTAGTTAACAGAAACCCTACTTAACTAACCAATTTTATCTTCGAACCAAGATTAAGCATACACTTTAGACCCTAGATAGCCTATGAATCTAAACATACACATTTAATTTTTTGCTACTTGGCAATTTTAGGCTTAATTGCAAGCGCAACCTAATATCTTTAGCAACGACATACATTCAATGAGAGGGGCGTCAATCCATCCAAAAACATACATCGATATTAAGAGAAGGATCGAGATAAGCATTAATCAAAATATAAAGTTAATACATAAAAGAGTTCTCAAGAAAATTACATAGAAAAGCCCAAGAACTAGAGATCGCTTACCTCAGGTTCTTCATAGACAAAGAAAGAGGAGATAAGAGTCCCAAAACCATGATTACAACCCAAAATTAAAGAAATCTAACCAAAGAATGTGAAAAACTAGGGAAAACCAAGTTGGGGGCTAGCTTGCTCTTGAAATATACACACCTTTTGCCCTAAAATCGAAGAAGACTATATATAGAATTTAGTGATAGCGTCGCTAGGCTGCAGAAGAGCGTAGCGACGCTGGCCTTTTTTCAACCGCAGCATAGGTACGCTGTCTGCTTTTCACGAGAGATAGCTCTTCTGCCTTGGAATGCATTTGTCATTTTTTCTTCAATTTGTTTCCCAATGCTTCGTTTCGACCTGAATTGTATCCGAAACATCCCAATAGTCTCCTTTCCTCATTTTCTTGTAAAAAATACTGAATAAAGTATTAAATTCTGGAGAACTAACCCGATTTAGGCGAAGATAGATAGCTCTTTTCGGGAGCTATCACATAGGTTAAATTATGTATATTAAGGAATATAGGCTATCCATAGACCTTAAAATGCATGTTCAATCTAGATTCAAAGACAACTTGGTTAATTAATTACGCAATCCAATTGACTTAACCACAATTGTAATGACCCGAACAATTGTTAAGGGTATTTTCATAATTTTATAATATAATTATGTTTTTTCTAATTTAGATAACTAGTTCAATAAGTTATTTAAATTTAGTTGATGATCCATTTGAAATTTAATTTAAGGCAATTGAGACCGACTAAGCTTAATTTGTACAATTTTTTTTCAAAGTCGATTTTTATACTCTCTTTTTGTACATCATTATTATAATTTTTAAAATTCACACTAAATATTAGTAACTTAGTGATATTTATATTTAGTTATTTGAATATAGAAGAGGAGAATGAGTATAAGTAGAAGATTAGTTAACTTGGTATGAATGTGATATTAATTAAGTGGATGTATGGTCTTGTTATTTACAATTTTTGTAGTTTGTAAATTTTGTCATAAGCTTTTAATTGAATTATTAAGAATGTAAAACAATATAATTAGAGATTTAAAAATATAAGAGTTTAAACTCATTAATTGGTGCTTGGTTAAAGAGAGTATTTAAGAAATAGGAAGAATCTTAGTAAACAAAACTCAAGTTAACATCAACCATGATATAATTTTCTTAAACCAATCTTTTGAGCTTCCATACTAGGGTAAATAAGAGTTTAGGTGGGTGAATTGAGGAGTCAAAAATTTCATTAGAAGATTACATGGTCGTGCATGCATGGAGGAGAGAGAAGAAGAGCTTGATCACTTTCCAAAAATCTTGTCTCTTAAGTTATTTAAGTGGCTTTTCATTTATACTTCAAGATAGACTAAGGAAACTGAAAATTTCTTCTCTAGCTTCATCCTAATATTGTAAATCTCACTTCTTATAGAGCATAGGGAGTTTTAAAAGTTGTTTTAATTGGTATTCTTTGATCTCAAGAGATTGTTCAACGGTAGCATCAAAATGGTAAGAAACAATCCTTTTTCAATCTAGTTTTGTAGTGAATCTTTTCCTATCAATTTTCATAGATCCAAAACATGTTTATACCCTCTCTTCTTATGTATTCCAACTCTTTCTTATATTCCAACATTATTTTCAAGCTCTTTATATTTAAAGTTTTCTCCATCCGTCCTTACGGTAGAGACGAAAACACATCCAACGATAAGGACAATTCTCTCTAGCTTTCAATTTCCCTTAGGGGTTGTTCTTAGCAAACCTGTGTGTTATTATTAGTGTTATTTAGATCTTAAAATATTTATTTTAGGTCTGAAAATCAGAATGAAAAATGGTTCAAAACAATCCCTGGAACTAGTCTAAAATTGTGTCTTATCGGTTTATGCAATCTTTCTAGTTTTAGCTTGATTGATGTCAAAATTAAAATGCATTGGCTATGAAACTTTGAAATCATGAACAATAGTTTAAATTTAACCAAAAAGTAGGCTTAAGGCAAAAATTAAATTTTATGATTTATTTTGCATAGGGCTTAATTTTGGTAAAGGCGGTATTACTTGGATTTTTTATTTCTTTAACTAATCTTAAAATTTACAAATCATTTTCATGTATTTTTTAGGTATGGGTCAGAGACTAATAGAATCACTAAAAATATTAAGTTATGAGACTTGTGTAATAATTTTATTAATAATGATAACTATGATAATTTATGTAGTTTAGGTTAGCTAGATAAATTAGTATACTTAGTTAGCCAATGAGCTCCCTTTGGGGAAACTAAATTTAATTTTTTAAAACCTAATTTAAATCATGCTAAATGTTATATAGGAATCTTATAAAAGATTTAGATTTCAAGCTTGAGGTAAGTGAATTCTATCATAAGTTACCGAATTGTATGTTTTTATTATTGTGTTGTTCAATCGTATAGTTGTATGATTACTCGTGAGTAGCTTCCACCATATGTTGCTAATTGAATATTTTATAATATATATGTGATTTATGGTTTATTGTTGTGTTTGATTTTTATAAATAATTATCCATTGAATTGTTTTCTTGAATTATGATGTGTTAAATGTTTGAATATGCTTATTGATTAATTATAATTGATTTCTATTATGTTTCTTTTCTATATGTTTGATTGAATATTGTTGATTTGTGACATTTAATTAATGTTTGAGAAAGCATGTTACAGTGTGTAAGTGTTTCATGATTTTTTACTTCTTATGATTTATGCTAGCATGTTGATTGGTAATATATGTTTAGGTTAAGCATGCTATAATTATGTGTTTACTGCATGAAATACCAAAATTAAGCAGTTATGTTATGCAGCAAGGTGCATGATATGATAAGTATGGTTTCTACTAAACGACTGGGCCTAGGAAACAAAACTAGTTCATGTTAATGGTATTTATAAGGGGCAATGATCTTGTAAATATTACATGCGAAATTGACAGTTATGGTATGGTGTATTTCTACATAACATGGCGCCAAATCAAGAATATAGATATGTATGTAAGGATATGCAAGCAAGTGCAAATAATTTCAATTAGGTTGTCTCATGGTCTATATGTTAGGATAGGTTATGCAAGCACGTAAGTATAATGTGTGTGATTGAGCATGAAAGTTCCTTATGATGTGAACCACTTATAGAGTAGTTTTATACTACCTCTCGTGGTTTTTTTTTTTTTTTTCAAGTAGTCATGTAGATGATGATGAGATTGTCAAGGATGATCTTTACATTGAAGAGGAGGGACCATGAGACAACTTGCGAAAATTTTAGTTTAGTGAATTTAAAATAATTCATTTATTATATGTTTACTTGACATTTAAAAACATATTGCTATTTAGTTTCCGCTACTAAACTTTAGTTTCAATTTTATTTACATTGGTAACACACGGTTTTAATATAAAACTTTAGTTTAAATCTTATTTAGAAATGATGTTTCATGAGTAATGATCCCTATTTAAGTTAATTAAATATATGTAAAATTGGGGTCATTACAACAATGAAATCTTAGGACTTAATGTGAATATTTTTAATTCTATATGGACGCTATCGAACCCAATAGGATTAAAGCATTTAGTTTAACTAGGGCTTAGACTTTAACTAATAGTTAGGGCGCTTACTTAGTTCAACCAGCGAGTTGGTTACCTTTGCTAACGAGTCCGGTTGGGTCAAGTAAGTCGTTGTGAGCTCATAAATCAAATGCACGTTCAATTAAGAGAATTTGACGATCAAAACTACATTGAAATCTTTTCTTACTCCCAGAATTAGAATGTCCAATCTTAGTTTAAATTTACCCACTATCTTTTACTTTTATGTTCCTTATTTTCCCGCACTTTATCTCTATGGCACACACAACCCTTTATTCACTGCTATAACTATGAAATTAACTTAACGAAACCATATCTCGTGCTTCCCTTTAGATCGACCTAGACTTGCCACTAATGCTATGCTTTAGTAGTAGTAATTGTGTAGTTCGGTATTATAAATGTATTTGGTCGGTCATTTGCTAGCGACGACAATTGGGCTATTTCAGAAAGTGCTCTTGCAATTGGGATCGGGAGAGAGAATTATTATGTGTGATTGTACTAATTTTTCATATAATGGAATTTCTGGTCCGGGGTTTTTTCTCCAGCTTAGAGTTTTTCCACATTTATTCTTGTGTTTCCAGATTGATTACTTTCTTTTAATTTCTCTGTTATTTTTCTGCTTATTCATGTGATAGTAGTGGAAGGTGTTTCCCAATAGTGTTTTTAGAGTTAAATTTATGTGAGCCACAAACAAACTTTTTGTTATATAATAGACTACTCCAATTTTTTTTTGTAGTTCTTATTAGTTTCTTATTTTTGCTACGGTGATTGTTTTGTTTCTAACTAAAGTTTATTGTAAACTAGAGTGTTTTAAGAAAATGGAATAAATATTATTATGTGTAAATTTAGACTTAACAAAATAAACTAGAAGCCAAGAAAAGTGTAATACCTTGCCTTTTTCAAATGTTCTATGTTTAATTAATTTCCATCTATGGTTAATTTTGAATTTCATCCTATTTAAGTAAGTTGGAATAGAATTAATTGTGGATTCAAATTATTATTTTATCTTAATTAGGTTGACTTCCTTTTAATTTGAATTTTGGACCCAAGCTGATCTTTATTAATCTTAAATCATTGATTCACCCAAAAGCTTAAGCTACTAGGTGGAGGTAAATTCAATATTATATCATCTAACATTTAACTTGGTTTAAATTGGATAATAGATATTGTAGAAATGTAAAGAGTTTGGGTTTATTTTGCTAAAAAAAGATCATTGACCTCTTTCTTAAATGACAAGATGCTAAAAATATTTACAAATATAGCAAAATTTCACTGTCTATTTGTGATAGACAACAATAGACTATTATCTGTGTCGTGATAGACTATAGATAAACACAGATAGTAGCGGTCTATCACAGATAGACAGTGAAAAACTTTTTCTCTCCATTTTACCCTACCATTATAAATCTTCTCATCATTAATTTAGTGATAATTTTATCATTTAAGTTTAAATTATTTTTTATGGTTTATTTGAATATTAACAAATAATAAATAAATGTTAACTTAATCATTTGATTTCCACATATATTATTTTTTCTCTTTCATTTATTATTCTTCTACTACACCTCTCTTATTTTCTCTAACTCAAAGTATCTTTCATCCCACGTAAAAGTAGGACGCCCCTCTAAATCACATCCATCTCTTTTAACCTTTCATTCCCCACATATTCACATTTCCCTGATCTCTCTTAACTCTTCACTAACTCTCCTAAGTCCTAACCCCTCAAATTCCTCCACCCCTCTCAAATATTTTTGTATAAATAACTCATTCCCTTCTTTCATTCATGCTCACAAAGTCAAAAGCTAAGAGGTGAAAAAATAAATCACATATTTTTCTTTTTGTAATTTTCATTTTTTTCGTATATTTTTTTAGATATGTTTGTTTATTTTTTTTTTTCTTTTCATAGAGATGTAGAAGAGAAATGCAAGATTGAAACGTTTGAGGTATTTTTTTTCTTTGTTATCTCATTTATATTTTTATTATAGATGTGTTTGTGTATGTTTTTTCTTATTTCGTTTTTTAAATAACGGAATGAAGATTGGAGCCACTCACAACTTAGTACTTCTTCAACCACAACGATAACAAATGTCTTATTTAAAATCACAAAGAGCTTCGTTGTTGAATGATTTCTGGATGACCACCACCCATGAATGAAGAACTCCTCATGGGACTTTTTCATGTAATTTATTTTAAATTTGTAATTAAAATATATTGTGTATTATGGAGATATTATTTGAGATATTTTATATTATAAATTTTACCTTAAGTACAAGGTTCTATGTATATAATTGTCAACTATTGTCCAACTAAATTAGGTAGGTTAGATTATGTCATTAATTTAGGATTGTTTCCTAAAATTAGTTTTGTCTACATACTATTGTATATACACCTGCAAAGATGAATAAAATAGAGAAGAAAAGATTGTATTTTTTTTGTCATCGTATTAGAGACCTAGGGTATCAATTTTTTGGAAATTTTTTTTTGAACATCCAGAAATGTGAGGACTAACTGAATCTTCAAATTGCTTTCTTAAAGATATGGTCGGCGAAGGAGAGAAGACTAAAAAGAGTGATGGAGACAAGAAGGTTTATGTGTATCACTTAGGGTCCAATGATAATCCAGGATCGAATGACGAGGAATCTAATTGGACTGGGTGAACGTGGCGATGAGCTTTTCTTTTTCAGTGGTGTTTCGCAAGCGAGGATTCTAGCTGTTAATGATGATAGATCAATGGAGCTATGGCACAAGCGACTGTGGCATCCATTGGAGAAAGTACTTAGGAAGGTACCTAATGTGAGTTTTTCTAGTGGTTTGAATAAGGATGGTTATGATGTATGTTATCATGCGAAGAAACCAATGAAGAGTTTTCCAATTAGTAGTGGTAAAGCTAGTAGGATTTTTGAACTTATTCATTGTGATTTATGGGTACCTAACAAAACTCGTTCCACATTAAACGAGCAGTTTGGATTTATTTATTATGTAATAAGTTGGAGGTTGAACTTATGTTCTTGAACTTTGTAGCATTGATAGAATGATAGTTTAATCAAAAGATAAAACGAGTACGCAACAACAATGGGACTGAATTTAAATATTTAAACAATTATTTTGTGAAAAATGGTATAATTCTTGAGACATCATGTGTGGGTACGTGATCAACCAGGCGTATAAGAATGATAAAAATGATAGGAAATATAGAAGACGTAAGGTCTACGTGCAAGCATACACGATCACTGAAGTAATAAATTGGAGTATTACACGATCACTGAAGTAATAACTTGGAGTATTCCAAGTGTCGAATCCCACAGGACTACATTGAGTTTAAAATTCTTATGACTGTAGACCAATGTAACCAAGGTAACCAAAGAGAAAGTTTAGAATTTTTGGTGAAAGAAAACTTAAAATTAAATAACACTAGGAATCAAACAAGGGGCAAACAATGCTACGACATTCAGGTGTTATACCTTAAGTGATGTAACCGCATGACACCAAACGATGATTTACACATAGAGAGGAAACTACACCTATTCGGTCTTGTGTCAAGTTCCTTCAGGAGTTCTAAGCAGCTAATGTCTGATGTTTCCATGGTTAGCTGGATCTTAGATTAAATCAAGTTCAATTCCTTTATCCTATGGTGTCCCTTATTTCTAAGGTAACATGACTATCCTATGTCTAGGCTCTTAGTCCTATATCCCTTTGTGAAATTCGCTTACACCCTAACCTTCTCAGCATTAAAGCTCCGCTAGATCGTTAAATCAAATGGCCAATTTAACTTACCGATTTTATATTTTAAAATCAACAAAGAGAATGTGATTACTCAAGGTGGTGTGAGCATTACATAACCTAAGCCATAACAACCCTAAGGCTTTCACATTGTCAAACCCCTAAAAATATTTAGCTCATGACTTTTGATAAAATAATCATTTTTATTAAATCATAAACCATAGCTACAATATAACGTTTTATTGGTAGAATGTAAAATAGAAAATAACACTAAAATAATAAAGCTAGAAAATAGAGGCAACTCAAGTAAACTTGGGAAAATCCTCAAGTAAAAGCCTTTCCCTAGGACGATTCCTTCTTCTTCAAGAAAGAATCTTGCCTCAACACACACTTCAGTGGAAGAGTAATCCTAGAGCCGCTACGCCTCAGAGGAACTTTCATTTTTAAGACTACTGGCTTGAACTTCAAAGAGAATCCCAAGGTGCTGGAATTTTGACAGTAAAACGGAGAAGAAAAGTGATGATTGCGGCGGCAGTGAGTTCTCTCCAAGACGTAGAGTTTCCTCGCCTTTTATAGACCTTAAATCTATTAAGGAGGTCAAGATTTGCATTCTGAGGATTCCCCGGGCAGAATCAGAGATTTTTAGCCAGAAAAATCGCTACTGATCTGGGCAGAATCGAATCTGAAAAATTAGGGTTCGATAGCTCTGATATATCACTTGCTGCTGTAGGCGCATCACATGAAAATTAGCCAAAAACCTGTAAAAATGTACCATATATGCACTAAATTTGCAAAAATCATCTTTTACACATAATTAGTCCTCATTAAGCTCATTTACAAATGTTAAGATCACATTTGAGATAAAAGTCATGCAAGAGTTCATTTTTCACATTAAAAATACTAAAATAAATGCCTAATTTCATGCATTTCATAGCATGAATCACACCCCCAAACTTGAATCTTTTCTTGTCCTCAAGAAAAACAACCATAAATCAGATCACCACAATTCAAAACATGCATATTCAGAATGATGAATACAGGGAATACAACTTTCAGAAGGGCTTTCCTAATCAAAATACCTTGCATAATTACAAACTTCCCTTTTACACATAATTAGTCCTCATTAAGCTCATTTACAATGTTAAGATCACATTTGAGATAAAAGTCATGCAAGTTTCATTTTCACATTAAAAATACTAAAATAAATGCCTAATTTCATGCATTTCATAGCATGAATCACACCCCCAAACTTGAATCTTTTCTTGTCCTCAAGAAAAACAACCATAAATCAGATCACCACAATTCAAAACATGCATATTCAGAATGATGAATACAGGGAATACAACTTTCAGAAGGGCTTTCCTAATCAAAATACCTTGCATAATTACAAACTTCCCTAAGATCCTCACAAGAGTTTCATATTGTTGAAGGCTCAACTTCTTTTAACCATTTTCACACATGCCCAACTAATCTAGTTCTAGTCATTGAGCCTAGTAAACCCAAAACATGTCACAAACTTACCAATCACTAGCTTCTTTATAGAGTACAAAATGTCTACACCCCCAAACTTATAACATTGCTAGGCCTTTTCTCATGCTATTTTTTTTCTAGTCTAGGATAAACCCTTATGTCATCCTTACCTTCGTTCCAGCTTGCCACACGGGTGTCATGCGAATCATCTGGCTACAAGCAAGGCTCACATTCTAGGCTTCACTCACTTTCCTTACCAACCGTTTTGCTATAAAAAGAAAACACTGGCGTCATGCTCGCTCCTGACTACTTTGGCTAATTTTGGAAAGAGGAGTGTCATCCTAGCTATATATTTTCTTCTTCTGTTTTTCTTTTTTTTTTTCTGGCCTAGCACATCACATATAGACAATGTAAGTACCACACTATACTACATTGACATATACTTTTTCCCCCCAAACTTAGAATATACAATGTCTTTATTGCTTGAAAGAGGGATACGACAAATAGGGGCAAAACAAAATGGTGAGTTTTTGGCTTGGATGTGACATGTAAGGCTAAGCTCTCCTAGTGTACTATACTAGAGATCATGCAGGAGACTAGCCTATAGAGGTAAGTCTGAGTTGAAAGATATTTTTCAAATTAAAGAGACAGAAGAAGGAACACGATACTCCCCTATTGAGAAGAGACATCATCATCAACTTCTGGGTCCTGCTTTTTGTCCATCGAGTCTTGAAGAATGTAATTTGGGAAGCCAGGGAGGTCAAAATAACTGCGAGGTCCATCAACACTGAATAATTTAGTTAATGTCAGGTCCCTTTCCTTAGTATACTTCCTGAAATCACGGGACTGTTGCATAAATTGCTCAAATTCTTCTATCATATAGCCAACAACGGTCGTGGCATGAATTGAAGGCAGGTTGGCATTTGATGGCTGATGTGAGAGGCCAGGTTGTACATCATCTGCTGTAGGAGGGTTAGTAACAGAGGCTGAAGGTGCTGCAGGAGGAGGTGCTGTGCTGGTAGAAGGCCGATCAGAGGGGATATTTGGAGATGCGAGACAGATGGGGATTGTGGAGGGATGTCAACTGGCTCTTTCGCTGAGCTCCCAGATGGAGGGGCTGCTTCAACTGAGGGGGAGGTTGTTGATGAAGACTTGGTAGATTTGCCTTTGTGGGCCACTATGTTGCCTTATAGTCTTCTCACTAAGCTCATCTCCACTGCAGGTTTTAGCTTACAGCTCTCCTCAGCAGCTTCTACTTCAATCCCAGCCCTGGCACACCACTTCCCAATGAGGGAAGGGAAGAACAGTCCTCCCCTGGTCCGAGAACCACATTCCACCATCTCCTGGTTGATAATGCCTCTTAAATGGATAGGCAAGTGCTTCCTGATGCTGTACAGCAGCATCACCCTCTCTAGAGAAATAGTGTTATCATGGGGGGTGGGCATGATATGGTGCTTCAGGAAGTAGAGTCAAGCTGCCAGATGCTCCTTAATATCGCCTGGCTTAAGCATCCTACATCTTGTTGAGGACATCACCCATTCAACACCTTGCACTCCAACTGTGCTCAAGGCATTCTATACCTGTGCAGGATGGGTTGTACATCCTTATGAAGCTTTCCTCTTCATGATCATCGTGTATCCCATATACTTCGTTGATTGCATTGGCATAGAAGTCTACCTCAACCCCTCGCACTTTGGAGATGTCTGTCTTCGCCTTCATCCCCGCGTAGAACTCTCGCACCAAGTAAGCTTTGGGTGATGGATGCTCACACAACTTCTCCCACTTGTAGTATTGATGTTGTTTTGTGATATATCGCGGGAACTCCTTCTCTTTGCTCCTTTTTTCGGAATCCATTTTCTTCAAAGATTTCCCTTCTACGCATCACAGTCATTTTCTTATCATCCTCCTCACTCTCATCACTTGAAGATGAGAGTATAATTCTGGCAGCGAACTTTTTCCTCTGTCTGTTGACAGATTGGTCCTCTGCCACACCCTTTCTTTTGCTGCCAGAGCGTGTGACTCTTATGGAAGTTGTTTGTTCACCTTCCACACTGGCTGTGACTTCCTCAACCTCCCCCCAAACATCCTCTTCAATTGGCCCTGTTTCTTCATCTGGACCACCAGATTCATCAATGCGGGGGCCTTCAAATGCCCCTGCAGCTGCATTAGTTTGCTGCTGCATTTCTGCCTCTACAGCTTCTGCCCCTTGTCGCGGCTGATTTGTTGCATCCACATCAGCGCTGTGTTGACCTTCATCAACACCCAGACTCCCCTCAGTCTGTAACCTTCTTCTCTCCTCTTCTTCCTCCGTTATTTTATTTTCTTCCTTCTCCCTTTGCAGTTTTTCTTGGTCCTCCGCTAACACTTGTTCCAATTCCCTTTCCGCCTCTTCATAGCGCTTCTCCTCCAGTAACTTGGCCTTCATTCCCTCGCTATCTGGGCAGCACGTCGACGCACTTTCCTCCACCTTCTTCCAGATAAGAAGTGACCAGCGTCTCATTCATCAGTCCCATCATAAACCCTTGAGGGTTGCGAACTCGTACCTGAGATGGACGGCTCGAAAGCTTCCGCTTGCATCGCGTCCCCTTCAGCTTCAGCCAACACGCATTTTCGACTAGCCCCCATTTCTCTAATCTCCTTCCACCATGCCTCCGAGCAAACTTGAGGTTCTTGAGGCCCATGCACATTGGCGAGCATCTGATTTATCTGTCGACGGCTGAGAGTGCTCAGAAGACTGCACTCTCGCTGCGACTGCTACTGGCGTCCCAATCTCCAGTCGTTGGTGGGGCTGTCGGCGGCGGCATTGTCTCCGCCGTTTTTTATGTTGTTTCCGCAGCGGGCATTTCGTCTTCAGAGAGTCGCCAGGCTTTTGGTCGGATATAGGTCTGCTTCCTTGTGGATGAACGGCCAGCCGAGGAGGAACTAGGGTTGGATTTCATTTTCAGATGGAAGGCCGAACGGTTTCGCGAGAAGAAACTGAGAAGGCGTTCTCGCATGATTGAGTGTTCTTCGGTGATGGCAGAGGGAGCACGCGCAAAAGGGCAGTTCAAAAGTTTAAACGTGGAGTAAATGGTTTCAGGTCAACTTATTTATAGGGAGCTCTGGCCCATTGATTTTTTTAAATGATGTCACCATCTTATAGAATCTTTTGAACATATCCTTAGATGTACTCACAACATTATGCAAATGCGGGCGCAATTTCTGCGACCTTCTCTTTTTAATAAAACTAACATCTGCACACTTGAGTAGAAAATTAAAAAGTTCATATGATTAAACTCCCAGTAGTGTTTCAGGTTGCGGTGTTCCCTATGGTCAACTTAAATACCTCTTCCTTTGGCAAAACTAGCCTAGACAGAGTTTATTCACAGTTTAATTAACTCAGCTTTTTTTTTTATATAAAATAAAAAAAAATACTAAATACTAAATAAATAAAAGAAAAATAACGTACTTGTACATGAGAGTATCCACTTACTCTACTTCGATAAGGGAAATTGAGGTCTTTCCCTTATTTACTGCTTCTTCCCATACTTTCACACTCTTTGACCATTTACCTTGAAGATGTTATTATTCTTATCTTGTAAATCCAGTGCTCCATGTGGGTAAACTTTTTAAATAATAAAGGGTCCTGACCATCTTGACTTTAGCTTCCCTGGAAATAGTTTGAGTCTAGAATTAAACAACCGAACTTGTTGTCCTTCTTTAAATTTAGATGGCCTAATCTTCTGATCATGGTATCTTTTAATCTTCTCCTTGCTCAACTTTGCATTCTCATAAGCTTGGTACCTCATCTCCTCCAACTCATTTAACTGTAGCATTCTCTTGTCTTTTGCTAAGCTCATGTCTAGATTTAGCTTTTTAATTGCCCAATAAGCTTTGTGTTCTAATTCCAACGGCAAATGGCAGCCTTGTCAACACTATATGGTAGGGTGACATATTTAAAGGTGCTTTGAATGCAGTTCTGTGAGCCCATAGAGCTTTATCTAGTCTTAATGATCAATCCCTTTTTGAAGGCTCAACTGTTTTTTCAAGAATCCCTTTAATTAATTTCTCTGTTGGATAGCTCAGCCAATCCGTTAGTTTGGGGATGATATGTTGTGACAACATGGTGCTTCACATTATACTTCTGCACAGATTTTGTATTGTTCTATTTATGAAGCGGGTTCCTTCATCACTTATCAAGCTCTAGCGTTTCCGTACCTGCAGAAAATATTTTTCAAGAGAAATTTTGCACTACCTTTGCATCATTAGATGTAGTTGCCACTGCTTCAACTCACTTCGAGACGTAGTCCATTGCCAAAGATATGTAGGAATTTTCGAATGATGGAAGAAATGTGACCCATGAAGTCAATCACCCAGACATCGAAAATTTCGACTTCGAGGATATAGTTCATTAGCATTTTGCTGCGAGCTGTTAAGTTACCTGTCCTCTGACATTTTTCGCATTCTTTGGCAAACTTGTGGGCATCCCTGAATAGTATTAGCCAGAAGTATCCACTCTGCAACACCTTGGTTGCAGGCTTAGCTCCTGCAAAGTATCCTCCATATGGGGCTGCATGACATGCGTCAAGAATAGGTTGTACTTCTTCCTCCGCAATACACCTTCTCTAGATTTGGTCTGATCCGAGCTTGAATATATATGGGTCATCCTAGTAATAGAACTTAAAATTGTGGAAGAATCTCTTCAATCTCTGACTTGTAGCTTTTGGTGGAACAATGCCTGCAGCAAGATAGTTAGCAAAATCGGCATACCAAGGAATATTATCAATTGCTAGCATTTGTTCATCAATGAAGGTGTCTCTGATTTCTTCTAAATTTTCATCCCTCATTTTCAGTCTTGATAACTGGTCGGCTACTTGATTTTCTGTCCCCTTCCTGTCCACAATCTCTAAATCAAATTCTTGTAGGAGCAGAATCCATCTAATCAACCTTGGCTTTGCATCTTTCTTTGTAAGTAAATATTTTAATGTTGAATGGTCAGTATAGACGATGACTTTGGTACCCAATAGATAAGACCTGAACTTGTCAAATCCAAATACGACCGCAAGTAACTCCTTTTCTGTGGTCGTATAATTTTCCTGTACTTCTTGCATTGTCCTTCTGGCGTAGTATATAGGATGAATCACTTTGTTCTCTTCTATGCCAGCACTGCTCCCATTGCGAAATCACTAGCATCACACATTAATTCGAACAGTTGTATCCAATCAGGTTCCTCCATAACAGGAGCTGTTGTGAGCGCTTCCTTCAACTTGCTGAATGTGTTTTCACCATCTTGATCAAATGTAAATGATCTATCTACTTCCAGCAGTCTGCATAGAGGTCTAGCAATTTTTGAAAAATCCTTGATGAATTTTCGATAAAATCCTGCATGACCTAGAAAACTTCTCACATCTCTGACTGATGTGAGCGTAGGAAGTTTTGAAATGAGCTTGACTTTTGCTTTATCTACTTCAAGCCCGTGCTTTGACATCTTATGTCCTAGCACGAGTCCTTCTGTCACCATAAAGTGACATTTCTCCCAGTTCAACACCAGATTGGTCTCTTCACATCGCTCCAGCACTTGTTCTAAATTTTCTAAACAAATTTGAAATGATTCTCCATGCACAGAAAAGTCATCCATGAAGACTTCAACTGTCCGTTCTATGAATTCTGAAAATATCGCCATCATGCATCTTTGAAATGCGGCAGGAGAGTTGCATAAACCAAATGGCATTCTTCTAAAAGCGAATGTACCATAGGGACACGTGAATGTGGTTGTATTCTGGTCCTCTGGGCCAATAGTGATCTGGTGGTACCCTGAGTAACCATCAAGGAAACAATAATATTCCTTCCCTGCTACCCTGTCTAACATTTCGTCGATGAAAGGTAACGGAAAATGATCCTTCTTGGTGGCTTTATTCAACTTTCTGTAGTTCATGCATACTCGCCACCCAGTCAATGTTTGTGTAGGAATTAATTCATTCTTCTCATTTGCAACTACTATCATGCCTCCTTTCTTGGGCACACATTGGACTGGACTTACCCATGAGCTATCTAAAATTGGGTATATTACATCATCGTCCAACCATTTGATGATCTCCTTTCGAACAACTTCTTTCATATTAGGGTTTAATCTCCTCTGAGTTTCCACAGAATTCTTTGATCCTTCCTCGAGGTTGATTGGATGCATACAAAATGCAGGGCTGATTCCTCTAATGTCTACGATCGTCCACCCTATTGTCTGCTTATGCTTTCCTAAAATCTACAACAATGATTGTTCATCCTGCTCCGTCAGCTTGGCAGCAATAATGACTGGCAACGTGTTGTGCGGGCCTAGGTATTCATACTTCAAATGTGGGGTAATGGCTTCAATTCTAGCTCAGGAGGCTCTATGCTAGATGGTTGTAATGGATTTGAACCTTTGCGTTCCTCCTCGATGTTAGCCATTACTCCTATTGTGGCCACATGTTCTATTGTTTCTTCAATTTCATCATGCCCTTCTGCTTCCCTATCTCCAGGTATTATATCCTGCGCATTAGAAACTAAAACATCAATGTCCTCCATGAATGAACATTTGTCCATGTCTCCAGGAAATTTCAAAGCATTTAAAACATTAAACGTAATCTTTTGGTCATTGACTCTCATTGTCAGTTCTCCCTTTTGTACATCAATTAAAGTTCTTCCTGTTGCCAAGAATGGTATTCCCAAAATTATAGGAACTTATCGGTCAGCTTCGCAATCCAAGATGATAAAGTCTGCAGGGAACACGAACTTGTCAACTTTGACTAGTACATCTTCAATCTTTCCCACAGGCTTTGTTGTTGATCTGTCAGCCAACTGTAGTGTAACAGTGGTTGGCTTCACTTCCCCAATTCCAAGCTGAGTGAATACCGAATATGGCATCAAGTTGATGCTAGCTCCTAGATCACACAATGCTCTGCCCAAGCTCTGCCCTCCAATAGAACATGGAATGGTGAAACTTCCCGGGTCTTTCAGCTTCAGCGGGATTTTGCTACTAACCAAGGCATGCAACATTCGGTTAATGCAACTGTTTCATACTCTGGCAGCTTTCTTTTCTTGGAAATGATGTCTTTCAAGAACTTCACATAGTTGGGCATTTCTTCTAGTGCTTCCACTAAAGGAATGTTTATGTGTAGCTGCTTCAAGATATCGAGGAACTTCTTGAATTGTATATCTTGATTCACTTTCTTGAGCCTTTGGGGAAACGGTATTCGTGGTCGATATATTGGGGCTATATTTTTTTCTTTTTCAGTTATTATTGGTTCAGGATCATCTTGCTTCTTTTCTTCTTCCACAACTTTTTTCTTCTCCACAGCAGTTGATGTGGTATCTTTTGTATTGCTGCTACTCGTTGACCCATTCTCTGGACTTCGATCTTGAACATCGGGCATTTTTGATCCCTCGTACTCTAATCCGCTCCACAATGTGACTGCCTTACATTGCTCCTTCCCATTCTGTTTAGGAGCTTCTGTGTTGCTAAGTAAGGTTCCTTGGGGTCTATTCTGGATTTTTTTTGCCAATTGTCCAACCTGCATCTCCAAGTTGCGCAAGGCTGCATCATTTCTAGCCATGTAATCTTTCAACAGATCAACCATCATGGGGTTTTTCTCCGAGGGAAGTACTGGTGGTTGTGCTCGCGACAACTGACATGGTGCTGTTGGGAATCCTGGTGGTGCTATCCTTATGCTCTGATGTGATGTGCTAGTACTGCTACTTGGTTTTGCCCAAGCGAAGTTTGGATGTGATCTCCACCCTAGATTGTATGTATTAGAATAGGGGTCCCAATGGTCTTGCGCCTTTTGATAACCTACATAACACACCGACTGGGGGGTTATATAAACATTCACTAGCTAAGTGATTAGCAGTACAAAATTCATAAGTTTGAGGATGAGGATCTGTTTGAACAGCTGCCACTTTTTGTGGTTGTAACACCATGTTATGTAACATATTCCCTATGGTCATTAGTTGCTGATTCATAGATGCGAGTGTATCAACTTCTTGTATCTCCACTACCGTCTTTGTGTTGGGAGTGTACTCCGTATCTCCCCAATTCTGATTGTTGTTGGCAATGGTATCCATGATCTCTTATGCTTCATTTGCGGATTTCTTAAGCCATAACCCTCCTGCGGACACATTCACCATAGTTTTCGATGCTTGATTTAATCCATTGTAGAACTGTTCCATCACAATACACACTAGGAGTCCGTGATGTGGGCATTTCTGCACCAACCTCTAGATTCTAAGCCAAGCTCCATCCACTGATTCTGATGGTGCTTGTCTAAAAGTAATGATATCACCTCTGTATTTAGCATTCTTGTCTGGTGGGAAGTATTTTCCTAGAAATTTATCCACGAGGTTATCCCATGTGGTAATGGAATTAGGCTGCAATGAATCAAGTCATGCTTTTGCGTCTCCCTGCAAAGAGTAAGGAAATAACTTAAGTCTTAATGCCTCTACAGAAACACCATTAACTTTAAAAGAACGACAGATTCTCATGAAAAGTTTGAGATGTTTGTGGGGGTCTTCATTGGGCAGTCCGGAAAATTGACCAAATGAGTTCAACATTTGAAACATCAACAATTTCATTTCAAAAGTGGGCGTATCAATTGATGGGTCAAGGATGCCAGTGTCCAAAGTTTGGAATGCGGGCACAGCATAGTCTTTGATCGATCTATCTCTGTCATCTGCTATGAAGATGGGGTTTCGTGGGTCTACAGCAGGTTGTTGTTGTGGTTGTTGATCTCCATTTTGTTGAACGTTATTTCGAGGGGGTACAGGAGGATCGTCACCAAGTGGATCCATTGGAATTGGCTACATAAATGCGGCTTCCTCAAGATTTACTTGCGCGCTCAACTCTTTCTCCTCTCGATGCTTTCGCCTTTGTTCGTTTCTTCTCCTTCGTTTCTTCTTCTGCGAAAGGTCCTTTCTATTTCAGGATCTGGTTAAAAAAGGCAAGGTCTTATTCTCATGCACTACTCATTCACATAAACACCACAAGAACAATGAGTTAGATTTTTTTTCTGAAATAGAGTCAATACGGTTACAGTCAATAAAAACAATAAACTATGACTAGTCCCCGGCAACGACGCCAAAAACTTGATCGATCGGACGTGTAAGAATGATAAAAATGATAGAAAATATAGAAGACGTAAGGTCTACGTGCAAGCATACACGATCGATGAAGTAATAACTTGGAGTATTCCAAGTGTCGAATCCCACAGGACTACATTGAGTTTAAAATTCTTATGACTCTTGACCAATGTAACCAAGGTAACCAAATAAAAAGTTCAGAATTTTTGGTGAAAGAAAACTTAAAAACAAATAACACTGGGAATCAAACAAGAGGCAAACAATGCTACGACCATTCGGGTGTTATGCCTTAAGTGATGTGACCGCATCACACCAAACGATGATTTACACATGGACAGGAAACTACACCTATTCGCTCTTGTGTCAAGTTCCTTTAGGAGTTCTAAGCAGCTAATGCCTGATGTTTCCACGGTTAGCTGGATCTTTTATCCTTTAGTGTCCCTTATTTCTAAGGTAACATGACTATCCTATGTCTAGGCTCTTAGTTCCATATCCCTTTATGAGATCCGCTTATACCCTAACCTTCTCAGCATTAAAGCTCCGCTAGATCGTTAAATCAAATGGCCAATTTAACTTACCGATTTTATATTTTAAAATCAACAAAGAGAATGTGATTACTTAAGGTGGTGTGAGCATTACATAACCTAAGTCATAACAACCCTAAGACTTTCACATTGTCAAACCCCTAAAATTATTTAGCTCATGACTTTTGATAAAATAATCATTTTTATTAAATCATAAACCATAGCTATAATATAACGTTTGGTTGGTAGAATGTAAAATGAAAAATAGCACTAAAATAATAAAGCTGAAAAATAGAGACAACTCAAGTAAACTTGAGAAAATCCTCAAGTACAAGCTTTTCCCTAGGACGATTCCTTCTTTTTCAAGAAAGAATCTTTCCTCAACACACACTTCTGTGGAAGAGTAATCCTAGAGCCGCTACACCTCAAAGGAACTTTCGTTCTTAAGACTACTGGCTTGAACTTCGAAGAGAATCCCAAGGTGCTGGAAATTTGACAGTAAAACGGAGAAGAAAATTGATGATTGCGACGGCGATGAGTTCTCTCTAAGACATAGGGTTTCCTCGCCTTTTATAGAAGACAAATATGTTAAGGAGGGCCGATATTTGCGTTCTGAGGATTCTCCGGACAGAAACAGAGATTTTTAGCTAGGAAAATCGCTACTAATCTGGGCATAATCGAATTTGAAAAATTAGGGCTCGATAGACGACAGCGCTGGTGTGGGCGCATCACATGAAAATTAGCCAGAAACCTATTAAAAACATACCAAATGTGCACTAAATCCACAAAAATCATCTTTTACACATAATTAGTCCTCATTAAGCTCATTTACACATATTAAGATCATATTTGGGATAAAAGTCATGCAAGAGTTCATTTTTAACATTAAAAATACTAAAATAAAGGCCTAATTTCATGCATTTCATAGCATGAATCAGTACGCCACAACAAAATGGTCAGGTTGAGCGCAAACATAAACATAGATGAAATGTTGCATGAGCTTTGAAGTTTCAAGGACACTTGCCGATGAAATTTTAGGGGAGTGGGTAAGGATAGCATGTTATTTAATTAATCTTACCCCCTCCAGTGTGCTTAACTATAAAACACCATATGAATGTTTGTTTGGAAAAGTTCCTACTTTAACTGAAATTAGGGTGTTGGGTTGTTTATGTTATGCACACAATCAAAAATCAAAAGGTGATAAATTCCAAAGTAGAAGTCGTAGATGTGTATTTCTTGGGTACCCATTTGCTAAGAAAGGATGGTTATTATATGATTTGAAAGGAAAGGAGATGTTGATAACTCGTGATGTTGAGTTCATTGAACATGTTTTCCCTATGAATGAAATTAATGTAGATGTGGAAAAAAGAGGGGACATTGGGACTAAGATCTGTTTTGAGGAGGATTTTTTGAAGATTTGGTGGGAAATGAAGTGATGTTAGCCAACGAGGTAGAGATGTTAGAGAACAATGGCCCAGTGTATGAGGAAGTGGAAGATGATCAACAACATAAAGTTGATGAAACTAGGGAGCAGGGAAACAGTTGTAGATACAAAAGGTAGACCATGTTCCGAATAAAATTGCTACACAGCTAGAACGAGAGAATGAAAGGGTACCACAAATATGCTTTTGGATGAAATGGGAAAACAGAAACATCTCAATTCTCGATACCGAGACTTTATGGCTCGCACCATCAAGAAAAAAGAAAGTTCATCGGACAATTCGTTCATTTCATCAGCTTCCTTAGGTATTCTCTATCCTACATCACACTTTGTATTTTGTGAACGATTTTCAAATAACATAGAATATAGCAGATGTAAATGTAGGAGATTCTCCTAAAACTTGAGCTAGTAAAACATGAGGGTTGGAGAAAGGCAATGGTAGAGGAAATTCAAGCATTAGAAGATTAGGGTACTTGGGTGTTGGAGAAATTGCCTCTAGGGAAGAAAGCACTTGGAAGTAAGTGGATATTTACAGAGAAACGAGATGAGACAGTGAAGTTACTATTGGGGTTGGTGCCCTAAATCTCATGGGGTCTCATAATTTGTAATTTGTACATGATAATTCATTTATTCAATAAAATAAGATGTATTTTATTTGATAATTAGATCGTTTTAACTCAATCCAATAAACTAAGATCCTAGGTTACTAAATGTAACTTGAACAGTATGTAGTAGACATACAAATGAATCTTGTTCAAGTAATAACCTAAAAGGTCTGCAGTATATGGATAAGGTTGGGTGCCTTATCTTGGTAACACTATGGATACGACCCATTTTGTAATTGTTACATAAGTTGTAAGTGTTACAAACGATCTAATCCAAATCCTTCATTTGGAGATATGTGAGTGGGGGTATCTTGTACAAAGAGTTTGTATAAGTGATCGACCGAGCATATATGAATGATAACGATAATATAAAAATATGGAATAGATAGGTCTACGTTCAAGCATACACGATCGATGAAGTAATAACTTGGAGCATTCCAAGTATCGAATCCCACAGGACTAGATTGAGTTAAAATTCTTATGACTGTGATCCAATGTAACCAAGGTAACCAAAGAGAAAGTTTTAGAATTGTGGTGAAAGGAAACGTAAAAACAATTAACAATGGAAATCAAACAGGGGTAACAATGCTACAGCCGTTTGGGTGTTATGCCTTAAGTGATGTGACCGCATCACACCAAACAATGATTTGCACATGGACAGGAAACTACACCTATTCGGTCTTGTGTCAAGTTCCTTTAGGAGCTCTAAGCAGCTAATGCCTAATGTTTCCATGGTTAGCTGGATCTTTAGATTAAACCAAGTTCAATTCCTTTATCCTATGGTGTCCATTATTTCTAAGGCAACATGACCATCCTATGTCTAGGCTCTTAGCCTCATATCCCTCTGTGAAATCCGCTTACACCCTAACCTTCTCAGCATTAAAGCTCCGCTAGATCGTTAAATCAAATGGCCAGTTTAACTTACCAATTTTATCTTTTTAAAATCAACAAAGAGAATGTGATTACACAAAGTGGTGTGAGCATTACATAACCGAAGGCTTAACAACCCTAAGATTTCACATTGTCAAACCCCTAAAAATATTTAGCTCATGACTTTAGATAAAATAATCATTCTTATTAGATCATAAACCATAGCTACAATATAACGTTTGATTGGTAGAGTAATAATAAATGGAAAATAACAAGAAAATAGTAAAGCTGGAAAATAAATACAACTCGAATGAACTTGGGAAAATCCTCAAGTACAAGTCTTTCCTTAGGACGATTCCTTCTTTTTCAAGATAGAATCTTTCCTCAACGCACACTTCTGTGGAAGAGTAATCCTAGAGCTGCTACGCCTCAGAGGAACTTTCGTTCTTAAGACTACTGGCTTTAACTTCAAAGAGAATCCCAAGGTGCTGGAAAATTGACAGCAAGATGGAGAATGAAGTGATGGTGGCGGCGGCGGTGAGTTGTGTTTTAGACGTAGGGTTTCCTTCTTTATATAGGCCAAGGTGGTTGAGATATGGCCTAAAATCACGTGCTGAACGATTTCCCAGCTTGTTAGGCGTTGAATAACAAATTTGACCGAGAAAATAGCAACCATAATTGACTGGGCGCGAATCTAGAAAAACGGGGCTCAGTAATGTGGGCGCATCACTTCTGATGCGGTTACAACACATCTGATGTGGCGGAGAGGACTGGTACATCACTTACTACTCTTGGCACATCAGATAGAAAATCAACAAAAACAGTCAGAAACCTGTCAAAAACGTACCAGATCTGCACCAAATCCGCAAAAATCATCTTTTACGCATAATTAACCCTCATTAAGCTTATTTAAACATATTAAGACCAAATTGGGATAAAATTCATGTAATAGTTCATTTTTCTCATTAAAAATGCCCAAATAAAAGCCTAATTTCATGCATTTCATAGCATAAATCAATAAGATTGGACCGTGAAATAATTAATCTCACGTTATAACACCGTTAACTGTAGAGACTAACATTTCATAGGATGACCATAAATAAGTCAATCTCAATCTTGAGTAAGTTATGGACTCTTGTTTATGAGGGTCGTCCTTTGATTTGCATAGATGAGAGTGACTTATGTCCTCGACTCAATATATCTACCATTTTGGGGATTTGTCCAAATAAAAAGTTGGGAACATAGCTATACAAGATGAAGTTTACTCCTCTATGCTTTTGGGAAAAGTAGATAAATTACTCCCTTAAGTGCCGATTTCATGTCTTGAACATAGCTATTATTGGAGATATTTTATTTTCTTATATTTACTAAATTAGGTAGGTTGGATTATGTCATTAATTTAGGATTGTTTCCTACAATTAGTTTTGCCAGCATGCTATTGTGTATACACTTGCAGAGATGAATAAAGGAAGAGAAGAAAAGATTGTATTTGTTTGTCATGTATCCTTATATTTAATTTAAAAACATTATAAGAACAAAGTTGACATGTGTAAGTTTTTTATTCAATTTCGTAATTAGTTGATGTGTAATTTAGACAAATGTTGGAAGTCACATTTAAATACATACTAAATTTAGAACGAGTTCAAAGTTTTTCTATATGTTATATAAATAATAAAAATAACAATATTGACAAATAATTTTTGTATACTAAATCTAAAGAACTGAAATACTCATTTGCCATTTGAAATATTTAATTAATAAAGAAACTAAATAAAACCCTTTGTAAGGTCAAATAATAAAAATAAAATGCTTAAATCTTTTATGGATAAAAAATAAAATAAATACATTAAGTTAGACACCAAAATAATATATATATATATATATATATATATATATATAGCTCAAGAAATCAACCATGAGAGAAACTTTCTTTTTATTTTAATAAATATGTTTTAGTTTTACCTTACATTTGGATGAGAGAAAAAAGTTTTTCAATGTGAGATAAAAGATACTTCAAGAGGGAAAAAAAAAAGAAAAAGAACTCTCTAATATATATATAATATCCTCTCGTATAAATATTTAAAGTTTATTCGTGCTAGAAATTTTTTAGTTTATAATATGAACTGTTTGAAAACTAATTAAAATATTTTGTCTCTTTGTTTCTAAAAATTTGTGTCTATTATTAATTATAATTAATAATATAATTAAAAAAAGTAATACAATTCTCTCTCCTACAATTAATTATTATATATATATATATATATCACCAACTATCTTTTGTTTCTTCTTCTTTATTTTGAAGTTTAAGTTTACATTTATCACTCTATGCTTTATTTTGTATTTATTATCTTCTATTTTCTTTGATATATTTTTGTTAGAATGAATTATCTAACATTTATTTATAGCTTTTTCTAACTCTACAAAGCTATAGAAAGAATTTTTTATTAATGCACTTTTCTAATACCATTCCATTATTTTAGCATTTTTTTTTATTTCTTCAATTATCTCTACATAAATTTTCAAAGATGAATCTAAAAAAAAAAAAAAAAAAAAAAAAAAAAAAAAAAAAGATGAATGTGACAAAAGCATAATAAGATGGAAATATCACGTGCATTGCGCGTATTAAAGATTAGTATATGTGTGTGTTATTTACCCATCATGTTTTAGGTTTAGATTCAAGGTTTCATGGAGTTTAAGGTTACAATCCAACGAGGTTTGGAGCACTAGGTGATTTTTTGGATTGCATCAGTTTTTGGCAGATTTGATACTATTTGGATCAAATAATAATATTTAACAAAGAATTAAGATTTTTTTAGGAAAATTACTATAAATATAAAAAAAAAAAAATTCACCATCTATCAGCGATAGACCACAATAACATACAGGTAAAACCTCTAATGGAACTTGTGAGGATTTATTTTACAAATCTATCCATATGAAATAATATTATGATGAGAACCCTATTGCTATGTAACTCAATTTGACCAATCTAAGATTATAAAATAAAATAGTCATAATAGCGACACAAAGAATTATCTAAATTTATCTTATTTTTTACTTCTTCAACTGATCCATAATTAATAATGAAACTGTTATCAATTTAAAATAATGACATGATAATTTTTAATTGAACAAAATTTTGAACACTTAACCTATTTCTTCCAAACTATTTTTAAGATTAAACAAACAAATAGATATAAAAAAAATTGAAAATACTTGTCATTCTTAGAATCTCCTTAGAATCCCCTCCAAAAAAATAGGAATGGTCTTCCATCTCGTCTAAGTAAAGAGAGCAAAAGCTCCTAAAAATCTCGGACAGTTTAGTTTAGCTAGCGTAGAAAGTTTAGCTAGCGTGTCCATGTCTAGCACTTAGACACTTGGACACTTGGACACTTGTTGGACATGTATGGAACACTTGTCAGTGTAATAGATGTTTTAGATACTAGTTGCATAAAGTCAAAATAGAATCAACACTTGTTAGAGATACATCAAATACTTGTTACATATACTGTGACAACTCAAAATTTTAGGTAATTTTAATTTAATTATCTTAAATTATTTGGGTATTATTTTGAATTTTTAAGGCTTAATTGGATTATTTTGAGAAGATAATTCAATTTAAATTAAATGGGATAAAAGATTTGAGTTTAAATTTAATCGGTGAAAATTCAATTTTAATTTGGGAGATTTAATTTGTTTAGTGGAATTGATGGAAGGAAAAGAAATTTAAAATATATATATGTATACCTAAATTATTAAGGAACTAGGGTTTGGGATTGTATATATATATATTATTAAGTGACTAGAGAGGGAGAAAAATACACTGAAAAAACGGAGAAGGAGAAAGAGAGCAATGCAGTTCAGTTTTTCAGCGATAGCTCTCAGAAAATTGGCTTTTGACAAAGTTTCAACCGTCGAATCGTAGTGAAATTTTTTCATCTTGTTTGAAACACATATGGTACCATTTTGAACGGTTGGATCATTATTTTTAGCACTTGTTTGTCCGTAATCATTGCTGAACAGAACCTGTAAAACTGGGTGAGTTTTTAGAATTTTGGTCTTCGTTGGGTTATTTTATTTACTGTCGGAAAATTGAGTTAATTATCTAATATTGATCTTGTGTTAGGTTTGGGCTGTTGAGAAAAGTTTGGGCTCAATCTTGGTTCAAGCCTCGTTTTGGGTAAGCTTTGGAGATCGTCAATGTAAGCATTTTGGTTAGTTTAAGCTTGAATATTTAAGTTAATTTTAATTTATGTTTAGGGTGGCTCAATGTTACTCAAAGTAAGGAAAAAGATAAATTGGTGGTTAATTGGACTTCATTTTGAGGTAAGTGATGTTATTATCGGTTTGCATTTGTATCAAGCGCCCTAATTCATATTACCAAAGTTATCAGTGAAATTTGGGTGATTTTTATGGTTCATAGAAATTGAGCATGCACACTTATTATGCTTTATGAGTTTATGATTTTTTTGGTGTGAGACTCTCTTATTAGATGTGTGTGTGTATATATATATATATATATATATGAATTACATGAGATAGATAGTGGTGATTCACCTCCTCGTCACTCCTCATGTTACGATACCGTGAACCGATAGGTTTACTTTCATGTTTGACGGTGCGCCATCAGGCCACTAGGCATGTGTGAACCGACGGGTTCACCTCAATGTTACAACATCATGTACCATCAGGTTCACTTCCATGCGCCATCAGGCCACTAGACATGTGTGAACTGACGAGTTCACCTCCATGTTACCACACCGTGGACCATCGGGTTCACTTTCATGATTTTGACGATGCAAGGCGCACCAAACATGAGTGACTGGGCGGGGCAGGTTATCTACTTAGATGTTCACCTAGAACAATATCAGAATACATGTGATCCCGATAATGGAGTCACTTACTGAGTATTTTTATACTCACACTTTCTTATGTTACAACTTTTAGGTAAAGGCAAGGACAAACAGATGAATGACAGGAAGAATCCGTGATCGTGCCGTTGGGACCAGTCAAATGCTTCCGCTCATGTTTTTATGTTTTCATGTTTTTAAATCCTCGTCTCAATGTTTAAATTCAGAATATTGGTTATGTGTCATTAGATATTTTATGCAAAATTTACAGTTTTGTTTTCATAACTTCTAGGGGTACTCCAATCCAAGATTTTTTAATTAGTTAAATTTAATGAAGTTATTTATTTTATAAATTTCTTTGATTTTAGTCAAATATACGAAAAGTGTCGTTTTGAGGTGTATACATGCATGAAGTAACGACTTCTAAAAAAGTCGGGTCGTTACAGTTGGTATCAGACTCGAGTTCAAGAGGGAGACATGAATGAACCAAGATCACATCCGAATGAGAGAGACCCTAAGGACATGAAAGCATGATTAAGAAAATTTTAAAAGAATTAAAAGTTACTACCTATACCAACAAGGTGCACCTTTCTTTTCGGTGACTCAATCATAAGAACTTCAAGTTAAGTGTGCTAGAGCACTCCTATGTTGGGTGATCTCCTGGAAGTTTTCCTAGGATGCATGTAAGTGAGGACAAAACATACTGAAATGACCCGTGTTGGTTTGTGGGGACAACGTTCACTCTTAGAAACATTCAATACAAGCAAGGATGACATAACGGAGACCAAAATTCCAAAACCAACCGTTCAAAATGGTACCCTATGTGTCTTGAACAGGCGTTGTCGCTGAAAACCCGAACTACACTTCTCTCTTTCTTCTTCCCCATTTTTTCAGCCTATTTTTCTCCCTCTCTACTTTATTAGGTCACTTAATAATTTATATATACAATCTCAAACCCTAATTCCTTAATAATTTAGGTATACATATATATATAATTTTAATTTCTTTTCCTTCTATCAATTCCACTAAATAAATTAAATCTCCCAAATTAAAATTGAATTTTCACCAATTTAATTTAAACTCAAATCTTTTATCCCGTTTAATTCAAATTGAATAATCTAATTAAGCCTTAAAAATTCAAAATAACACCTAACTAATTTAAGATAATTAAATTAAAATTACCTAAAATTTTGAGCTGTGACATATGCTAGACACACATTTGACAAAAATAATAAAATTTGATAGTGATACATCAAACTAAAATTTTAAGTATATAAATGCATAGATTGATTGACTTTGAATTTTATTATTGTTTTAAAATAATATATATATTTTAATCTTGTCATACCCGTATCTTGTATCTATTATCCATGTTACTTAGAAGAGCTCTTTCTTCACCCTGAAGATTGCTAGAGATCACAAGAAGAAAATAACAATGAACTCAACCCGTGAAAGAACAATAATAATATACACACATGGTTACACTTAGGTTAGGAAAAACACATATCCTCGTTTTTACCATTTCCATTTTCATCGACTTTGTTTCTCCTCCTTCGAATGTTTCTAAATTAATAAGTAAGATGCAAAACTCAGCCTTGAAAGTTCATATAGATACATCAACTAACATCATGGAACTACTTTCAGGGGGCCTGAGTTTATTGGTTTCTGCAAGACTCTCACTGCAGGCATACCATCGCCACCATCATTTCCGATCTGCCATGTCCGATCCTTTTTTCTCTGTGGCTTCTTGTGGTGTTTATGAGATGCCTTAGGCTTATTTTCAGTGATGCTTGGCTGGGTAAGTCCATTAGCTAGGTCAAATGAATCAAGATAATCAGCCACCTGTTCAAAACCAGACCCATTTTCACCATCCACGTTTGAGTCTTCAACATCATCTGAGTCTGAGTCGTGTGTATCGGAGAGCTCTAGAGTTCCAGCATCTTCTTCCTGAATATAATCCTCATTAGACATTCCTGGGGGCAATTCATGGTGGAGAATCTTTCCATCAACATAATCCTTCAAAATTTGGCGGGAAGCTCTAGTTTCGTCAGGCAGTCCACTAGATGCAACATAACCGCGGGAGACACAATACGCTTTCAAAAGTTCTGATGCTAGGGGTGGTCGAGACTGTGGCTCATAAGGTTTTGGTTTTGGCAAATTGATCTTGTAGACGTCCTCAATCACATGCCTTGGGGCTCGATTGGCGACGACCTGAATAGCCTCTCTGTGCTCTGTCATTCGATCAATAGGCAATACTCCATAAGCAATCATTTCGTATCTCGAGCTTGAAAATGAAGGAAACACTAAACCAGGGCAGTCACATAGCGTAAGCTTGTCAGAAATAATCAATGTTTGGAAGTGCTTTGTCTTCCCAGGAGTAGAGGTGACTCCTGCTCGTTTTTGGCCAACTAAAGCATTAATTGTTGAGCTCTTTCCCACATTTGGATACCCAACAAATCCCACCATCACGCTACCTGACGATTTTTCATTCATATTTCCTCCTAGAGAGAGATTGTCTAACCGGCTTGTAGAGTTAGTGCTTGATGTTGTCCTCCTCTCGACAATTTGTTCGGCCTCATACTGTAAACGAGCCAGAAGCTCGTCCCGAGCATATATTTTCATATCAGGATCGTCCACACCATTCTGGGGTTCATCTGTGTTCCACCGGCTGCTAAGTTTTTTCCCTTCCAGAGTGGTAGAAGCAGCTTTAGCAGACCAAAACAGATGTAATATATCACGCTGACAGAAGTATTCTGCCCATTTCTTCCTGTCCATAAATATTAACATGGAATGTTTATTTGTTAAAAGACTGCACTAAAACATAGACTACCATTACACTTGTGGTCGCTAACCTGACAGAGTAAGGCAGCAGATCTGCCTTGTTCACAAGAAGCATTGTCCTTTTGTGCTGATCAACCTCTCTTGCATATGCCTGCAGTAACAACAAAAGTAGGCCATGAACACACAAAGGAGACATGTTGCAAACTAAGACAGGCATTAGAATCGTAAAGAGGAGTAGTCAGCATTCATCCTTGTTATTAGCCATTTTTATTCAAATATTCAAGGATAAAAAAACAAAATTAATGAACATAACATTCCACTGCAATACAAAATGTTATAAAGAAGATTCAAAACCAAGTAAATGATTCGACTGTCCAATAAATACAAAATATTTGAACTAAAATATACTATACTATCATATGATATTTCGATCTTAGCAAGGGCATCAAAAAACCAAAACCACAAAAAGAAACCTGCCTCTGTCTAAAGAAAAGAAGTCCAATGAAGAACAAGACCTGAAGAATAATTACAAAAAGACTTCATCACTGACACCGGGAGACAAACTTAAAACCTCACAATGGATATCATATGATTGAAAGAAAAAGAAAAAAAAAGAATATAAAACAAAAAAGAGTCAATTATTTCTCATTCAAGTACTTCATATTTTTCTATTTTATTGCTTTGCCAGAACTAAAAAAATAACTTGTGTTGGAGTATTTGGATGTATAGTACGTGTTACACAGAGTCATGATATCAAATGGCGCACTCATATTTCAGACACTCTAAGTGCATGCAACATAAAAATTTATTATTGCGATGAAAAAAAATGAAAAAAGGGCAACAAAAACAAGATATTAGCTAGTTCGCAACTCATTCTTCACTCTATTCTCTTTTTTTTTTTTTTTTTTTTTTGTTTGAAGAACCAAACTTTAAATTGAGAAAAAAAATGAAAGATTCATCATTTTCTGGTATAAAATATAAACCCTACTCCATATAAATGAGTTAAACATTTTCTGGCATAAAACTGAATCAGAATAAAAATAGAAATAAAGAAACTTAGAGTAGAGAAGGCAATAAAGAATATAATTCACCTCCAGGTCAGGGCAGCGGTAGAATAAAGGGTCTCGAGCATCAACAACCATCACAAGCTGAAAAGGAACAAGAAATCAGCATTACAACAAATAAAAGAACATCATGATGGAGGATGAACTTAACAGTTAACATGATTGTGCATGGCAATCAACAAAGGGAGTACTAAAAAATTATTGAAGGGGAAGATTTAAGAACTGGCTGGTAATTGGAATCAATGATTGCTTTTTATAATACTTGAGGATTTTTTTTTTTAAGAAACATATACAGTAGCTAGCTTATATTCACTTCCTAATTTCCATGTGCACTAGATGTTTTGAAACTACAACGGCAGTTAATAAGTTTCATAATTTTGTTTGGCTTTTGGTTGGGCCTCATTTGAAGCTTAAGTCTCGGTTGTTATGGTCAAATGTGGTAAAAGGCTTACTTGCCGAAATATAGTTTTAAAGAAATTAGAGAGTTTTTCAAGAAAAGTCTCTTACACGGATAGAACATTTCCAAGCCTCTCGGATTAATGCCTGCACTCAGGGTTTTTTTTCTAAGCTCTTTGCCGATCTCTCGACTTCAGCTTAAATTGGAATGCATTTGTTTTTCCAGCCTAGTTATGATGTTTAATGTTTCGTAGTTGAGTTTTTCTGTTTGTTTGTTTAGATGTTTCTTTGTATTTTGGGCATTAATCTCTTTTGATTATTTCAATGAAAAGCATCCTTTCCTTTTCAAAAAAAAATAATAATTAAAATGCTTTTTTTTTATAAGAAAGTAGAATGCATTCCCAAAGTTATATGAATAATGTCATACTAAAGTTTTATACCCAGTTATCAACATGCATAGTAATGTGATAATAATTTAGGACGAAAATTGCTGTATTGGAACTCAAGGTAGTTTTTATATTTATTGCAAGTTCAAACTAAGAAACTTTCAGATGATAAACTGTATACATTGATTTATTACTCTAAACTTCCTGCACATGATAGGGAAAGAGGATGAGCCATTCTCAAACAGAAAAGAAAATAACAAATTACTAAAAACAGTTCCTACAAGATAAAGAAGAAACAAAGCCTACAGATTTAACATATCAACTCCAGAAATGGGCAAATTAGTCGACTCAAATAAGAGAAAAAAAATATGTGGCACAAATGAAGATCTATTTCATGAAAAACAATGAAGATCTAAGAACAAGCCATCCTTCTAGAGAACCCAACCACCAAAGAAATCCCCCCAAAGTCTAGCAGACGCCCATGTGATAAAGTTTAAATCATCTAACCCGCTGTATGATATGTTATTGTTGATCATATAAAATGCCTTTATTCTTTTTGTATGGAGGAACAACAATGGTAACAACAAATTATGTTGAAGAAGCATGCTTAGTGTTGAATGACAATTATATCAGTGATCATCAAAAGGATAAACGTCACCTTACCAAATCACATCGTTCAACAACCCGCCAAAGCTGTCTCCATATATCTAGGTTTTTCTCAAATGGCGTAAGAACAAGATTTTCATTCTCCTCAAGCCTAAAACAAGTAAGCATAATCGCATAAACATGCTATCAATGAAATAGAATACTTGAGAACAATTTACATATATGAGTTTAATGTGCTAAGACCAGACAAATCAAAAAGAAACAAGAACATCTCAATTGGAGCAAACCTTGCAAGGCTCCGACGCCATATTAAGAAAGATTGTCGTTCATTATCATCAAGCTCCTCTGCAGACATCCTAGTATTCCAAGGGGGCCTAAAAGAAGAGAGAGATTTACTAGCTGCCCAACCAGATTATCAAAGCAGAACTTGCATAAAATTGATAAGGATAAGATGACAAACCTACGTGGAACTCGTAGACTGCTGGCGTGCAAAGCCTCCTCTATCTTTTGTTGCTTTCTCCTTTCCACAGGAGTCATTTCACTTATGCTCGAACTTCCATCCCTAATAGCAAACAAAGCATAAACCAATAACAAAATCCATTAACAAAACTTCATTCATAATCAAAACCTTCCAATCTGTCCACGACATACATCTAACTCAAACAAACTATTGCCACTTTCTAAGTTTAAAACCCAATAAAACTTTACAACTCGTGGATCAACACTTCCAATCAAATACTGTAAATCCATAACCTCAGATGAAAAAAAAGCTAGAGGAACTTACAGGTTGATAAGAAAGTTCGGAGCAGGGTTATCGATGGAGAAGAGGTGCTCCGCCTCATCTGCTTGTTGGATAACGGCATCGATGTCGCTGACCTCTGTGACCGACTCCAAAACCTTCTTCTGCTGAGATTTGTATAATCTACCTTTCTCCTTAGACTGCTGGATCATTTGGTTATGTTGCTTCACAAGAGCCCGACCTAGCCCCATCTTGTCATTCTTCCCCATCGCAAAATCCCAAGACACAGCCTATTACAACTATTTCTTCCGGGACCTATGATTTTATTTCCTTAGGTATTGATAAACGCAAAGAATAATTAGATGGGTTTGGATTTTTAAAAAAAAAAGGTCAACAACATAGATAGACCTAAATGGTAAGGAGCTGACTTTCTAAGACCGCTAACTAGGTCACTACTTCATGCATGACAATTAAAACAGAAAAACCTCTTGAATACTTTAGCTTTATTTACTTGTAAATAAGAAAATCACACATAAACCTCTTCACTTTTAAAAAAAAAAACAAATACTTCTATTCTGGGATCCCATACCATACCTAAAGCCAAAATCCTTCAAACTACTTAAATCAAAACTTCAATACAAAAATCTCCACAAAGTTCTAAAATAGTTTTATAAAACAAACAAATGTCAAACGTAACGTCTAGAGTTCTATGACATCGTCAACAAACGATCTTGTCATGTGCCCTATACGTTCTTTTGGAAAAAAAAAAGTTTTGGAAAAGATCGAGGATTATAAATACTTAGTAACCCTTCTAATAGGGTCAGATATGTAATCTCACACACATAGACATGCAACATATGCAATGCAAGACCTTTAACGTTTCATCATTTCATTTCATTATTTTTTTTCTTTTTGTGGTCCCTATAGACAATTAACTCATTTCTCGGTCTCCCAACTCTTTGATGGTCCATGTGTAGGCACTCTAGAGAACTCAAACCCCAATCAATGGTAGTTGGCACCCAGTTGGCCGAATCAAGCCTCACCCATCACAAACCCCTCAATTTAAATAAATGAGTAATTGTCACATCAATTTCCTTCGTGATAGTCACAATTATGCATGAGTCACATGACTCGTAAATTAATTGAGACATGCATCAATCGCTTTTCATTATCACATATATCTCAAATCACACTTTGTTATCACATGTATTAGCATCAATGTTTTCAAAGTGCAAGACGCGCTCTAAGGTGACAAGTCTCCTAATCGCCTGGAGGTGAGAGGCAACAAAAAATCCTCGCCCGAATCAAGCGAGGAGCACTAAATAAATATTATATATAAGTATTTATAGGTAAAAAAAACCATCATGGATTGACCTAGTGGTAGTGGGAACATAAAAGAAAAAAGTCAAAGGGTCAAGGGGTTATGAGTTCAATCCATGGTGGTCACCTACCTAGGATTTAATATCCTACGGGTTTCCTTGACACCCAAATGTTGTAGGGTCAGGCGGGTTGTCCCATAAGATTAGTCGAGGTGCGCGTAAGCTGGCCCGGACACTAAAAAAAAAAAAAAAAACTATTTAGAGGTAAAAAGTAATAAAAATGAATTAATTTTAAAGACATAAAAATTTGAAAAAACTATCTTATATTTAAATAAAATGAGGGGGAAAGTAATGATATACCTGAAAAGAAAATTGTGTTTATTTTGTAATATGGTAAAGAGACAGTATTGCAGGCTACCTAAAAATTAAATCAAATAAGCTTCAAACATGCCAGCTGTTAGTCATAGAAGAAGATACAACTAGCGATTAAAATTTCTAGAAGAAAAATATTGCCAACTGTCACGAGTCTCACGGCTCATGATTGCATGCAGCATGCACCTTTAATGGATATAACTTCACTTTTTATTCTTATGTCTCTTCTACTTATTCTTTCAAACTATTTTTCTTCTACTGGTCATCAGACATTTCTTTTACTACTTTGTAGTATTATTCTTCTCTGTTCTCTTCTTCTTCTTAAAGCTTTAGACTCTTCTTATTCTTCATCTGTGTATTATTATTTTCTCCAAACTCTTCTATTTATGATGTTAGAACTTAGAAGGGTTCTTTGTTGTTGTTTTTTATCTTCTTATTTTTTAAATAAAAAACACTTCATCAAGAATAATCGTCTAGATCAATAGGCGAGCTCGCCTCCGTTTGAGTCGATGGCGCAATAAGGTGAGCGCCCTGTTGAAGGCACTCGCCTTATATATCTTCAAGGCGTTGAGGCCTCGCCTCTCGCCATAGCTCGCCTCAACAACACGAATTAACATCGCATTCACACTGAACACACATCACATTGAACCATTCAGTCACTCAACATACATCATCAATAATCATACATGGTACTCAAATACACGATATACACATCGAATAAGCCTAAGGCTGTCATCATAAGAGCCACCTACCTCTAATTAAAAATTTCTAGTAATTAACCCAAAAATCACCCACATAAAATCTCGTTTGGTATAACGACACTTGCTCAAGCTAAGAATGAAAACAATGTTAATCAACAAAAGGGATCTGGAGATTCCATGAGGAAAAGACAACTTTTCTTTTCTATAAGAGTGGAAAAGACAGCTCTAAAGAGAGGAATGATCGCCACACTTGGATAAAAAAACTGAGTAAATTCTCTATTTCATCTAGAAAGGACCCCTAGAAATACATTGATAGAGTTGAGGGCATTACCTAAGAATGTTACTTACAAAGTTGGGAATGGGGTTAACACCAGGTTCTGGTCCAATCTTTGGTTGGGGAATAGACCCTTGAAAGTTGATTTCCCATAATTATTTGCTCTATAGCAGGCTACCATTGCTGATCTGTGGTCTTTTGAATCTGAATCGTGGAACCTAAGGCTTAAAAGAAACCTTACAGAGGCGGAAATTGATGAATGAGCTAGATTATCCAATACTCTTTTATTTCTTGAACTTATAAATAGAGAGGACTTTTGGGTCTGGAACATTGACAAGAAAGGTTTCTCTATTTAATCTCTTTTTAGATTTTTGTCATTCTCGAGTTCTCGTGCTAGGGAAGACTTGTACAACATGATATGGAGAGGTCAATATCCCAAAAAGGTTAAATTCTTTTCATGGAAATTCCTTCATTCTTGCTTGAGCACTCATGCTAAGTTCCAACGGAAATCTCCAAGAATTTATTTATCTCCTGACTATTGTATTATGTGCAAGAATGGCCCAGAAACTCACAGACAACGTTTTATATCTTGTTCTTTTGCTAGATTAGGTTCTTCATCCTACAAGGCTTCGTGTGATCAATTGCTTTACCCGTCGATGTTTGGTCTCTTTTGAACATCACTCTTATTGAACACCCTTTCAGGGCATGGAAGGAGATTTAATGGCTATTTCATTTGTTCCTTTCTTTCGCCCCTTTGGCTCAACAGGAATTCGCTCAACAGGAATTCACGCATCTTTACCAACACTAATCAAGATTTTGAATCTTGTACTTTAGTGGCTACTTATACAGCTCGGCGTAAATTCGCTCATCCATTTTGTACGCCCATCCATTTTGTAAATATGATTTAAACTCTCGTATGGCTCATCTATTTTGTAAATATGGTTTAAACTCTCGTATAGCCCATTAGAAAAGTTTTTTGTAATCCATTAGATTGTTCATCGTTTTGTTTCCTACAAAAAAGAATAATAATGATAATTAAGATTGAATTTTACTCCATCACAAAAGGGGGAAGGGGAAATTTAGGTAAGGTACAAGAACCCTAAACAATAAATTCCATGAGGCAAATTAGGATTCAATGCATACTTGAAGAAGAAGACATTCATTCCAAAATAAGAACTCGTATTGTGGCAAAAGAACTCTCATTCTACAACACAGGACAACGAAAAAAAGTCCAGTGAGCCTTGAGAAATGAAAAAAGAAAAACAACAAGTGGCCATGACAATGAAGATACCTGTAGTTGACAGAGAAGAAAGCAACAGAGATGGTGAAGATTGAGACTGAGATTTTTGGCTCTTCCATTTTGTTATGCTTTAACCTATTAGGTTGCTACACGTGTAATTCTTGATGGCTTTATATTCTGGTTGGTTGCCTTAATAAAATTCATCTGAGGAAATATTCTTTCATCCTCTTCTTCTTCATTCCTTCTGTCGTTCATGGTATCAAAGCTTTAAACAACAATCTATCTCATAAATAGGTTACCAACTCTGATTCTTTCAAATCTATCACCCTATGAAAAATTATATGGTCGCTCACCTGATTACTCTATACTTCGTTCTTTTGGATGTGTTTGCTTTTCCTTTCTAAGATCTTACAACTCACACAAATTATTATTTCGTTCCACTGAGTGTATTTTCATTGGTTATAGCACTAATCATAAAGGTTATCTATGTCTTGACCCTTTATCTGGTCGTTTATATGTTTCTTGACATGTTATTTTCAATGAAACCACTTTTCCTTGTTCTCGTTCCTCTTTTCAACTTGGTCAAGTAAAATCTTATTATCCTGATCACTCGTTTCACCAATCAATACCTGATCTCACTTCCCCTTCTCCCAGCCCTGCAAATCTTCCCCCTTTACCTTACACTGCCTCTCAACCATCAGTCACCACTAATATTCACCCCATGATTACACTGTCCAAGGATAGCATTGTTAAACCAAAAGTTTGGCATGTGCAATCCTCTATAGCCCCTTCCTTACCTACAGAACCAACTAGTTTTCGTACTGCTGCTAAATGTGTTGAATGGAAAGAGGTTATGGATAGTGAATATAAGGCATTAGTTCAAAATAAAACATGGGTTCTTGTCCCTTCGTCACCTGATTATAAGGTCATTAGTTGTAAATGGGTGTACAAGATTAAACTCAAGCCAAATGGAGAAATTGAGAGGTATAAAGCACGTCTGGTTGCTCATGGTTATAATCAAGCGTATGGAATTGATTATTTTGAGACTTTTAGTCCTGTTGTTAAACTAGCTACCATTCGTATTGTTTTAAGTCTTGCGATTCAATTTAATTGGTATATTAAGCAGTTGGATGTGCATAATGCTTTCCTTAATGGAGATCTTCATGAGGATGTATATATGATTCAGCCCCTGGCTTTATTGATCCAGCTCGTCCATCTCATGTTTGTAAGCTCCAAAAAGCCTTGTATGGGTTGAAATAATGTCCTCGAGAATGGTTCCTTAAGCTGAGTAATTGTCTTCTTCAATGGAAGTTCACTGCATCCAAATCGGATAGCTCTCTGTTTGTTTATAATGAGAACTCAGTAACAGTGATTATATTAATCTATGTTGCTGACATTCTGCTTATTAGCAACTGTTTGAATCATATTCAAGAATTTATTTCCTCTCTAAATGAACTATTTACTTTGAAGGATTTTGGTGATTATCTTATTTTCTGGGTATTGAAGTAAGAAGATCTGTTGGTTCATTACATTTGTCTCAATCAAAATACATTAATGACTTACTTAAGAGAGCTGATATGTTGTTATGCAAACCAATGAATACCCTTATGGCTGTTGGTACAGTATTATCCTTTTCAGATGGTGCTTTATTTGATGATGCCACAAAATACAGAAGCATTATAGGTGCTCTGCAGTACTATACCTTGACACAGTCTGATCTTAGTTTTTCAGTCAATAAAGTGTGTCAATTTCTTCATGCTCCTACGCTTACTCATTGGAATGTCGTTAAGCGCATTCTTCGGTATCTCAAGTCCACTAGTTCTCTTGGAATTCACTTTACACGCTTCGAACACACTTCCTTAACATGTTATACTGAAGCAGATTGGGCTAATTGCCGTGATGATAGGCGCAGCACGAGTGGATATTGTGTGTACTTGGGAGACAATTTAGTTTCTTGGTCTTCTTCTAAACAAAAGGTAGTTTTGCGTTCACTTCAAGTGCTGAATCTGAGTACAGAGGTATGTCTAATGCTACTGCTGAAATCATATGGGCTCAATGTCTGTTAACTGAAGTCGTTTTCCACCTAATTCGGCACCATTGCTGCTTTGTGACAACATTAGTGCCACTTACTTAGCTGCAAATCTTGTTCTTCATCAACGAACCAAACATATAGAGATTGATCTCCATTTTATTAGGGAACGAGTTCTTCGCAAACAGCTGTTGGTTCGATTTGTTCCCTTTGAAGCTCAGATTGTAGATGTTATGACAAAGCCTCTGCCATCAAGTCGTTTTTGTTGCCTTCGATCCAAGCTCACGGTGCAAGCCCCTATTCCGCTTGAGGGGGGATGAAAGAGTGTCATTTATCCTTATTTCCTTGGGCTATTTCTCTTGTATTTTTGGCTCTTCCATTCTGTTATGCTTTAGCCTATTAGGTTACTACACGTGTAATTCTTGATGGCTTTATAATCTGGTTGGTTGCCTTAATGAAAATCATCTGAGGAAATATTCTTCCATCCTCTTCTTCTTCATTCCTTCTGTCGTTCATGAAATTTGAGGCTTGAAAAGTTTGACAATGGCAGAAGAGAAAGAAATGTGTTTAGGACAGCATATGGGATAAAGTTGAAGGTAAACCAGTGCCAATGACAACGGGACTTGAAATTAGGCTTGGGCTTACTTCTTCCTTTTTTTCTCCTTGGGGAGACTTTAGTAGAGATCTCAATTTCAGAAGTGTCTTAAAAAACAGATGTTAAAATTCAGCCCAATGCATAATGCAATATTACCATAAAACCCCAATAATCTATACTATATGTAAGAGTAGCTAAAAAAGGACAATATTTAGGTCCCTTTTAAGCCCTCCACTTTATTTAAAATATGTCTATCTTACCCTGAACATTTTCTCTACCTTTTTAAATCATGTACGTGAACTAAAAAGCATATAGACGGTCCTTATTTCCCGTAAATTCAAAGAATCATTAATTACTCTTTTGGTTAAACTGAGGGAGAGAATTTCAATTTCAAAAAAAAAAAAAAAAAAAACCATTGTTTTCTTCTCCCTAACTATAATTGATAAATATAGAAATATAAATATGGTTGAAGTTTTTTTTCATTTTTATATCCGTGAGTGTGCGCACTAATCTCACGGGACAACCCTCCTGACCCTACAATATTTGGGTGTCAAAAAAACCAGTAGGAAATTAATTCCTAAGTAAGTGGCCACCATGGAATATAAATATGGTTAAAGTTTTTTATCAACCAAAATAACTCTGGGCATTCAATATCCAAGGTTACAATTTCATTTCCACAAAACAAAATATTCTCGTTTGACATATTTATACGGCTGGTATTCATCTACTAAAAATTAACTCCTACAAGCTAGAGATTAAAAATAATTGGATAGTAAGGGCATGTTTGAGAGTGATTTTAAAATTGTTAAAATCACTTTTGTCATGTTCAAAATCACTCAAAAATATGTTTTTAATCACTCAAAATTAATTTAATGATCAAAATTAATTTTAAATAATTAAAAGCATGTTTTATAATATTTTAAAAATGACAAAAGTAATTTTAACCATTTTAGAATCTCCAAAATACCGACAGTTCTCTGATAGAGATGCGCGAAAATTTATGGTTCCAAAACAATTTTTAGCAGAGACCAAAGAGATTTAAAGATGATGAAAGCCTCAATTGACAGACAAATGCAGCAAATCAAATAGCAGTTCTAAAAACTCAAAATTTGCCGCAGGTATTTTTTTCCTTTGCTATTCGGCTATTTTCATTGAAAAAAAAACCAAAAAAAACCAAAACAACTACTCTATTACTTCAGAAGACAAGTCCTAATTTATAATTTTCAAGTAAGAAGAAAGACATTGATGGAGATAGAGAGAATACCGTAAGAACAAGAGAATAGAAAATCAGTGGAAAATCGCCAGAAGAGAGATTGCGGCGGGACGAGTGGAAGAAAGACGACGGCAACGGCCGCACTGAACGGGAGAGAGGCGGCGAGAAGGAGGAGAAGGTGCCGTAAGCGTGCGCGAGAGATGAAGAAGGAAGAGTTTAGGGGTTTCTCTTTCTTATATTTATTTGTATTTTATTTTAAAAAGTTGGCCGATTATTTTTTTTTTATTATTATTATTTTTCTTTTTTGTAAACGAGCTTCGTCTTCCACTTATTTACAAATATAACACAAAATTATTATTTATGACTCACATCTAGAATATTTTTAACAATTTTACCATTTAAAATAAGAAATTACTATAAACAGAAAAAATATCAAACTATTTACAAATATAGAAAAATTTCATTGTCTATCGCAGTCTAATATCAAACTATTTACAAATATAGAAAAATTTCATCGTCTATCGCAGTCTATCACTGATAGACAGTAAAAAAATTTTATATTTGTAAATAATTTGGCTAACATTTTTATATTTGAAAATAACCTTTTAAAATAATTAAGTAAATTTCTTTCTTATTTAAAAAAATGAATTTGTTTAGACTTTTTATAACCCCACATAAAATCTTTTCATTGTATTTTGATTTTAAAAAGTCGATGATAAATTTTTAATATCAATCCTAAATCTGAAGGTAGGAAATAAAATTATAAAACAATTCTATTTCATTAAAGAAAAGGTAAAAAGAGTCCATTAACATATTTTGTATTAGCTGATTGTATAGTCAAAATTTTATTGTCGACAACAAATAAAAGAAAATGTATATTATAAAATGAAAAATAAATGGAAGATTGAATATAGTAATTGAATTAACAATGAAATTCTGAAAAAGAAATGAAAATTTTTGCCATCCTTTACACTAATACATCCAAATCAAACATCACAATCAAAAAAAAAAAAAAAAAAAAAAAAAAAAAAGGGAGGTGATTACTTTGTTTTTTAAGAAGAGATGGATTACCCCTTGAATTTTTGGTCTCCCTTTCATATTAATACATGTAGATCAACCATCACATCATAAACATATGTGGTGTTGCACCACAAATATCAAATTTCCCTCCTCCCCTCAAAAAAAAAATACTTTGTTTGTAGAAGAGATCGATTGAGCCTTAATATTTTGGCCTCCTTCACATTATACACGTAGATTTGTAGTAGAGATGTATGATCTACTAGATAGTGTGTTTTTGTTGGAAATGATTTCATTCGTAATTAATATTTTATAAAGAGGTAATTTTCTCCTCCAAAGATTTCAAAATGAAGAGATACAAAGAGATAGTTTTGCCCTCTAAAGGCTAAGGGTTTCAAAATGAAGAGATATAAGGTTAATAAAGAAAAATGGGGTAAAAAATGGAACATAAAATTAAATGAGAAAAGAAAAAGAAAAAGAACATGAAGGTGTCTTTTGTTTTTTGGGAATGTAGATAACTAGAATCTTAGATGCCCGACATCTTTAGATAACCATGTTTGTTTTGTAGAAATATTTTACAGATATCTGGGAATATTTTGATAATTGTGTTTGTTTCGTAGGAATTCTACTCAAGAATGTCTTAAACTTACATAATGTGCCAAGAATGCCCGTAGGACTATTTATTGATTTATAATTAATTTGATATAATTTGAACTTATATAACATATTTGTTTTTATCAATTGATTTTTTTAAAAAAATCAGTACAATTTATATTATTTTTATATGTCATTTTTCTCAACAAAATAATATATCATAATTTAAGATTTTTTATAAAATAAATACTAATTTAAAATTTTGAATATCTTGCTAAAAAATAATGAGAATTACGATATAACAAAAAAAATGATATATATAGTTGGCAGTATTTATTTTAATTATATAATGCAAATGAAGATTAATATATATATATATATATATATATATGTAAAATTAAAAAAATAAAAATATAAAATAGAGATTCCCTCAACTCGAGAATCTGAAAAAAAAAAACTCATCTTTCAGGAGGGCATCCAAAACTCTTGAGATGCCCTCCGTAAGGGCATCCTAGGATGCCTAAGAATCTCCAAATGTTAAGACATCTTACAATACTGCAAATAAAACACGGTAATCTAGATCCCACTCCATGGGAATCTAGATGCCCACGAAACAAACGACCCCAAAAGGTAATGTACAAAACATCTTGAAGAGATTTGATTGTGAGGACAAAATAGACATTCTAAAAAAATATAGGGGTAAAATGGGAATCAAAAGATTCTCCCATTTTTGTACCTTATATATATATATATGATAGAAATGGAGGGATCGAATCCCAATGCGGAAGCGATTAATCGTTGGTGACATTGTAATTCGATTTGGAAAAACAGGAAAAAAAAACAAAGAACAAGTATAAACATTCAAATTTACAACATGCTTTTCAAGAAGAATTATAAGGAGAAGAAAATATCTTTGAAGACAACTCTTCAATCTTCTCCAATTCATTGTTGTGGTCATGATTTTAGCAACTTTGTCTTTGATCTTGAACAAAGATACTACCAAATGGTCTTTTCCGCTATTCTCTAGCAACGATCGGGTTATGTGGGAACTCTTTTTGGAATCTTAGGGAAGAAGAAAGCAAATCAGAGAAACTCTTTTCTCTTTTTCTATAAGTTGAGAATTAAGAGAATGAGACAGTGAGAGAGAGCATTAGTTAAAAAATTCAAGAACCCCTCTGTCCAATCACATTATTCACCAAAAAATTGACAGAGAGAGGGCCAACTTCCCTCTAACTCACATTTAACTCCCCTTAACCATAAGAAGTTAAATTTTAACCAAAGTTAAACTAAATCAAATTTAATTAAACAAATAAATCTTAATTAATCTAATTGATTAATATAAATTAATTAAATATCATATATTTAAGAAAAATTTTCACCGATAGAAAAAATGTCAAACTATTTACAGAAAATAGCAAAAAAAACACTGATAGACATTGATAGACTTCTATCCGCATCTATCAGTGATAGACTTATATCATTTCTATTACTGATAGACCCTGATAGACTTCTATCAACGTCTATCACAACTATCTAAAAATTTTGCTATTTTGTGTAAATAGTTTTCCTTGTTTTTCTATTTTTAAAAATCTCCCTATATTTAATTGATATTCAAATGTATTTCCCTTTCATAACCTATATTTTAAATATGAATCTTATTCATATTAATTTTTAACCTATAGTTTTAATATGAATCTCATTCATATTATTAATAGATGAATCTTATTCGAATATACTACTCTCTCATATTATATAATTTAATTTTGAATCTAATTCAAAATTAACTTTATAATATAATGTATCTATATACATTATATTAATTATATCATATACGATTAACATTTAATTCTCTTATTATATGATTCTTATTCATATTAATTTAATATTTGAATCTTATTCAAACATTAATACTCTCATATTATAAAGTTTAATTTTGAATCTAATTCAAAATTAACTTTATATCATATTGTATCTATATACATTATATTAATTGTATCGTATATGATACAATTAATCTAATACAATTAATGTACTAGCGATCACACACTTTGTTTATGGACTAGTACAATTAATGTACTAGTGTATTAATGCACTTTCCCTTATTTAATTTGAACAATTCAAATTTTCCAAAACTAAATAATCCTTGTTTTGCCCTTAGTGAGCTAGCAAGGGGACCTAATGGACCTATAAATTAGAAGCTCCAATGATTCGAAATTAATTAATTAAACTTTTTAATTAAATTAATCAACATTCATTAATTGTGGGTCACTCTACTAAATACCAATAGCTGCACTCTTCGCACTGTAGATATATTTTTGTGTCTATAGATATAACCGTTATTAGTAAGTCTGTTGGGTTTTATGCCTTAAAACTCGTAGATAGTAAATATAATTATTTGATCGTCATTAACAAAGAGTTATTGATGTTATTTCAATAAAAGTTATTGATTGTGTAGTATTTGTTTTGTCGTAATAACCCTAAAATCCAATAAACTAACATTCTAGGATGTTTTATGAGTCTTGAACAGTATGTAGAGACATACAGGGATCAATGATCAAGATGCAGCCTAAAGGGTCTATAGTATAGGGATAAGGCTGGGTACCTTATTCCGGTGATACTATGGATACGACCCACTTTGTATTTGATACAAACGCAATGATCCAACACATTCGTGTAGGAGACACGCGAGTGGGGATATCCTATGTAATGAGTTTGCATAAGACTGAACCACGAAATAGTAACCACTAGATGTAACTTCGTTGACTAGTTAGGTTTCTATTTCAATAGGATGACCTAGGTGAAGGGATTGAATCCCAACGAAAGCGTGTGATCGCTAGTGTTTTTAATTATCAGTTCTGAATTTTGTAAAAAATAAAGAAATACAAAACATAGGAAAAACATTCTGAGTCTTAAGCATGCAATCTACAAGAATAAAGAATAAGAGGATTACTTACCCTTGTAAATAACGTTCTCTCCATAGAGAGTTGTGGGCTTTTGTGAACTTTCGGCGAAAAGGGAAGGAAGGAGTTTTGGGTTAATGCAACTAAATGTTAAATAAAATAATTGTTATTTTATTAATAAATAATTTGTTTGTACAATACTAGTTTACAAACTACAAGACCACGAGATTTAAGGCATCAACCTCAACACTAGGCAACTTAGTCTTAATCCTTAGTATATTATGAACTCCTATTCACGAGAGATTGTCCTTTGATCTGTATGGGTCAGAATGACATGTTTGCCGACTCAATATGCCTACCATTTTGGGGACAAGACCGAGTGGGGAGTTGGGAACATTTTTATATAAGATGGATTTCACTCCTTCCTGACTTTAGGATAAGTAGATAAGTATTCCCTTAAGTGGTGACTCCGAGACTTGAATAAAGAGCCCTACCCATTCCCTAGCATAAGAGAGGTTTCTATTTAGTGGTTGGACCATAAACATGTTGTTCATTAGAGAAGCACTAATACTTAAGAATTTAGTGTTAGCATAATTACTTTAAATCTATATTGTATAGATTAACCCTAGGATCGTTCATGCCAAATTGTCAAGAATAAATCATATATCGGATTCCATTGAGAGATTGACGATAACTTTAAGATGATAATAGGCTATTGTCTTCCTCAACCAAAACTCCAAATGTCCTTAGTGGGATCTCTCTCTAGATGAGATTCAAGAAAGACTGAGTGCTTGCTGTTTTGGTGTGTTGGGGACCATAACCCTAAGGTCTCTTTAGATACTAGTTCAATTAGGGTTCCCATTAAACCCTAACCAATCTAAGAATAAGCTTCTACCCATTAAGTCCATACTCAATTAGGATTCCTAGGGCTTTAATTAATTAGATCACATAATAGGGCACAATCTAATAAAATAACCCAATGTGATAAAATACTAATCCACATACATAGCCCACATATTAATTATACATATTTTTATTTTAAAATACGTCTAACAATCTCCCACTTGGGCTATGTTTGTGTACCTGATGTAATTAAATCACATAAACCTTGAGCGCGCATATACAAGTTATTTTTTTAATAAAATTTCCTTTAGTTCAATATGGTCCATCTCTTGTATTAACACAGAATCAAGGCGACTTTTGTCACTACCCTCATAAATAAACCTTCCTTGATCACCAGTTTTAATACATTCAATGACATAGATCAAGTATGGATGGATAACATGAAAACTATATGCAAAGTGATCTAGATCATGTATGTTTCCAACTTGTCCAAATTCCTTAGTGAGATCATTCTCAAAAACTTTATGCTAAACCGCATGCATGATAAACAAGTTCAGATAATAAACATAAACCATCAACTTTATTCTATATAGAAAATAAACAAAATAAGGTCAAAGAACATCCTTAATAACAAACTTCCACTAAACCATGGAATCAAAAAAGTGATTAACACCCATGTGAGCAACATGCACATGAAAAACTTTAGGTGGTAAACCTTTAGTCAATGGATCTGCCACCATAGAGTTTATTTCTATATGTTTTATCGAAATTTGACCATTCTGAACTCTTTCTTTCACAACCAGAAACTTCATGTCTACATGCTTTAACTTCGTATTGCTTCTGTTGTTGTTGGAATACATCATTGTCGACTTATTGTCACAAAATAATTTTAGTGGTCTTTCTATGCCAACCACTATCCACAACCCAGTGAAAAAATTCCGCAACCATATTCCATGATTGGATGTCTCATAACATGCTATAAACTTTGCAGCCATGGTAGAAGAAGCCATAAGTGTTTGTTTAATACTTTTCCAGGATACAGCTCCTCCAGCCATCATGAAGATATAACCTGAAGTGGATCGAAAAATGTCTTGGCATCCAGCTTAATCAGAATCAGAATACCCAATGATCTCTAAAACTTCTGATTTTCGATAAGTGAGCATATAATCTTTTGTTCTCTGCAAATACCTCATAACCTATTTGGCTGCTTTCCAATGATCCATCCCTGGGTTGCTCAAATATCTACCTAATACTCCAACTATTAATGCAATATCTGGATGCGTACATACTTGAGCATACATTAGACTTCTAATAGTCGATGCATAGGGAATCTTCTGCATCTCATCTCTTTAGTCTCGAGTATGGTCTTGGGGCATTGACCTAAATGAAATTTATCACCTTTAGCGACATGGGTATCTCTTGGTGTACAATCTTTCATGCCAAATCTACTCAAAATCTTTTCAATGTAGTTCTTTTGTGACAATCTCAAAATACCTTGAGAACGATCTCGCAGTATTTCAATTCCTAATACAAAAGATGCATCACCAAGATCCTTCATCTCAAAATTCCTTTTGAGAAATTTCTTAGTGTCATGCAATAAACCTACATTATTACTTACTATGAGTATGTCATCGACATATAACCCCAGAAAGATAGATTTACTCCCACTGAATTGGTGATATACACAATCTTCCACTATATTCACCTCAAAACCAAAGGAGGTTATTACTGTAGGATCGGTATGGCAACCCTAGAGGGGGAGAATAGAGTTTCAAGAATTTTATGCAAATAAATTCAACTCAAAGTAATCAAAAAATTAAACTAACACGTTTAGGCACCCTATTTAATTTCAACAACAAGATTGGTTTAAGATATGAAATTTTAAGAACTACCAATCAAAATAAACAATTATGAGCAATTGATTTCAAGAATTAAAAATTGCAATAAATTTTAAGCAATAAAATGTAATGACAAATTAATTGCAAAATTAAATAGGATACGGATAGAGAAAATGACACCATAAATTTATAGTAGTTCGGCACAATCGGCCTACATCCACTTCCCAAGCTCCTCTTGGGTATGTCACTACGAACTTGACTCTTTCCACGGCTTAGAGTCGAACCGTTACAATGTTCCTTTTTCGAGCGCAAGAACAAACACGATCCTTTCCACGGTTGAGGATCAAACCGTTACAACTACTCTTTTTAGGGATCAAGAGCAACCCTTACAAAATTTTGGAAATGAAGAACAAGATGAAGAGCAACCCTTACAAAATTTTGGAAATGAAGAACAAGATGAGGAAAACTCTCTCAAAGTGTAGATTTACAAATTTGTAACACTCAACAAATCAATCCTCACAATACAATAAATCTTTCTCAAGAATTAGATGAAAAGAAGAAAATTGAAACTTGGAGAGAGAGAGAGCAACAATGGAAGCTTAATGAATTAAGGAGGATTGTAAAAAGATGTGAAATTATTGTAGAAAATTGGGAGAAGATGAAGTATTTAAAAAGAGATGGGGTAGGTGAAAACCACATTTAATTTAGACGATTAGATGTTGGTAAAAGAAAATTGAATGGTTGAGATTTAAACTCAACTAGCCGTTAGACACATACATTTATAATATAAAATTCATTTTCTTTTAAAGACAACTAGTCGTTAGACACAAACATATATAATAATATTAAATTCATTTTGTTTTTAAAATCATTTTTTTTTAAAACCAACAAAAATCAAAAGCTTCATGTGTCACTTATCTATTGCTCCACTTGTCATCCTCTAGTAGGCCCACTTTGATGATTTGGCCGCCACGTCATCGACATCGGGTATTTTTCCATTAAGCTTGTTTCGGCTATATCTTCTTCGTTTGAACTCTAATTTGAGTGATTCAAATTATGTTGGAACAGTTGTTCCAAGCTCTACACAATAAATACTTCAAAACACTCAAATTGTTAATAAACAAAAGCAGGTTTGTTATCATCAAAATATTAATTAATTAATTAATTAAAATAAATTAATTTGAGATTAAGGGCCAAAAAGCTAACAATTACTTCATGTAATTTGTGATACCATAGACGAGAGGCTTGCTTGAGACCATGGATGGACTTCTTCAATTTTCACACTATAGACTTTGAATTACCAGACACAAAATTTTCTGGTTGTACCATATAAATCGTCTCATCGATCTTTCCATTGAGAAACGTAGTTTTTACATCTATTTGATGTAGCTCTAAATCAAAATGAGTTACAAGTGTCATGATTATCCTGAAAGAGTCTTTCAAAGAAACTGGAGAGAAAGTCTCTTTGTAATCAATGCCTTCCTTTTGAGTAAAAAAACCCTTTGCAACAAGACGAGCCTTATACCTTTCGATTGTGCCTTGCGAATCCCTTTTGTTTTTAAATATCCACAACCAATGGGTTTCACTCTTGATGGCAATTTGAAAAATTTCCAAACGTCATTGTCTTTCATGGATTTTATTTCCTCTTCCATAGAATTTATCCACTTATGAGAGTTAGAACTTTGTAGAGCTTGTTGGAAGTTGATTGGATCATCTTCTATTACACCTATATCATCCTAATGTTCTTGAAGAAACACAATATAATCATCTGAAATTGAACTTCTTCCCTCTCTAGTAGATCTCCTTAGTGGCACTTCTTGAGGTTGTTGAGTTTGAACTTTAGGTTCAACAATGGAGACTTCAATGTTGTGTTGTTCTATAATTGGTTCAATAGTGAGGTTAGGAATTGGAGCCTGAACGTCATCTATAACCACATTAGGAAAAGAAACTAATTCCTTTTCAAAGACAACTTTTCGTATAGTATTTTCCCCCCAAACTCAACATCCTCTAGAAATCTGGCATTTCCATCTCAAACAATGATCTAAAAGTGGGATCATAAAACTTAAAACCCCGAGAGAGCTTAGAATACCCAACAAAATAGCAGCTAATAGTTCTTGAGTCCAATTTTCTTTCATTAGGCCTATAAGGCCTAGCCTCAACTGGACAACCCTAGATGTGAAGATGCCTAATACTAGGCTTCTTTCCTGTCCACAGCTCATAAGGAGTTTTAGCTACCGCTTTACTAGGTACCCTATTAAGTATATATGATGTAGTCTTTAGTGCCTCACCCTAGAGAGATTCTGGTAAAGAAGAATGACTAATCATGCTTCTCACCATGTCCTTAAGTGTTCTATTTCGCTTTTCCACCACACCATTCATGCTGGGTTTGCCCGTCATAGTGTATTGCGGGACGATTCCACATTTCTCTAGGTATTTGGTAAAGGGCCCTGAAGGTTGTTCTCTTGATCCATCATATCTGTCGTAGTATTCACCACCACTATCAGACTTGACAACCTTAAATATGATTTAAATGAATGAATGAATTAATTTTGATTTAATTAATTATTAATTAATTAAATAATTTGTATTACATTTAATCGTTAAATGAAATAAAGGAAATAACTTCTCATGAGGGAAGTTGTTAGATCATGTGTTTCTTCCACGATCGATGCTCTCCCACTCTCTAAATATAACCTGCAGTACTAAAGAGAGATAGATTAAGTTTTTTTCTCTGCAGAAACTCTAAGTAATCTCTCTTCTCTACAATTCTCTCAAAATAACAAATTTACAATATTCAGTGAATTGTTCTTCCTTGTGTATTGGTTCCTAAAAATCAGTAACTTCAACTTTCTCAGAGGATAGGAAGGAACCCTTGTTGGTGGTGTTCACTTTACAGAAGCGATCTTCAAATTTAAGTAAGTAGGCTTTTTCTTTCCAAATCTCAGAGAAAAGCATGCTTAAGTTAGATTTTATTTTACACTGTACTGGTATTCTCAAAATCCCAAATTGAGTTTAAGATTAATGTCCGGATATGTTTATGTTGCGACTTTTGTTCACTTTACAGAAGCGATCTTCAAATTTAAGTAAGTAGGCTTTTTTCTTTCCAAATCTCAGAGAAAAGCATGCTTAAGTTAGATTTTATTTACACTGTACTGGTATTCTCAAAATCCCCAATTGAGTTTAAGATTAATGTCTGGATATGTTTATGTTGCGACTTTTATCCCTGCAAAGTCGACCCTTCACGAAATGCTCGTAATTACAGCTGGGTCAAAATTACCGTTTTACCCCTAAAATTACCTCTTACTCCTTAAGTACCATTAATCCATCTGATAAACAATCAGTTTATGATCCACCTATAAACTAAATCTCTCTCGAGCCAGTGAGAGGGTGAGGCCTCATCGTTCAAGATCCAGAATTAGCCCGTAAGAGAGCAGTTCATCTACTTACCCTAAAGACAAGGAGGAGTAGACTCCATCTTGTGTAGCTATGTTCTCAACTCCTTACTTGAATAAGTCTCCAAGATGGTATTCTTCAGTGAGCCCATACCTCACTTAAGATTGAGATTGAGTTACATGGTTATCCTATGAAAGGTTAATCTCTTCAGTTAAGGCGTTATAAAGAGAGATTAATCATTTTGCAGTCCGATCTTATACAAACTCTTTGTAAAGGATACCCCCACTCGCATGTCTTTACATAAACAATTTGGATCGAATCGTTTGTAACACTTACAACTCTTGTAACATTTACAAAGTGGGTCGTATCTGTAGTGTCACTAGGACAATGCACCCAACCTTATCCATATATTGCAGACCTTTTAGGTTATTAAATAAAAAAATGGAAAATTACTATAAACAGGAAAAAAAAAATCAAACTATATACAAATATAGAAAAATTTCACTATCTATCAGCGATAGACCATGATAGACTTCTATCGCAATCTATCACTTCAGCGATAGAATTTTTTAACGGTCTATCGTTGATAGATAGCGAAATTTTTCTATATTTGTAAATAGTTTTGTTCATTTTTCTATATTTGAAAACAACCCTAAATAAATATTAATTAATCTAATTAATTAATATAAATTAATTAAATCATATATTTAATTAATATTACAATTGAATCATATTCAAATGTATTTCCCTCTCATAACCTATAGTTTAAATATGAATCCCATTCATATTAGGGTTGTTTTAAATATAGAAAAATTAGTCAAACTATTTATAAATATAGAAATTTTTTACTGTCTATCAGCGATAGATAGTGAAATTTTTCTATATTTGTAAATAGTTTGATATTTTTTCTGTTTATAGTAATTTCCCTTCATATTATTTAATATTTGAATCTTATTCAAATATATTATTCTCTCATATTATATATAGTTTAATTTTGAATCTAATTCAAAATTAACTTTATAAGTACAATACATTAATTGTACAATTTACAATAACATTTAATTCTCTTACAATATGAATCATATTAATATTTATTTAATTTGGCATCTTATTCAAACATTAATACTCTCATATTATAAAGTTTAATTTTGAATCTAATTCAAAATTAACTTTATATTATAACGTATCTATATACATTATACTAATTGTATTATCTAATACAATTAATGCACTTTCCCTTATTTAATTTGAATGATTCAAATTTTTATCAAAAACTAATTAATCTGTGTTTTACCTTTAGTGAGCTAGCAGAGAGACCTAATGGACCTACAGATTAGAAGCTCCAATGATTCGAAATTAGTTAATTAAACTTTTTAATTAAATTAATCAACATTTATTAACTATGGGTCACTCCACTAAAGACCCACAGCTGCACTCTTCGCACTGTAGATATATTTTTGTGTCCATGGATATAACTGTTATTAGTAAGTCAACCCTTCAGGAAATGCTTGTAATTACAACTGGGTCAAAATCACCGTTTTACCCCTACAATTACCTCTTACTCCTTAAGTACCACCGATCTCTCTAATGAACAATTAGTTTAGAGTCCAACTATAAACTAAATCCCTATCGGGCTAGTGAGAAGGTGAGACCTCATTGTTTAAGACTCGGAATCAGCCCTTAAGAGAGCAATTCATTTACTTACTCTAAAGATGGAAAGGAGTGAACTCCATCTTGTGTAGCTATGTTTCTAGCTCCCTACTTGAACAAGTCCCCAAGAAAGTAGGCATATTGAGTCGGCGACACGAGCCACTCTCACTCATACAAGTCAAAGGACTGTCGTCATAGACAAGAGTCCATAACTTACTTAGGATTGAGATCGAGTTACACGGTTATTCTATGAAATATTAATTTTTTCAGTTAACGGTGTTATAAAGAGAGATTAATCATTTCCTACTTTAGTCTTATACAAACTCTTTGTATAGGAAACTCCCACTTGCATGTCTTCACATGAACGATTTGGATCAAATCATTTATAACACTTACAACTCTTGTAACATTTACAAAGTGGGTCGTATCTGTAGTGTCACCAGGATAAGGCACCTAACCTTATCCATATACAGACCTTTTAGGTTATTACTTGAACACAATCCATTTATATGTCTACTACATAATGTTCAAGCTACATTAAATAGCCTTGATCTTAGTTTATTGGATTAAGTTATGCAAGACTAATTAAAATAACTCTTTATTTTATTGAATAAACGAATATTTGTTATACATGACAAACTACAAGATTTAGGACATAAATCCCAACAATTACTTTAACACGATTCACTTGTATGTCTACCACATACTGTTCAAGTTACATAAAATAACATTGGATCTTAGTTTATTGGATTGAGTTACACAAGACTAATTGTTTAATAAAAGAACACTTTACATTATTGAATAAATGAATATTTGTTTATACATTAAAAACTACGAGATTTAAGACATAAATCCCAACAAGAAATTGTTATTTTTAACAAAGAAAGTTTTTCACCATTCAAAACTAACATCTTTTTAAAAACTATTTTTTCTAACCTCTTTCTTACTTTTTTAAGATTTTGGAGGGCCACACTCAGTGAAGTTACTAAACTACCCATAGGGGAAGCAAAAAGAAAAGCTTGGGCTTCTTTGGGAAATTAGTATTTGAGATTGCTTCCAATGGTCCATTTTAGTCTCGAAAGCATCTTCCCAAAAACCATAGTTTCCTTTCTCTCTTAAGAAATCTCCCTTCCTCTCTTAAAAAATTTGCTCACTTGTGCTTGAAACTTTGTTTCTTCTATTGAATTCTACACAACATACCTTGGATTTCTACAAAGGTACTTTGTTTAGATTCCATTTCTAGAGTTTTTATACATGTTATCTTCTTCAATTATATGGTTGGGGGTTACTGTGTGATTTATGATAGGATGATAGGAAAAAACCCAAAATCATTTAAAGACAAACTGTTATTAAGATGATTTGAGGTGGATTTCAAACAAATGGAAATGTTTGTTGAAATCCTGTAAATCTCGTAAGGAATCAACTTCAAATAATCATTTTGTATTTAAGAAAATGGGTTTTAACTTAAGGTTTGGAAAATTGACTATAAGGGGGTATATGTCTCACCAACATGAGTTGGGTTGTAACGACTCGACTGCCCGATTTTCTAAGACTTGTACTAGGTCGTTACTATATGCATGCATATATTTCATTCGACTCTTTTTCATAAATTTAACTAAAAATCAAAAGAACTTTACAAGGTAAAGAACTTTTGTAAAATCTAAATAACTGAAAAACCTTGATCGGGGTACCCCTAAAATTATAAAACAAAACTGAAAATTTGTATAAAGCGTCTAATAGTGCAAAAACTACTAAAAATTCCAAATTCAAACATTAAGACTGGAATTTAAAACATGAAAACATGTGTGAAAGCCTCTATCTAGTCTTAATGGCACGACCACAAATTTCTTCTGTCATTCGCCGATGTGTCCTTATCTTACTGAAAAACATATGATAATAAAGAATGAGAATAAAATACTTAGTAAGTAACCCCACTACCAAGGTCAGGCTGTGCATTTATGTCCTATAAATGCAATCATACTAGTGAGGACATGCATACATCAACTAATCATGGATGACCATATAGTGAGAGATTTAACCCAACCTAACATGCATCTGATGGCTCGAAGGCTCACAAACATAGTAGGGCACCCGTCGACAGCCGGTAACATAGTAGAAAACTCGTAGGCTTCTGGTAAAATAATAGCAGAACCCATAAGCTTTTGGTATCATAGCAGGAAATCCGTAGGCTTCCAGTAACATAGCAGAAAACCCGTCGGTTTCTGATGACATAGTAGTGTTAGGAGAGCAATCTTCACTTCTTAATTAAGATATAATGTGCTTTTAGTAAATTCATCATAAATCATAGTACATGTCTCAAAGTCCCACACATAATCATGTCAATCACATGCTAATATCATCATGCTCACAAAAAAGTCTATTCATATCAGACTTCTCAATATCATCCAGACAAATCAAATCAATCATATTGATAGATGTCAAAAAGTGCATGTTTTTACTATCTATTTTATTATTTTTTATAGTAAAAACACACTTTATGTGATATTTGACCCCATAATGCTTAAATTAGATAAAATGAGTAAACACATGTTGTTGAACGGTCTAAAGTGAGTTTTTAATGTGTTAGACTAATCTTATGGGCTTTTACTAAGGTTTTTTATTTTACTGTTTTGCAGAAATCTATCTTGATGCCCCTGCAGTGGCCTGGATGATGCGCCTGGACGATGCAACCACATAAAAAAACTCTAAATATCTAGTTTTGTGCCTAGTTAATTCTAGTTGCTATTTTCTCGGTCAAAGTTGTTATTCAATGCCTAAAATGCTGGGAAAAAGTTAAGAACATGATTTTCGATGATTCCTCAACTATCTTGGCCTACATAAAGGAGGAAAAACCTCCAATTTCAAGCATCAACTCTCCATCAAACTCCATCCACCCTCCACCAACAAAATTGGCCATCCCTCGGACGAAATCTCACTCTTCCCTATCAGAAAGCTTTAAGAACGAAAGTTCCTCTGCAGTTTGAGAGCTCTAGGTCATCCCTACCCCGTGAGAACGTATGGAGAAATAGGATTCATCCTTGAGAAAGGAGAATCTACCTTAGGGAGAGATTAGGAAAGTGAGAGATTGTCTCAAGGCATTCATATATTATAGTTTCCAGCATTTCTCTTAATTTCTCTTTGCATTTTTCTTCTATCTTTATTTCTTTTCATCCATTGAACATTTATCTTATAATCATAATTTATATTCTAATGAAATCTATTCATTTATTCTTAATCATGAGCTAAATTCTCTAAGGGGTTCAATTATGTTAATACCCTAGCACTTTATGACTTGAATAATGTTTATGCTTCGTACCTCTTCGACTTTTGCATTTTCTTTTTTGAGTTTATAGATAAATATTATTAAGTTAAATTGATCACTTAATTTAGCAATCTAGTAGAGTCTTAATGCTGAGAAGGTTAGGATATAAGCTGATTTCACAAAGAAATATGAGACTAAGAGTCTAGAACTAGGACGATCATGTATTCTTAGAAATAAGGTACACAACAGGGTAAATGAATTGAGCTTAATTAATCTAAGGACTAGTTAGCCATAGAAATATAGGCTTTAGCTGCTTAGAACTTTTTAAGGAACTTGATACAAGACCGAATGGAAGAAGTTTCCTACTCATGTTAAGTCACTGTCCCGATTTGATGCGGCTGCATTGCCCCAGGCACATTGCCCCCTTTTGGTTGAAACATAATTGCATCCCTGTTCAACACTCTTGTTAAAAAAATTAAATTGCATAAATAGTCTAGTAGGATTCGACTCTTGGAATACTCCAAGATTTATTATTTCATCGACATTGTGTGCTTGCACTTAGACCATATTTATTCTCATCTATATTTTTATCACACATACACATTTGGTCGATCACATACCGTCTAAATTGCCTGGTTCAAAGACAGTTCCAGTAGTAAGATTACTTACCTCAAATTATGTCCAAATAAAGCTATATCACTATAACCTGACTTCAACAAATTTCTTGAATTAAAACCTATAACATAAATCCAATTTAAAATTAAATCTTTAAGACCTAATTTTATTCATCAATCTAACCAAATTTAGTCCAAATATCTCCAAACACTTACCCAAAATGCAACTCCCTCCAACTTCACCAAAATTTACTTTTAATATCGTTGGACAATAGTTCTCGATGCCTCAAAACTCCGTCCTAACATTCAAAACATAGTGGGTATCAACAAATTAGGCCAAATTCAATTGGCCTTCAACATCGAAGCTAGAAAAATCCATCACAGCCATGTAATCTTACACAAAATACCCAAAATATGGCGAGCTTAAGTGTTGGCAACAACCGAAAACAGATCGACAATCGCTGCAGGGCTGCGCATAGACGAACAACAACCAAATTTGCACATGGATGACGACAAACAGAAACAAACGTCTGAAACCTTGATCTTTCGAGTGAACGGTGGATCTCCATAGATGAGCAGCTGAATAGACGACCAACGATGGTTGAATGCGCGGCGGTTGGGCTAGTGCAACTGACTGCGGCACACGAATGGGGCTTGATAGACAATGGCGGCAATATGCAACGACGATGGCATGGATGAAGGCTGCTATTTGAGGGAGAGAGGGGGGGGCTGAACACGCGTGAAGAAGGAGAAAAAAAATTAATTTTCTTTTTCTTTTTTTTAACCATGCATGCCAATCGAGAATCTCCTAACATATTTATATATATATTCTTTTCCTTTTTCTACTTAAAAACCTCACTCCATTATATATATATATATATATATTTCCTCTCCTTTTTCTCTTTTAAACTTCAAATCCCTTTCCAAATAAACTCCCAAAATCTCAAATCTCAACAAATACAAAACCAAATAAAATCAATTAACCCTTTAATTATCTCAATGTGAATCAAATCCAAATTTTAAATCTTTACCATTTAATCTAATTTGAATTATCTTAGCCCAATAATTTAATTTTAGCCTCAAAATTCAAATTATCACCAAAATAGTTCAAGATAATTAAATTAAAACTACTTCAAAAATTGGGGATGTCACATGGGTTGAGTTGGTAAAAATTACCAACTCAATGTTTGACCCACCAACTTTACATGTTGGTGGAGTTGAGTTGATTTTTTTATCAACTCATCTCAACTCACCCCAACTCACCCTAACTCTCTCTCCCTCCAATGTTTTCAATGGCTCCACCCATCGGCCATCGGTGACTACCGATACCATACTCCGATGACATACTTTGATGACCACCTTCGCATGGTCAACTCCGACGACCAACTTCCGGTGGTCAACTCCAATGACCAACTCTGGGCTCCGACAACAACTCTAACGATCACCTTCGTAGAAAGAAACTCCAGCTACATACTCGAACAACCACCTTCGTGCGACGAACTCCAGCCTCCGGCAACCACCTCGGACAACAACTCCGACAACCACCTTCGCACACAAAGCAACTTCGGCGACATACTCCAACTACCACGTTCATGCAGCTAAGTCCGACGACCAACTCCGGGATCCAAAAACCACCTCTGATGACAACTTCGGCGAAGACCCCCATTGAGTGTTGTTCATTGATAAGCATTTATGTACATAGATATTTTTGTGGACATTAGTATTTCATTTGTAAATGGCAAACTAGACTTAACCATAAAAACTAACCATAAAAAATGTTTAAACAAAAAATATTTGTAAAAAATGAGTTTGCACAAAAAAAAATATCATTTTGTTGTATTAGTGTTAATGTAAAGAAACAAATGTTTGCACAAAAAAGAAAAAAAAATCATTAACCATAAATTTTTTTTATATCCGTGAGTGTCTGGGCCAGCTTACTCGCACCTCAACTAATCTCACGGGACAACCCGCCTGAACTTACAACATTTAGGTGTCAAGGAAACCCGTAGGATATGAACCATAAAAATTGAAATTGATATTTCACAAATGGGCCAAAAAAAAAAAGAAGATAAGAATTATTTTTTTAATTAATATTTATGGTTGAATTAACATTAACTGAGAGTTAAAATTGAGGGTTAGGTAGTAGAGAAAATGTTCATTTTATTGGAATATGACATGTCTTTAGGGATGTGAATAAAATTATTATGTAATTAAGTGTTCAAATTGTGTGGTGAAATATGTTACATTTTTTATGAAGGAAAAACAAAAAGTTCATTCAATTTTTAAGCTTCTTTAGTGTCATGATTGGGAGTTAAGTAGTTGTGAAATTTTTTCATTTGTTTGGAATATGTTTGGTATTTAGGATTGAAAAAAAAATATGTTATGTAATTGAGCGTTCAAAAATTGAATTCAAAATTTGTGTGGAGTATATGTTTACTTTGTAGGAATTTGTTATGTTTTAATAATGGGGAAAAAATTAAGCATTTTTTGTGTTAAAAATTTGTAGGAAAATATGTGTATAGTTGGAAACTTAAAAAAAATAGCGAAAAAAATCCAAGACAAAATCAGTTTTGTTTAAAGAAAAAATTGCACCAAATACTCCAACTCATAATTAAGTGTTGAAAAATTGCTGTCCAAATTTGTGTTTACTGTATGTTTACATTGTATGAATTTGTTATGTTTTAAGAATGAGAAAAAATTAAGCATTTTTAGTGTTAAAAATTTCATTCCAATGGGTGTACAGTTGGAAATTAAAAAGGAAAAAAATGATACAAAATCAATTTGTTTGAAAAAACTACATCAGATACCAACTTAACTCAACTCAACTCTGCACCCCAGACACAGACTTTTTGACTCAACTCAACTCAGTACCACAAACACGAACATTCCAACTCAACTCAATCTAATTCTGTACCTCAAACACATATGATTTAACTCTCTAGACAATCTCACTCCCCGCATAATTATTACCAACTCAACTCAACTCAACTTTGCGCGACAAATGCCCTATAAAAGTTTGGAGTGTTTTTGAAATCCCATTTTTCATGAAGTTTTCTGCTTTTTCTCTAGTAAGAAATCGACTATGTTCTTATAGGAGAAGATTTCTTAAGGGAAAAAAGACAAAATGCTATTGAATTTGGTTAAAAAATTCAATTTCTCGGTAAAATTATATATTTTTTCTGGTAAGGAATCAACCAAAACCTTACGGAAAAAAAGAACAAAATTTTTTCAAAAACTTGTATTCTATCTTTTTTCTTGTAAGGAATCGACCAGGTTCCTTATGGAAAAAAGACAAAATACATGTTAATTTCATTTTAAACATTCTCATGAATGCTTTGTCTCAAATTCTCTAGTAATAGTATTTTCTATTTGAAGGGATTGAATCCCGGCGGAAACGTGTGATCGCTTGTGATTTCAATTTCCAATTATGAATTTTATGAAAAAAGAGAGAGAGAGAGAAAAAAAAACAAAACAAAACCAGTAGGATAAACATAATCAATATAAGCATGTTTAATAAGGAGAAGAAGAAAGGAAAAATAAGCTTACCTGTGTAGTTTTCTTTTTCTTCACCAGGTTCTTCTCCAAAGTCACGAACTCAACAACAACAAGTGACGGACAACACCACGAGGAGTACTTTCTATCCTCTAGGAAATCTGGCCTCAAAAGTGTGGACTCCAAATTGTTTTGGTAGGGAAGAACAGAAAATTTGTGAGAGAGTTCTAGAGAAAAAATTCCTAACTTTTTTCTTCTTTGCAATAATGTTGGAGTAAGAGAGAGAGAGAGGTGGGAGAGTTAATAACTTCCTCGTACCTCACGATTGATAACTCCTAAATGAGAATTATTCAATCTAATTTTAAATTAATTTTTATTAAAATAAATTAATAAAAATTAAATCAAAACACACACACATTAAATCTTATTTAATACATATGTATATGGAGAATTTTTAAAAATAGAAAAATAAGGAAAACTATTTACAGAAAATAGCAAAAGTTTTAGATAGTTGTGATAGACGCTGATAGAAGTCTATCAGTGATAGAAATGATAGAAGTCTATCATTGATAGATGCTGATAGAAGTCTATCAACGTCTATCAGTATTTTTTTTGCTATTTTTTGTAAATAGTTTGACGTTTTTTCTCTATGTGAAAATTGCGTCTATCACAACAATCTAAAAAAATTTGCTATTTTGTGTAAATAATTTTCCTTATTTTTCTATTTTTAAAAATTCCCCGTATATATATAAATATAAATATATCAATTAGTTAGCAATTAACTAATAACTCTCACATAACCTACAGTTTAATATGAATCTTATTCACATTATTAATATTTGAATAAGATTCAAATATTTTTCTCCCACATATTATAAAGTTTAATTTTTGCATCTCATATAAAATTAACTTTATATTATAATGTATCAATATACATTATTTAATTGTATCTTATACAATAAATTTCCTTAAAAATAATTTGAACAATTCAAATTTAACCAAAATTAGTCGACCATCATCTTATCCTATATGAGTTAGCAAGTGGACCTAATGGACCTATTAGATTGAAGCTCTAATAATACAAGATTAATTAATTACACTTTTTAATTAAATTAATCAACATTCATTAACTGCCGATCACTCCATTAAAAACCGATAGCTACACTCTTCAGACTATATATGTATTTGTATGTCCACGAATATAATCAATCAATAGCAAGTCGACCCTTCACAAATTACTCATAACCATAGTTGGGTCAAATTATCGTTTTACCCTTTTGTTACCTCTAACTCCTTAAGCACCACTGATCCCTTTAATGAACAATTTAGCCATAGTCCAACTATGAGCTGGACCTCTCTCTGGCCAATGAGAGGGTGAGACGCCTCATTGTTCAAGACTTGGTATCAGCTCTTAAGGGAACAATTCATAAGATGTGAATTCCATTTTGTATAGTTGAATTCCCAACTACCTGCTCAGACAAATCCCTAATATGGTAGGCTTATTGAGTAGATAAATCTAACCACTCTCACCTTACAAATCAAAGGATTGCCTTTATTGGCAGAAGTTCACAACTAACTCAAGATTAAGATCGAGTCACCTATGATCATCCTAGTGAAATGTAAGTTTCATCAAGCTACGGTGTTATAATGAGAGACACATCTCAAATATGTAGGATACCTCCACTCATATGTCTCCACATGAACGTTTAGGATAAAACGTTTGCGACACTTTACAACACTTGTAACAATCACAAAGTGGACTATATCCATAGTATTACTAGGATAAGGTACCCAACCTTATCTATCTACTATAGACCATTTAAGTTATCACTTAAACACGATCCACTTGTATATCTCCACATACGTGTTTAAGTTACAATTGATAACCTCAGATCTTAGCTGATAAATGACATAAATGCAAATATTTAAGGTTTAATATTTAGGGTTATGGTTACACTTACTTGTTCATGTTGGGTTTTATGTCCTAAAACTCGTAGTTTGTAAATATTAATGTGCATTCTATTTACCAATAAAGTTGTTATCGAGGTTATTTAGTAAACTTGTTATTGAATAAAGCGAATTGTTGTTAATATAACTCTAAATCCAATAAACTAAAAATCCATGGCTATAGTATGAATACTTGAACTATATGTAGTGACATAAAAGTGGATCAAGTTCGAGTAAATAGTCAAAACGGTCTATAGTATAGGGATAAGGCTAGGTACCTTATCTTAGGGACACTATTGAATGCGACCTACTTTGTACTTGATACAAATGATGTGATCCTGAATCATTCATGTGGAGACATGCGAGTAGGGGCGTTCTATGCAATAAGTTTGCATGAGACCGGACCATGAAATAGTCATTATTACTTTATAACACCGTTTACTATTAAATACTAACTATTTCAACTAGATGACCTAGGTAACTCGATCTCAATCTTGAGTTAACTCTGAACTCCTGTTTATTAAGGATTATACTTAGATCTTCATGGGTGAGAGTGGCTCAAGTGCACCGACTCAATAAGCCTCCCATTTTAGGGGTAAGACCGAGTAGATAGTTGGGGACATAGTTTTGCAAGACAGAATTTACTCCTACCTGACTTAGGGTTAGTAGATAAGTTGTTTCCTTAAGTACTGATTTCGAGTCTTGAACAAGGGACCCCACCCTTTCATTGGCCCAAGAGGGACTCGGTTTAGTGATAGGATCACAAACCAATTGTTCATTAGAGGATCAGTGGGACTTAAGGAACAAGATGTAATCACAGGGGTAAAACAGTAATTTTGACCTAGCTGTGATTATAGACAACTTGTGAAGGATTGACTTACTAATTATGGTTACATCAAGTGGATAGAAATATATCTACAATGAGAAGCGTGCAACTACGAGCTTTAGTGGAGTGTCCCGTTAGTTAACAAATGTTGGTTAATTAGGTTAAAGAGTTTGGCCGGTTAATCTTGGATCGCTGAAGCTCATAATCTTGGATCTTGTTAAACTGGAAAGAATTTGTGTGAGCATGCTAAATAATCTTGATACTTTATTTTTTGAGTTTTTCCTTATATTTTGTGTTTTTACGAGATTTATGGTGAAAATTTTGTAATTGCAATATTTTGATGCAACTACAATCTTGCCAGGCTGTGCAAATTCTCAAATAAGGCAAGAATACCAAATTTTAGCAGTTTTGAAAAGGATGTCTCCAATGTTTCATCCCCGATTCTCAACAATTTTATTGCCCAAAGATCTTGAAGAAGCCCTAGTGAAGGCTATAAATAGGGCATAGAGCAAGCATTTAAGACATTTTTTCTTCATTTTTCTATATTGCCTCAGACGTTCTTGCTACTTCTCTATTCAATCTATCCTTATCGAATGATTTATGGTGTTAAGACTCAACTATCCTTGAGAAAGGAAGTTGGGCGGATTGAGGACAGTTATAGTAAAGGTTGCTCTCGGGTTTTAGACTAGTTTTTACCTTATAATTTCTAGTTTTTTCTTAGTTAAATTCCAACACTATTTTGACTCTTTTAATTTGTATCTCGCTTCATCTATCTTTATTATCTTTATGGTTATACTTAGTTCGCTAGTTTTCTTCACTTTCAAGTTGTGTACTCTCATTCTCATTAGTTTAATACAAGGTCTTCCATTATTCATTTTTTTTTTTTTTTACTTTCATTATGTCTTCTAATAACACTCTAAATGTGCTATAAAATATCCTCACAATTTAGACTAGTTTTGTTATTCTTACGTGCTTTATTTTCTATGTTGCAAACATTAAGTAATTTGAGGCATTTGTGGGCTTTGGAAGGGTCAAAATGAAAAAGGAAGCTAATTGGACCTTATTTTAGCTTTAGAGACATGAAGATACAAGTTCTAGCCACATTCCTCGAAGAGGCAGTTTCCAGACACTGCTGTAGATGCTTCAAAACAAGAAGAATCAAGAGGACACTATTTCGCATATGGATGCTACAAAGTTTGACGGATGAAGATGCATACGCTCAAATAATATCTATAATTTAGGAAAATATGGACATCGCGTCAAGACTTTATTCATAACATCTCAACGCTATCACGAGAATTTCTATATATTCATATTTTTCTCTTTGAATTTAGGTCCTTTCTTAGAGAGCCTTTTGCGCAGTTTCTAGGATATTTTTATCAGTTTTCTTCTCCATTTTCTCTCCTTTTATTGTATCTGAAAGGCATACAAACTTGCATGCACAGCGGATTAGATCGTATTGCACTCTAACTTGCACAATTTTAAGGATTAAACATTTAGAGGAAATAAGTATTTTGAGAAAAACAATCTTTGTCGCTCAAAATTCTCCCTTGATTCTTGATGATTCTGATCACGAACATTTCGTGGACCACCACAAGAGTCTTCTCTACTAATCTTTAACCTTAGAATGGATCGTGCGATCCAAATTTGTGGTGAATTTGTGTTCTTGAGTTTTTAAACGAAATTAACACTTCATTCAACCAAAAGATTAAACCCAAATCTCAGCAACAAACACTTCTATTTATAGAGAATTAACACCAAATTGGCAACAAATTGAAGTGGAAGTAGTGGGATTTATGGCTTGATTTGGTGAACACACCAAGCTTAATAATGCAATAGTGGGAAAACCCAACAAAACTTAAAATTTAATTTTAAATTGAATTTTCAATTTCAATTTAATTTCAATTTCAATTTTGTTAAAATTAATTTTCTATAAAATTAATTTAATATTAAATATTAAAATTATATAAATCCCGACTTTTTCGAAAAACTGATTTTCCGAATATGAATCTCAATTCATATATTCAATATTTAAATCATATTTAAATATCTCAAACTCTCCTTATCGTTTAATTAAAAAATTAAACGATTAAACATTTAAAGTATCCTATATAAATAATATTTACTCCCTAATTTGATTATGAACGATTCAAAATCTTTCACCACACTGTGCTAAGGTTTAGTCCACTACGAGCCAGCAGAGGAACCTAATGGACCTAAAGATCATAAGCTCCAATGATCCGAGATTAACCGGCCAAATTCTTTAACCTAGTTAACCAACATTCGTTAACTAACGGGACACTTCACTAAAGCTCGTAGCTGCACTCTCCTCACTATAGATATATTTCTGTCCACTTGATATAACTGTAATTAATAAGACGATCCTTCACAGGTTGTTCATAATTACCATTAGGTCAAAATTACCGTTTTACCCATTCAACTACATATTGTTCCTTAAGTCCCGCTGATCCTCTAATGAACAATTGGTTTATGGTCCAACCAATAAACCGAGTCCCTCTCGGGTCAATGAGAGGGTAGGACCCCTTGTTCAAGTCCTGGAGTCTGCAGTTAAAAGAACAACCTATCTACTATTCCTAGGAGCGGGTAGGAGCGCTACAACAAATATTACATACAATAGCTTTAAAAAAACGCGTAGACATTCCATAGCATTATTTGAAATGTTGTTGTAGGCAATGTTATAGAAAGTCATTGGCTTTTCATAGCATTTTTTCAACGCTATAAAAAATGCTATAAAAAGGCCTTTTTTTATAGTATAGTTCTAATGCTATGAAACTTTTCATAGCAGTAACAAAAACACTATGGTTGATTTTAATAGCATTTTTTATAGCGATACAAAAATGCTATAAAAAACATATCATAACTGTTGCGTTCATAAAGTGCAATGCATAAGTTTGTTATACAACGCGTGCTGTTCCACTAAATGGTTAATATTTGTGATGTCATGCGATGAACACAAGCTTTACCTAACTTGAATACAAGTATAAATTCAAATTAGGAACCTGGTGAGTCCAGGGTCGAACACAGGGACTTTTATGCTTTTGTGATTTTAACCTTGCGGTGATGACTATGCGATGAATATTTATACAAAAATGGAAAAGGTGATAACTATCCTAAAATGTAATTACAATACAAGAGAGTTATGCGATGAGCAAAGGGGAGTATGACAATTGTCAGCGAAGTATTTTTCCAAACAAGTAGCATGCAATGGCGTTTGAAATAATCTAAACAATAGTGTCATGATTGTCTATAGCATGCGTCTACACAAGATTCGTGGTGTCAATCATATAATGTTGTAGCAACCTCTCGGTCCTTAACCCACACTTTTCCTTATCTCTAAGGTCCTCGCATGCAATGACTGACTCGTTGAATGTATCACCTTATCTCAAAGATGCTACTTCTCACTACTAAATGTTTTCTATACTTTCTTCACCCTCTCAGGCAAGAACTCAAGCTTAAACGTATCTCTCAATAGTTTAAAGCAAGGATTAATGATGCATTAGATAGGAAAGTTGCTAAATATGCATAGATTCAATCTTTACATAGATTTTCCAAACATGTCAAAAAGGAATAATATGCAAACAAGTAGGTAGGTAAATGAAATATATGGATTTGTATTAATATTTGAATCATAAATCTCTCAAAACCAATTCAGAATACAAATACAAGTAAGAAAAAGAACTCGAATGAAGATGACGGGCCGTTGAGACAATCTCTTGATCTCGCTGGCTTGGTATTGATTGCTTGCTGGAAATACTTCAAGGTGGAAGATGACTCTCACTTTTTTAAGAGAAAAGCTTAAGGATTGACAATGGTGATGCTTTTCACTCTCTTGGGAAAGCTGATCTCTCGACTCAACCAACATTTTCTTCAGTTTTTGAGCTGACTATTTATAGGCGTCAAAGATGACTTCTTTCTAATGATTTTCTGATGCATGCATTAAATTTCATGCCCTGTTGTGCCGCTTGTCTTGTCACAAGTTCATTGGCTCTGTCATGAATCAATCTAATCAGGCACCAACTTGTTCTGCAGATTTGACATTCGCTGCTTGCAAGTGTCAGACCTTTTTGCGCTCACCGCATGGCTTGCTTTGTAACATGTTGGCCGCCTTCAATGTGATTATGCGATCGTGGCTTCAGTAGTTCTTCATCTTTTGTACTTTTTCTCTTCATTCTTGTGTTGAAACAAAGATATTTTTGTGACTTCTAGTTTTATAGCATTTGTAAATACTTGATTGCAAAGTATGCTTATTTTGCTAAGATTTATATCATATTTCTGTCATTTTCTTGCGAATTTCTCTAATTGTTTTAAGGAAAAGAATAAAATAACTTATATTTCTATAAGTTACCAATAATATTTTTTGGGACGCTGTCATAGACGATGCTATTCTTTTAATAGTGTTTTTCCAACGCTATGAACTAAGCTATAAAAATTGATTTTTATTGCATAAATCTAATGTTATGGTAACTTTTCATAGCATTACAAAAATGCGATCAATGACCTTGAATCGCGTTTTTTATAGCAACAAAAAATGCTATAAAAATATATAATATTTTAAAACCTCAATACAGTAACTACTATCATGGGCTGTAAGCAACATTTAATAGTAATTTTTTTTGTTTGCACTTGTACTACTTTGGAGTCACATATCATTTTTATAACATTTTATATATACAAAAAAAATTGTTTCAAACATGTAAAATCAACTTCAATTATATAAACCTTTAAAGTAATTAAGTGCATTTACATCAAAATAAGAATATAAACATATACATCGCACTCGTAATGTGACTCTTTACTCACTACAATAATTCACATTATATTATAATAAACAAAAAAATAAATTAACCTCTTTAGTTTTTTTCAGTTACATTATTTAGTCTTCACATAATGTTGTCTGATTAGTAGTCTTTTATGATCGACTCCTACAAAAGGAATGTATATTCATCATTAAATTTACCTCAAACACCTATTTGCACAAAAATAAATAAATAATGTCCACAACAATCGTTAATTCAACAAACGTATGATGAAACATCCCTATAGCTACTGACATAATAAAATGAAAAATCATCCCCTATCCAAATTATTTGAAAAATTGACCACGAGATATACATGTCTTACATAAATTACCAAAGTGCTAATAAGACATATTTATTATAAATATTAGAAAATAGATGCCCCAATTGCTTAGTGTCCTTAAAAAATCAATGTCATTCTTTCATCCACCCAAGTGTCAATCTTTAATTATCCCATGTATCTAATGCTAAAGCACCCTTAGTGTCCATAAAATGCTACATCCTAATTGCCCATTGTCTATAAATAGTGGCTTATTATGGATATGGTAAGAAAACACACATTGGTGAAAAATCCAAAAAATTTGGAGATAGTGGAAATTTTTGGAGAAGTTCTTTATTTAAGTTATTTTATATTTTTATTATTTTCTTATATATATTATTATTATATTATATTTCTCCAATATTTGTATTGTTGTGGTGCCCGTTTTTCTCCTCGTTTTTACAACACGTTATCAGCACGAGCTCTTGTCGTTTTCTCCGCTGAAGGTAAGTCCTAGAGGTAGGTCGTTTTTATGTTTATTATAATTAAATATTATTTTGTATGTCTAGTATATATATTAAATTTCTAATATAAATATAATGTTTTTATGATAGTGTTACCATGACAAATCTTACAAAATTAGAATTCGCAGCCCTTGACATTAATGGCAATAATTATTTGTCATGGGTGCTCGATGCTGAAATTCGCCTGGATGCTATGAACTTGGGAGAAACAATTAAGGAAGGAAATACGACATCCAGTCAGGAGAAGGCAAAAGCCATGATTTTCCTTCGTCATCATCTCCACGAGGGATTAAAAATGGAATATTTAACAGTAAAAGATCCTCGTATCTTGTGGAAGAATTTGAAAGAAAGATATGATCATCAGAAAACGGTTATTCTGCCTAAAGCTCGTTATGAATGGATGCATTTGAGGCTCCAAGATTTCAAATCAGTAAGTGATTACAACTCCGCATTATTTTAGATCAGTTCAAAATTGTTGTTATGCGGAGAGAAAATTACTGATGCGGATATGTTAGAGAAGACATTTTCAACTTTTCATTTCTCGAATATGCTCCTGCAGCAGCAATATCGAGAGAAAGGTTTTAAAAAATATTCTGAATTAATTTCATGTCTTCTCGTGGCTGAACAAAATAACGAGTTATTGATGAAGAACCACGAATCTCGACCAACCGGAGCAACACCATTCCCTGAAGCGAATACTGTGAATTTTAATCGTGGTCGAGGTCGTGACCGTGGCAGAGGAAGAAATAATTATTATTTTCGTGGTGGTCGTTCTAGTCATCCAAATTTCAAAAGAACCACACGAAATGATGATCATAAAGGAAAAGCTCCACAAGATAAGAATTCAAGAGGTAATGAACATAAATGCTTCCGATGCGGAATGACTGGGCATTGGTCACGTGTTTGTCGTACATCGAAACACCTGGTTGATCTTTATCAAGCATCTTTAAAGGAAAAAAGGGAAGAATGTGGAAGCAAATTTTGCATACCAGGATAATGATATATTTGACCCATCCCATATGAGAAATTTGGATGTGGCAGACTTCCTTGAATCTCCTGAAGAGAAGATTGGCACAATTGATGGAACGTCAAGTGTTTCTTTTGATTTTGAAAATATTTAGAATTAATGTTGTTTGCTTTTCTATCTTTTATGTTTCCTTTAGCTAAGGTTAAATTTCATATTTCAAGCTTTCCCTCTTATTGTAATTATTTTTGTTTAAATGAAGAATTATGGACAGTTTTCATATGTTGAGTGACTCAAAAATGAAGAATGAAGATATATGTCTGGCAGACTGTGCAACTACACATACAATACTTAAGAGTAGAAAATATTTTTCCAAACTAACAATGCTGGAAGCAAAAGTCAATACAATATCAGGTTTTGCAAACCTAATTGAAGCAAATATTATTTTACCTAGAGGAACAAAATTTATAATTGACAATGCATTGTTCTCTAGTTAATAAAAAAGAAATCTACTAAGTTTTAAAGATATACGTTGCAATGGTTATCATATTGAGACGGATAGAAAGAATGAGATAGAATATCTTTACATTATATCTACTGTCTCATATGAAAAACGTATACTGGAAAAGTTGCCTGCTTTATCTTCTAGATTATATTATACTCATATACGAGTAATCGAAACATATGCAACAATAAACCTGAAGTTCATTAATCCAGATATATTTGCTATTTGGCACGACAGATTAGGTCATCCAGGATCTATAATGATGAGAAGAATTATTGAGAATTCACATGGACATCCATTGAAGAGCTAGAAGATTCTTCAATCTAATGAATTGTCATGTGATGCTTGCTCTCAAGGCAAATTAATAATTAGACCATCACCAGCTAAAGTGGGGACTGAATCACCTACATTTTTAGAACGAATTCATGGTGATATATGTGGACCTATTAACCCACCTAGTGGACCATTTAAATATTTTATGGTATTAATAGACGCATCCAGTAGATGGTCGCACGTATGCTTATTATCAAGTCGAAACCTTGCATTTGCAAGATTACTTGCTCAGATAATTAAGTTAAGAGCACAATTTCCTGATTATTCAATTAAGACCATTCGTCTTGATAATGCTGGTGAATTTACATCCCAAGCTTTTGATAATTATTGTATGTCAATTGGGATAAATGTTGAACATCCTGTAGCTCATGTTCATACACAAAATGGTTTAGCAGAATCATTTATAAAACGTTTGCAATTAATTGCTAGACCATTGCTTATGAGAGCTAAACTACCTACATCTGTATGGAGTCATGCTATTTTGCATGCAGCGTCACTGGTACGCATTAGACCAGTAGCATCATAAGTACTCGCCATTACAATTAGCTTATGGTCAAGAGCCAAATATTTCCCATCTAAGAATTTTTGGATGTGCAGTATATGTTCCAATTGCTCCACCACAACGTACTAAGATGGGTCCTCAAAGGAGGTTAGGAATATATGTTGGATATGATTCCCCATCAATGATTAAATATCTTGAACCCCTGACGGGTGATGTATTTACTGCAAGATTTGCTGATTGTCATTTTAATGAGACAAATTTTCCAACATTAGGGGGAGAAATTAAGAAGTTGGAAAAAGAAATTACATGGAATGCATCTTTATTGTCTCATTTAGATCCTCGTACAAATCAGTGTGAACTTGAAGTACAGAAAATAATTCATTTGCAAAATATAGCAAATCAGTTACCAGATGCATTTATAGATGCAAAGAAAGTAACTAAATCACATATACCAGCGGTAAATGTCCCATCAAAAATTGATATCCCAACGCAGCAAGTTGTCACTAATGAGTCTGGAACACGCCAGAAGCGTGGTAGACCAGCAGGTTCTAAAGATAAAAATCCCCGAAAAAGAAAAATAGTCAATAGCCAAAAAGACTTGGTTGAGAATGTAAACACTCATGATCTTGAAGAAAATGGCGATATCTATGTACAACAAATTTGTTCGAATGATAAATTGGCGGACTTATTTACAAATCATTACCAACCACAAATTTTGAAAAATTGGTACACGACATTGGAATGCGGCGACTCAAAGATCTTAAGTGAGGTTTCCATGAGGGGGAGCAAAATGTTGTATTTTATAAGAGTATAAATTATATGAAATATGTACTCTTTTTCCTTCACTAGGATTTTTTTCCCATTGGGTTTTTTCCTAGTAAGGTTTTAACGAGGCATATTTCATATATATATTGGGCATCTAAGGGGGAGTATTTAAATATTAGAAAATAGATGCCCCAATTGCTTAGTGTCCTTAAAAAATCAATGTCATTCTTTCATCCACCCAAGTGTCAATCTTTAATTATCCCATGTATCTAATGCCAAAGCACCCTTAGTGTCCATAAAATGCTGCATCCTAATTGCCCATTGTCTATAAATAGTGGCTTATTATGAATATTGTAAGAAAACACACATTGGTGAAAAATCCAAAAAATTTGGAGATAGTGGAAATTTTTGGAGAAATTCTTTATTTAAGTTATTTTATATTTTTATTATTTTATTATATATATTATTATATTATATTTCTCCAATATTTGTATTGTTGTGGTGTCCGTTTTTCTCCTCGTTTTTACAACAATATTGCATTAGTTTCCACCAGTGCCAATTGAATAATTAAAATACCACAATTTGGACTATTTTGTAATTTTAATATCTAAAAGGAAAAATGATAGTTATCTTTACAATCAACCTTCCAATTTAAAATAATAATAAAGACTCGTGAATTTCTCATAAAGGTAGCATATAAAGAGAATATTATTAAAGAAACTAGCTAAGTGTTACTTTGACTATCCAACAAACCTAACCAACCAGTAGCATACTCTTAGAAAGTCACAATGATCAAAGAGGGTACTCAATTCAAACAACACTCTTGAAACGAACTCAATACAAACACCTCTCCTGCTCTCTATTACTTGACTTAAAAACTAAATACCACAAACTTTGATAAGTTAAGCATAGCCTATATTTCAAGAAGAAATGGTTTACTTTCACCACGGTTTCAAATTGTTTAATAACCACAAACTTAACAAGAATGCAACATATACTAATAAACAATATTAAAAACATATGACAACTACGAAATTGAACAAACCCAATAGAAATTTTTAACTCGTAGTATTTTGATAAATCAACAACATACCAACGCAATGATAAAAAAGAAATGCAAATTAACAACGTTTCGTAAGAGATTATAAAAGACATAATGGAAGAAAACATGCTAGAAATAAATTTTCTTGTTAAATTCATAAATGGAAGATTTTTTTTTTTTTTTTTATCAAGATCTCTAAATCATCATAAGGATTACCCACCAAATATAAGAAACACAAGATTAAAAAAAACAAACAAAAAATGAAACTTCATTAGATCTAACAAGCGTCCACGAAGTTGGTGCCTTTGTTGTCTTACCATCAAGACATCCCCACCAGTTTCAAAATAGTTAGTTTGAAAACATATGTATGAATACATCGTACTCAAACACAATCTTTTGGTAGATGTGATCCATGATGTAGCTAGAAACCTAAACCTTTTGCAATTGGCATCATGTGAATATCTATGTGTTGACTTACACATAAGTTGAACAAAATCTCACTAAAGCATGGCTGAACGTGAAAAAAATGCATGTTCTTTTTAAGCATACAGATAGAAGCACAAACACAGAAACAACACAATGGACATTCATCAATCCAAGGAAAAGAAAGAAAGAGTATACTTTCTTGAGATTCCAAGTTTTCAAATGCACTTTTTGTAATTTTTGGGTTTGTGATTGTCTGAGGAAGAAATGGTCATCAAAACTCACAAATGGAAGGAAGGGATTTTGGAGGAAGGTGAATAAACACCTTGTTGGTTTGTTAGAACTATCGTATTGATCATTCGTTGTGTGAGTCAAGTTTTTTCTACTATTAGCCCAAATATAAACTAATCGTAAGATATCTCAGTGAGAACCAAGGTCGAATACAGGAATTTTGTTAGCTAGTGCTGTTTGTGCAAAATATGTCTAATTTGCAGTGATGTATTAAATAGAGTGAAGTTGTTGTTGTAAAAAGAGTAAACAATAAAGTAGTAAAAGATATGAGATGGTAGTTGGGAATGAGTGAGTAATATGCAAGCTAGGGAAGTAATCTGTGTTCAAATGGAGAAAAGAGGGTTGGAGAATACTTTTCATCAATCAGTCGAGTTCTTGCTTAGTTTCTTGGTTCATCCTCCTAATCTCAATTGATTCTTACCTCTCTGTAGATGAGCCACATAAATCATATGTCCATGATGCATGCTAGATTAGTTGAGCCTAAAAATACTCCCATGTCTATGAATGCTTCTTGGTTATATTGATGAGTTTCATAGTTACTTACTCTCTCGAGTAGTTAACTATTTGTACTTAAATCAAGTTGTCAAGTGGATTTAAGTAATGAGATAAAAATGCATCAATGTAAATAAACTAGAAACTAAGCTTGAACTCTTAAAATTGATGATTGTTTTTCTCCAACCTTTCAAATGATTTAGCTACTCATGGTTGATTGTGAAAATAAAATAAAGGTGGAAGACAAGTAATCAGCCATGATCTAAGATATGTTTATAATAAAAGTGGTTGAGTTCATACAAAGATATGATAAATAGCCAAATACAACTTGAAAGTATAAAAGAAAGAGTGGAAAAGTAAAGAAGATGAAGTTGTCGACAACAGTGTCCTTTTAGCCGTCAGGGTGGTGACTTCGACCAACTTGCTTGTGACAGTGGAAGAGATGGAGGTGAAGATCCAACTGCTCTTTCGAGATTGAAGCTTACTCGATCTCCAATGGCGATGGAAGAAGACACTCAACTTACGCTAAGAGTAGAAGTATGTAGGTCTCGGTGTGTCTAAATAAATTCCCAACTCTTCAAACTCTTTTTCTAGTGGCTTCAGCTGGTTTTTATAGCCTCAAAGATGTACTATCGTGATGTCACAAAGTTAGGCTCTGACGCAAAGAATAAGTTCATGCATTTGTCAATCGTCATCTCTAACCAGTAGTTGGTCGATTGCAGAACTGCTATGCTGGTCAGAGGGCAGAAAATCCTCTGTTGTTTCCAGCTATGAATGTTAGATATTTCGAGGTCATAAGTTTGTCTTTTAGTGTCATGCGTCTGAGGTATGCGTTCTTGAGAGAGCTTGATGCATGTGTTGAACTTTGCATTTTCCTGCAAAACTGGGCATTCAAATAGATTAAATTTCAAAATAATCTCCCCTAAGCCTATTTTCATGCTTACACGCATATAAGAGAAATTTTTACATATAGAAAAAATATCAAACTATTTACATAAAAGAGCAAAAAAGATACTGATAGACATTGATAGACTTCTATCAGTATCTATTAGTGATAGAATTCTATTATTTCTATTACTGATAGACCCTGATAGACTTCTATCAGCGTCTATCACAACTATCTAAAAATTTTGCTATTTTGTGTAAATAGTTTTCTTTATTTTTCTATTTTTAAAAACTCCCCCGCATATAAAGTATTTATCATGAAATTCAACTAACGATGATGTGTATTTCATTAAATTTTCTCAATTATATTAAGAAAAATAGAAACAATAACTTGTATTTCTACAAGTTATCACACCTACATTCACACACTTTAAACTAAGCTAATTTTCTTACTTGAAACTAAATTTCACAAATGAGAAGATACAAAAAATTAAGTTGTTCTAGTAAGAAGAATGAGAAGCAAACTAAGAGAAGCTTCCTCAAATAGAAGTCTTTGGGACCTTCAAACTGTTAAACTTATAAAGTTGAAGAAATTTAGTTCATAATTACCTTTTGCTCTTCCAACCCAATGTTGCCAATGGGTTCCATGGATCAACATGATACCTTGTGCAAAAATCAGTAGAATAAGTGCAATACAAAAAACCTTAAAACCACCTTCAATAGAATAAAGGTCAAGTGTTGAAGGACATGATTGAAGATTGAAATCTTCATCGTTTCTACTTTGTGAACCGGTAGATTTTGTAGAGTCGAGGGTCACTAAAAGGTTAGGTTCAATGTCAAAATTTCTTTAGAAAACAAACTTGAAGAAACGAAAAATGACATTGACGTTGATAAAGACACATTGACAAAAACAAAAGCCTTAAGAAAGGTTATACAGAGACCCGCTAAAATTCAATGAAGTTCCACAAGAAAGCTACTTTGTTTGCCATAGAATCGAATTTTGAGGCGTTGAAGAACTTGTCGAGAAGTTGATCCGACACCGATTTGGACACGATTTAAACGCTCGGACTCGTCGGAGTGGTGCATTCGAGAAATGAAGAGAAGGAGAAAGGAAGAAGACGAATCGGCCAAAATTGGCATTGGAGAGACGACGGATATCCAAAGAAACTTCTCGACTAAGACACAAGTGTTGAAGGTATTGTAGGGAGAACTGAAGATGAAGGAGAGAAAGAGAAGTCGAAGAGGAAGAAGGAGAGATTGATATTCAGGAGAAGTCGAAGAAGGTAGAGAAGACCAAAGAAAAACAAAAGTAAATGTTCCCTTTTTTTACTTTTTGTAATGTGATATCGCGCCCATTTTTTTAACTTTTCCCAATTCCCGCTTTTCTCCATTTCCATTCATAGCGTTTATATTAAAAGCTATCCTAAAATGTTATTAAAAGTAATATTTGTTGTAGTTGACTGAATTCCGTCTTGCAGGACTATATTCTCCGCTATCTATCCAGTTTGGCTCTTGAAATGGAAAGATTATTGAGTTGGCGAACTCAGCTCGCTCTCACCCATGCAAATCTAAAGATAATCCTGAATAAACAAGAGTTAATAGTTAACTCAAGATTAAGATCGAGTTACCTACATCATTGAATTTGAAATAATCAGTGTTAATAGTAAGCGACATTATAAAGTATCAGTGACTATTTCGTGATCCGATCTTTATGCAAACTCATTGTATATGATGCTCCAAGTCGCATGTCTCCACATGAACGATTCAGGATTACATCGTTTGTATCAAATACAAAATGGGTCGCATCAATATTGTCCCCGGGACAAGATACGCTCAATCTTATCCCTATAATATAGACCATTTTGGCTACTTACTTGAACTTGATCTACTTTTATGTCACGACTTATTAGTTTATTAGATAGAGTTACTTAACTATACCATTCACTTTATTTAATAGCAACTTTACTGAATAAATCTCAATAATATTTTATATAAATAAGTTCATTATTTACGAACTACGAATTTTAGGACATACAACCCAACAGTATCAACTTGATTACATGAAGAATTGTAGTCATATCGTCATTATGCTCAACTAGAGTTTATGTTTTTATATTCAAGGGTCGATTCGAGTCTAATTGTAAGACTATGAAATTTTAAGCTTTAATAGTAAATTCTAGCATTTATTTAAGTATTTTTTTTTATTCTTGTTTTTATTCTTGTTTTTATTATTTATGTGCTTCCATTGATTGAATTATATTGACCCTTCAAGTATCTTGATTACTTGTATGAACCATTATTTATGATTTTTGGATCTGTAATTGTCTTGAATGATTGTTTAATTTTAGTAGCAGAAGAGTTGGTTCGTATGTTTTTTAATTTCTATCTTTTCCATGATAAAATAGCTTGCAATGAAAGACTCTAGGATAAAAGAAGCCAAATTGTTTATGGGTCGCGTGCATGACTTTGCTTTAGCCTTTTCATTATGTTTATGCTTATTGTTGTATTTAATATGGAATGTTATCATGCCAAGTTGATTTAATAATAAGAGTTGGTTGTAAAATGCTTTGTTATGATCAATATACTAAGAATAATTAAACTAATCACGATTTTTTCGAATAAGTAGATTAAGTACTTAAATGTTTGGTTTGTTTAAGCTCGGGATTGAAATTACAATTTGATGTCACTACCTTGAATTGAAAACTAAGATTTGGCTTTCTTTCTACAATATAATTATTTTTCGTTTATTTTTCACACTCATTCTCACACCAAAATCTCCCTATTTGTTGCTTTTATTGAATCAAACATTGAAAAATTGATTACGTTGGTTCCTTTGGGATTCAACCTGGTACCACTCATTCTACAAATTAGAGTAGTGGGATCAAGAATAAGCATTTCGCACCAAAAAGAAAAAAAAAAAATCCTAATTCTCATGGCATGGTTCACTTTTATTGAGTTTATTTCCATTATTAGTATAAATTGATCACATAGATTAGTATACAAAAGTTGCCTTCAATATTGAAATGGTTAAATAAAACTTGATTTTCATAAAAGTAATATAGGAAAAGAGCTTAGACATAAGCCTTTGTTTTTTACCCTAGGCATATGGCAAAATCTTTTAGAACCTTGGATGGTGTTCTTTTTCATCTAAGTTTTCATTAACCATATATAAGGTTAATGACTTAGGCTCCAAAAGATACTTCATAGAAGGTCAAATAGGTGTTGAATTGACTCACCGTGTTTAAGCTTGAATCAAAACTGCAATTACATGAAAGGTGACATTCTCTAGCCGAAGGGTATGCACATATTTGACTTTATCTTTTCGATTTCATTATCTTTTCTTTTACAAACATCACGATCTCTCAATTAATTTTTTGGTTACCATTGATTGCTTTCTTGAGAAAAATGTTGTTCATTAATAGAAAATTTGTCACATTCGTTCCTTGGCTACGATATTATTTGGAATACTTTCTATGTTTACTTATTGACAGTGTGCACTTGTATTAGAAAATTAAAAGTTGTTACTTTGTATAGGGTTTTAATTTAGGCACAGGCTTGGGTTAGTACTCAACCAAAAAGACTGACACTCAATCACGGCATAAAGTGAATATTCATTAAAGGTGGTTATGTTTAAGGGGAAGAAATGTGATAAAGATATTACTTCTTCCAACGAAAATTAGGGGTGTTCAAAAAATTCAATGACTCAAAAAACTTGATCAATCCAATCCAACCTAATCTATATGGTTTGTGTTGGATTATTAACTCATTTGAGTTGGGTTAGGTTCAAATAAATGAAAATTTTATAGGTTGAGTTGGTTCATGTATTCACCTAAAATAACCCGAATCAACCCAAACTAATATGAACCTATTATTAATATTAAAATGTATGTTTTTTTTTACTTCCAATACAATTTACATATATTTATTTTAATTTTACTTAATTTCATATTTTTTTTAGATTATTTATGTCATTAATTCTTTAGCGATTCAAAGAACATTTCATTTTTGGAATCAAGTTACACAACATAGTTTATTTATTATTTTTTCTTTTTTTGATTTTGTCTTTCTAATTATTCATAATCCATTTAATAGATTTATATATTTACTAGATTTATATATTAAATTATTGTTTATAATAAGAATATTAGTTTTTACAACTCTTGAGTTGTCCAATGAATTCATTGATTTCGAATCGTGGGATAGAAAGACAGATGACGAATTGATTTCTTACCTATGTCACAAGATTTTTGTTAGTATCATCTATAATCATAATAATAGAAGAATAAAAAACTTTCAATTGAATATATTCTTTCCATTAATATTTTGACTTATCCATTCGCGTATCTTTTAAAAATAGAAACTTAATTAGGGAAGTGTTTTATAAACATATGGATAAAAACAACGTATTTCATTTAGGCCTCGCCGTGTCTACTATCACTCGTTATTTTGGTTTTCACCATTTATTTAAAATAATTTTTTAACACTATGAAAATTAATTTTTCATGATATATATTAAAGTTGATTTGCTAATCTTATTTCAAAATGTGAAAACATTTAAAACAAATGCTTTTACTTATTAATATGTTTTACTTCTTTTTAAAACAAAAATTTTAATAATGAACTGAGTAATTCGAACCAACCCAATTTAAATATTTCATATTACTTATTTGATTCTTCACAAAGTGATGCAAGGTTCCCAACTAGAAAAAAAGATTATCATTTTGCCACTTGAGCCATCTCTTACTCCTCGATTCCCATTAGTTCTTAATTGGCCTTCCATTGTCTTCATAATGGAAAAAAAAATTCTTTTTGGATAGCAAAAAGGCAAGCAACTTGTCATCTAAGCCTCGGACCATCAACACCTTAAGGGAATCATTTATATATACACTCAATGAGGAGACGTGAGTTGTTGTGAGTTTTATTTATATTAAAATACCATTTTACATTATGTACTTTGATGGAACAGTGTTAAAATTTGAATCCAACTAGAGAATCAAACCCGAATTATTGTTTCGGTTCAATTTGGTTTTCTATTATAATTCAACTTAAACCAAATTAATGACAAAAAGGAGGAGACCTTTGAAGGGAGAAAGAACAAAGTAAAAATAAATTGCTTTTACTTCTACAATTTCTTTCACAACTTGCTTTTGGCAAGGGTTACAATATCACTATATATAGTCCCACAAGGTGTCTCTCTAAATTCATTTAATAAAAGCAAAATTAAAGAGATTACAATAATTAAGATAGAATTTAGAAAGTTGCAGTAATTCTTGACCTTTCATTACTCAAACTGCCATAACTTTTTCTAGAAAACTCCAAACGTCCTGAATCTTGAACCATTAGAAAGTACACATTCGGGGCATCAAAATTCATAGGTCATACATTTAATTTGGATATCGTTTGACCTTTCAAATACCTGCTGAAAAACTCCCAAAGAACTGATTATCTTGAGTTTAATGCTCAACAATTAAATCCATATGATTGGTTCAGTTTGACCAACCACTTGTAATGTAATGCTCCAAGTTTAGGAGAGGACCATAAATAAACCGATATCACATCTGTATGAGAAAGATCTTAAACACATGAAAGTATAGTTAAGAAACATTCTTGAACAAGGGAAAACAGAAGAAGTCGCTAGGGTTCTTGATTCTCTATGCTATTTTAAAGATTTTTTTAAATATATAAATTTCCAAGTTTCAAACTAATATAACGGAATTAACAACAAAAGGAAACATACATATTGGGAATTTTATTGTTTTTTAACAAATTATTTTGTACAATTTGGGATCAAATTATTCTAATAATTCCCTAACTTCCATTAGAAAATGTATCAATAATTAGTGTTCCGGTCATATATATTGAACTTTTTTTTTTTTTTTTTTTTTTGTAATAATGGTAAAATGAATTATAAAATAGCAATTACGAATCGGTAAAAGTGTAAAGTAACTCTAGTCATGCAAGTGAGATGTTACTACCTTATTAAGAAAGATTCTTAAATACACTTTAATTAAAACTATCTAAAACTATCAACGTATCTTTAACGGACTGGGACACATGTCAAAATATTTCAAATTTGAAATTCCAGTAGAGTTCATCTTTTCCAGAAGCAAAAACTTTTTTCACATTAATCACTTCCATCCTTAAAGAAATAATCAAAAGCTCTCCACTACTCCACGATAAACAAGAAAACTAAAAGCTCTATTCACCAAAGCCACAACGAAACCGATCAATATTTAGAAACTTCAGAAGAAAAAAAATCCACAATTCGAGTGTGAGATCGTCGATTAGTTGTGCTCTGATCGTCTTTTTGAAGGAAAACTTCAGTATACAACCTTCCAACTCAAAAAAAAAAAAAAAACGCATGCATTCCGTTTTCATTAAATCTACATTTGTTTGCCAAATGTATTTGAAAGAAAATTGATAGAGAAATTACAAAGAAATTGGAAAATAAGAGGAATATTTATCTTAGAGAGATTTTAGAGCTTCAAAATACTAAATCTTTGTTTTTATTTTTAAAAAACAAAAAACAGATAATTACCAATATTTTAGGGATACAAAACCAAATATTTACATTCCTTTACAAACAGTTTAACCCTTACAACATCAAACTATTTTATAACTTAATCTAAGAAATATTACCTTTTTAATTTTGTCAGCATTGCTATCTTTTTTGGCATCTTCTTCTTTGTGGTTTTATTTTATAGTTCCTCAATAGTCTCATCTTTTGTGATATTTCATTGTGAATATAATTACAATGTATTTTTATTGATTCATACACATTTTTCTACTCAATCTATTCTTCATGTTCGTCGAGTTCACTTACCCTTATCTTTTTCTTACCCTTGTCATGATAGTGATTATTGTCATCCCACCTACCATGGAACAAAAACCATTACCGAATAGCTATGGCAAACGAAGAGTTTGAGAACAATAAAACAATGAACGAGCTAACAGATAATAAATTAAAAGTTGATAATGGTCGTTTGTAGTCTAATTTGATGAAATATGAGGCCGATTCCATTGATAAACACAAGAAATTATGACTAAACCTTATAGTTCATGGCAAAACAAAGTTATAATAAAGATAATGATAATTTCCTTTTAAGCCATATATTTCATGTTTAAAACAAAATTATAATAAAGATAATGATAAAGTCAAATTTAAAAATAGGAAGAATTTGTCAAGCAACGAGATGTAACTATATAATTCATGTTTGAAACAAAACTATAGTAAAGATAATGATAAAATCAATTTAAAAATCGCATGATTGAGTTAGAAGATTATTTAGACTCAAAATTTGAGAATTTTCAAATTTAAAACTTAGATTTATGCCAAAATATTTGTATGGAAAGAGGAAGTTAGTTCACACTAAATATTTGAATGGAAATTAATAGAGCTTGAATTATGATTTTGATAAATTAATTATAGTGCAATTAAAGGTGTTGTTTAAGGCATTTTAGGATTAACATAATAAATTTCGAGCTCTTCTGTTGAGAACGTGAATTATGAGTTTGCTGGATTGATTACAGCATAATTAAAAGAGTTGTTAAGGACATTTTAAGATTAGCGGAAAATAGATTCACGTGTATTTCATACATTTTACTAATAATTTTGAAAAATTCCATATTTTGCTATATTTCTAAATGAAACTCTAATCTGTGTTATATGAGCACTTTTCCAAAAATTATAAACAAAAAAGCCCAACCCATTTTAGAATTGGGTCAGTTTCTTGATCATAACAAAATTGGGCCAGGTCAAATTTTAATAAAATTGGCCCAATCAACTCGCACCCCTATTTAATGTTTGTTCAATTTAATCCTTGTACTTCCAATATGTCAATTTTTAGTTCTGGTACTTTTAATAAATCTTAAATTTAATCCTTCAAAAGATAATTTTTATTGAAATTAACTAAATAATTTTCATAAAAAAATATAATATGTGAATATATTTTCAGAATATATAGTAAAAGGTTTTTGGAAAAATCAACACTAAGCAAGTAATATGAACTAAATTTAAGATTTCCTTGAAAATCCCTAGATTAAAATTGGACCCTATAAAGTACATGGACTAGAATTGAACAAACTTCAAAGTATAGAGACCAAAATAGCATATGTTAGCCTTTCATTTACGTAGGAATGTTATCAGCTCTCCACCTCATCATGTTCTCAAACTAAATTTTGTATTGGGTGTGAATACGTTCATGACCCTATTCGTGTGAATTAGAGAACACGTGGAGTTCATAATATAATAGAGATTAAAATTAAGTGTCCATTTAGATTGACTTTTTCCAAATGTTTATAAACACTTTTTTTTTCTACTTAGAAATACTTATTTAACACTTAAAAATCCATCGAAACATGCCCCATCCGTTTTATATTTGTGATTTTTGTAAAGATTAAAATTAAAAGGACATTATCATATCCTAGTGCTTCATATTAATTGTATTTGTAATTTCTTTAACTATATTCCAAGAAACTATGTGACATGTTCTATTCTAATCTTATTGGATACAATCCCCGGCTTATTCACATGTCTCCATATAAAATAGTTGGGATAAAATTATTTGTAATTCTTACGAAGTAGGTCATATAACAATGTTTACGTAAGAAAATAGAACATACTATACGCTCTTTAAATTACTTCTTCAATACGATTCTTCGAGATATTAACGACTTAATGTTGAAGACTACATCAGTAACCTAATTTTAATAAAATAGATAATTAATATGAAGTGTATATCAAAATAATCAGTTAACTATATTTTATTTAAATTACAAAGCTTTTGAACTCAAACAAATATCTCAACTAGAGATGAGGGATAAGCACACTCACCTTGCTTGCTAAGTAAGAGTTTCAACTTAGAAGATCTACGCTTCGATTAACATTGGAATCCAGCGAGGGCTAACGACCTAAAGTCCATTGATCCGACGAGATAACAATCAGCCCCATCCTTAAAAATCGAACTCTCTCTCAATTATTAAGGTCTCGTTTAGTAACTATATATTTCGATCATGTTTGGTAACTATCTTGTTTTTTGTTTTTGTTTTTCAAATTAAACCTATTTTCTCTTCATTTTCTACCTTGATTTGCATCTCTCTTCAGTTCAATAAGTTGAATTCTTTGCCAAATTCTAAAAACAAAATCAAGTTTTGAAAAGCTGCTTTTTTTAGTTTTCAAGTTTTGGCTTGGTTTTGAAAGTAGATAACAAAGGAATAAATTTGAAGGTAGAAGTAATGTCTATAGGCTTAATTTTTAAAAATAAAAACAAAAAATGAAAGGGTTATAAAACAGGGGGCCTTCGTTTTTTGTTTTTATTTTTAAGAATTAAGCCTCTAGATACTACTTCCACCTCCAAATTTCTTCCTTTGTTGTCTAGTTTTTACCAATGGTTTAAAAAATCAAGCCAAATTTTGGAAAATAAAAAAAAAATAGCTTTTAAAAACTTGCTTTGATTTTTAGAATTTGGCTAAGAATTCAACCATTGTACTTAATAAAGATGAAAATCATTGCAAGAAAGGTGAAGGAAATAGACTTAATTTTCAAAAACTAAAAATAAAAAAACGAAATGGTTACCAAAAGGGGCTAAGGTGTACAAAAAGACTTTACTATCTCCACTTTGCTTCGCTCATACCTTCTAGTCTCCCGTTTGATCTTTTAACTGCCTTTAAAGGACATTAAGACATGTTCTGTCTAAAGAGTAGGACTTAGAATTGGAGGAGTGAAGTTATTAATTGAGCTCTTTGTTTGACTACTCATTACTGAAAAACGTTAATTAATTTCATGACTTATTAACTTTTTATACTATGGAATCCACGACTAAACAACTCCAAAAGGCTGCCTAAAAAGTATTAGGCACCCCACTAGTCAAAGGGATTTTCTAATTAAGAAACTTCCCGACCAAAAATCATCACCAAATCCACATAAACACATAATTTTCATTTTCCATATTTATTCAAAGCCATTTTTAGTAAAATTAAGAAAATGAAATAAACAAAAAGAAATAATGTTATATAAACATAAAAATTTGGGTAATTATTGAAATCACAAAACTACTTAAAATATTTTTAAATATAGCAAAATTTATTGTCTATCAGTGATAGACAATAATAGACACTGATGGACACCTATCAGCATCTATCACTGGTAGATAATGATAGATGATAGTAGTCTATTAGTGTTTATCACTATCTATCGCCGATAGACAGTGACATTTGTTATATTTGTAAATATTTTAGCTCATATTATTATATTTAAATACAGGGTAATAGAGGTTGTTTGGATGATAGGGACAATGCTTATCTATAGATAGAGTTTAATTTTCTTTTGTTTTTGTAGTTTTCTTGTGTAAACTGATTTGGAATTTGGGATGAGAACCCTAGCTGTTTCATGTATATATTCATCTACTTTTGTCCACCAACCTAGCTAGGGTTTGTCTTTTCATTTGTTTGTTTCCTTGCCACTGATCATCAATATTGATTTAAAAAAAAAAAAATCTTTATCATTGTTAAATAGAATTTTGTAGCTATATAGATTTTAGTAATGACCAATTACATTGAGAGAGAGAAAAAGAAGTTGAATGACAAATGTTTTAGTTGAATCTATGGTGGCCACCTACTTAAGATTTAATATCCTACGGCTAAGTTGACAGCCTGCCTGTTGTAAGATCGGGTGGGTTGTCCCGTGAGATTAGTCGAGGTGCGCGTAAGCTGACCCGGACACTCACTGATATAAAAAAAAAAAAATATTGGTTCAGAACAATGTACATTTTGGAGATGATTAAAATGTTTATATTTTTTTTTTCTCTTTTCTACATTGTTATTGATAATGTTAAAGAAATAGACAAAGATAATTTGTCTTATCTAAAACTTTTTGGATTTACTTTATAAAATGATCAATTGTTTAAGAACACTACCCAAAAAAGAAAGGAAAAAAAGGAAAGTATATAGCCAACCCTAAAATATTAATAAGAAAATTAATTCAGCCGGCCAAATTGATGTAAATGATCTGTAGAAAGAACCTAGATCTTATTCACCAATCTAGACACTTAAAACCACGTTATTGTATAAAATATATATTAATTTCAATCATTAAAAAAAAAAAATTGATTTGTTTGTTGGTTACTATTTGCTTTTTTTTAATTAGGTTTATAACACTACTTTTCATCCATATTTACAAAAACTAAATCTAGTGTTGAAAAAAAAAATTATAAAAACTTATTTTTGTTCTTGACATGAATTCAAATGCATTTTATAAGAAAGTGTGAAACTACTATAAAAAAAAAATGGGAGGAAATAAGCACAAGTTTCAAAAAAAAATAAAAAACGAAACACAACATTGTTATCTAGTTGTGAAGTTTTTAAAGGTCTATTTTAGTCTCAATTTTTTTTTCTTTTTTTGAATTTCCTTGCTTTTTTATCACTAGAAAAGTAACTTTTGATTTTGGTTATTATTTTATCACATAATATTCAATATATTTCACTCAATCACTACAATGTTTTTACTCTTTGTCGATGCTAAAAAGTGTTGGAAAATCTTACAAAAAGTGTCGGCAGAAATCGGTCGACATAGCTTCGGCTCACGCAAATCGGTATTATGTTGGCAAAACTACCAATGCAAATAAAAAGTGTGGGCAGAAAACGCAAACTACGTCAACAGAAAGTTCTTTCTGCCAACACAACAGAAAATGTGAGCAAAAGTTTTCAACATGACCAATATTTCAATGTCAACTACCTTTAATATCGGTTTTCAACCGACATGAAAGACCATCTTTAATGTCGGTTTTCAACTGACATTAAACATTATCTTCCATGTCGATTTTTTTACTTGTTTTTTTGTCAGTAACTGTTCAATATGAAAGGTGATTCATCCCACATTAAAATCTATTTTTTTTTAATCACTCATGTCTAAAAATGTCTCATCCACTTTTAATGTCGGTCCAAGAATTAAAAAAGTCATTAAATGTCTCATTTTGTGTCAGAAAATGTCCGTCATCGCATTTTATTAAAAATATAAAAAATAATTGTTTGTTGTAATGCGTGCTTGCTGTAATGCATGTTTGCTAATCTGCATTGCAAGCCAACAATATTTCTCTTCCACATATAAATGCATAAAACATAACCTAAAATATAACAATATACACAGCAATACACTCTACCAAAAAAACTAAATACAAAGTTACCTAAAATGCAATAACAACACACTTCCATAAAACTACAATTAAAAACATTATATCCAACACTTTATAATGGGACTACCCATCTGTCCAAAAATTACAATAAAAATATACTAAATACTTTTATAATATAGATAATCATTTGTACCTCTACAAACAACAATTAGTACTTCCATTCTATAAGTACTTACACCAAATACCCATAAACAAATAAACCATACATAAATCTTCCAACAAAACTTGCCTATTCTAGTCAAAACTTGTCAATTTCTCCTTGCTTATATACATTATGTAATAACAAAGATTTGTATAAAACTACAATCAAGTATACACATCATCCAACATTTCTATATCACATATGAGACCACCCACTCCTCCAAAATCTACGATCAGAAATACCAAGCACTTCTATAATATAGATAATCATACGTCCCTCTACAAATAACAATTAGTACTTCCATACTATTAAGACAAAAGAAAATCTTAAGTACTTATACCAAATACCCATAAACAAATAAACCATACATAATTCTTCCAACAAAACTTGTTTATATCAAATTTTGAGACAAACTCAAAAGAAAAACATAAATAAAAGGTTCAACACTAAAATATAACCCAAGAAAAAGGTCTATGAACCACCAAACAAAAAGATAATATAATTCAAGAAAAAGATCTATATACACATGAACAGATAGTAAGACTAGTAATATCAAACAAGCCCATTTTTACACACCCCTCCTAATCTAGAGTGAGATGTGAAGACGACGGTTACTATCCCTATCTGGCACATATTGCCCAATATACCCTTTTTTCCGTCGTGACACCTACAATATTTATCAACAAGTAAAGCACCAAATACAATATAAAATAAAGTTAGACGAACTTGTAGAAAAATCATAACCAAAACTTAACATCTTAACTCAAAGTCTCTTTTTCCTACTTTTTCTCTGCCAAACTCCTTTCTACTCTCATGGTCGTTTACACCAGTTTAGAGAATTCACTCCATTCTGCACGTTATGGGAGTACGAATCTTTTCTTGCATCCCTTCCTTGAATCTCTTGCATCAATCTATCTCATCTTCAATCACACTTGTAGCATATTTAGACAGCTTAGTGTACTTCTCGTACTCAGCTATTGACATAGATCCTTTTATAAGCTTCAGACACTCATTTTGTTTTGCATCAAGGAATAATTGTGGGTAATATTTATTATAGAAGGCCTTCTTGAACTCCTCCCAACTTAGTTCTTTTGCATCTCTTCGTTTACTCTCAACCATTCGCCATCAATCCTCTACTCCTTTCTGAAGTGGGAAAGTAGCGAGTTCTACCTTTCCATCCTTAGGGCATCTAATCACCTTGAAATATATCTCAATCATGTTCAACCATACTTCAGCATCAGCCGAATTTTGTTCCCGCAAATGTTGTGGCACCTAAGGCCTTCAAATGCTTTATACCATACTTCTTTTCAGGATCATCTCGCACTGTTCTTATCCCCACAGTTAACCTTAGAGCAATTCTATTAAGTAATTGCTCTTTCATACCTACCTCAACTTGAAAATGACTAGATCCACCCTTAAACTCCTCGTTTTCCAATCTTGTCCACCGGTACCATCTCGAGTTTCTAGGTCCCAAAGCTTACGTGTTCTGCAACCACGAGGCATGATTCCTATAATGCATTCATATTATGAGTAACATGTTGGCTTTTTGGCCCTTAATCTCAAATTAATTAATTAATTAATATTTTGATAATAACAAAGTTGATTTTGTTTACTAACAATTTTATTATTTTGAATAGCTTGTAGCATAGAGCTTAGAACAACGATTCTGATGCCTCTTGAATTACTCAAATCGGAGTTCAAACGAACAAGTTATCTCCGAAATAAAGTTAACAGAAAATGCTCGAGGTGGTGACGTGGCCAAATTAATCATCAAATTAGACTAATTAGGGAGTATTACTTGGAACTATAGAGTGATTGACACATGGGACTTAATTTTATAATTGGTGAATTTTAATTTTATTTAAAAGAAAAGAAAACTAAAAAGATATTGATTTTGAAAACTAAAAAAAATAGTTTTAAAAAGAAAATAAATTTAATATCATATATATGTTTGTGTCTAATGGCTAGTTGTTTTTAAAATCAAATGAATATTGTGTCTAACGGCTAGCTGACTTTAATTTTTTTTTTTTAAAAAAAAAAAAACTTTTACTTTTTTACTTTTAATCTCAACCAATCAATTTCTTTTTTACACAATCCAATGGCCCAAATTCAAATCCAATTTTTTAGCCCACCTCCCATTTTTTTAAACTTCATCTTCCCCAAAAATTGTTTAAACTTTTTCACACTTTTCAATTCTCAAAATTAGAAAAAAACTACTATTGTTGCTCTCTCACTCAAAGCTTCCAATTTTTTATTCATGTTATCTTATTTTTTTAGAGAAATTTCTATTGTATTGTGAGAATTGAAGTGTGTGAGCTCAAAATTTGTATACCCACTATTTTTATCGAGTTTTATTGTGTGGTTTAAAGCTTTGAACACCATTGTAACGGTTTGATCCTAACTCGTGGAAAGGATCGAGTTTGCTCTTGAACCAGAAAAAGGAGCAAGGTAGCGATTCGGCTCTCATCTGTGGAAAGAGTAAAGGAGATTTTTAATCGAAATCCCATGAGGTGCTTGGAAAAGTGGATGTAGGTCGAGTTTAATCGAACCACTATACAAATTATGATGTCTTCATCTCTAACTCTTTCCTAATTATTTTTGCATTTAATTTTAATTGTATGCTTTTGTTGGTTGAGATTGATTGAGTTTATTATTATATAGTTTTTATCAATCTTGTTATTTGGAACCAATTAGGGTGTTTATTAATTTATTTTTAAAATATATTTAATTATTTTAAATTGAGCATATTTTTCAAAAAGTTATTACGCTATTCACTCCTCTAGGATTGCCATACTGACCCAACATAATATTTCATACCAAATCATTCCATGAAATCCATAGCCAAAGCGGGTTTCCTTAATAAAAAAAAAAGAAGAAACATTCACATCAATAAATTCAAGCTAAAACATATTTTTAATATAAATTTCCAAAACAACTCAAAATATTATAAAAAAAAAAAAAAAAAAAAACATAACTGCTTATAAAATCAGTGATAGAAGACCATTATCGAGATCACAGTTTAGTTCCACTAAGAACAGGTCATGTTCATAAAAACAGGTAAAACTGCAAAAGAGTTTGTTTTTAAGGAAAGTAGTCAATCACAGTCAAGGGCGAGAGTTATTCAGGTCGTAGGCTTCTCCAATTTCCGCTTTCCCTTAAATTGGTGCAACCAATCACATTAGGACAATTTCTATTTCAATCACCTAGCTTATGTCAATCATTTTAACTCTTTCTTAAACCCATAATTTAGGACACTTGAAGTCCAATCCAAGCAAGGAACTATCTTAAGATATTGAATATTATATAAAACCTGTTTTTACAAACTGTCACTCATTGGACTCCCCAACTCATCCTTTTCTTTTTGTTTTTCCCGCCTCAGGTAGGGGAAGAGTTCCAGGTGTCTACAGAAGTCGACGTATGCCACGTTTTCGTTAGATTTGTTCCATTTTGCAGGTTTATTGTCTCTTTGTGTTGGCATGTAATTTTAAGAACACATGGATAGAGTATATGAGATCGAGTCAAAATGTTAAAGTTTTGGTTATGATTTTGGTACAAGTTCGCCTAACTTTCTTTTATATAGTATTTGGTGCTTTACTTGTTGACAAATATTGTGGGTGTTACGATGGAAAAAAAAGGTAGATTGGGCGACAGGTGCTATAAATGAAGATGGTAACTGTAGTCTTCACATCTCACACACACCCATATTCTGAAATTAATTTTTATTTCAATATTTCAAAACCTTATGAACCATAATCAACAACAATACTATCAAACAAGACCATAAATCAAATTTTGAGATAAACTAAAAAAAAAGACAAATAAAAGATTCAAGACGAAAATATAATCTAAGAAAAGGTTTACATACACATGAACCACCAAACAAAAAGATAATATAATCCAAGAAAATGTTCTATATAAACATAAACCACCAAGCAAAAAGAAGATAGCAAGACTATCAAACAAGTCCATATTCTTAAATTAATTTTCATTTCAATACTTCAAAACTTTATGAACATAATCAACAACAAGACTATCAAAGCCCATATTCTTGAACTAATTTTCATTTCAACACTTTCAAATCTTATGAACCATAACCATTAAAAAAATGAAATAGCTTTAAATTACTAAACTGAAAATAAATATTAAAAGAAAATTTCATTTTGGAGCAAATAAATGACTTGAATGACCCACAAGAAAATCTTGAAGAGATTCGAACAATCCACACACTGCTGGAACATACCAGAACTTGAAGATCTTGAACAAATCGAGCTAAAAAACAAATCTGAACAAAGCTCGAAGATCGAAATAAATTGTGAACATATCTGAGCAGAGCAAATGGTGGAGCAAATAGTGGGGTTGACGAATGGCATATTTGACACGTGGCAGAGCAGGCGAAGATGGAGTGCATGCAGATCTAAACCCATGGCAGCACACACGATGGAGCTGACAACGTGCCAGAGCTAGTGGTGCACAGCAGATCTAAACCCACAGTGAGACTCACGGCGAAACGCACGAACTTGAAGAATGAATGAATGAACGAACGGACTTGGCGAACTTGAACGGATGAGTGGACGAACGGACAAACGAAAACAACATATCTAATGAACTTAAAGAATGAACGAACAGACTTGACGGGCGCATGCACAACGACGAGAGCTGAACGAATGGACTTGACGAATGCACTGCAGCTGCAAAAGCTGACTTGACGAATGCACCTTGAGTTTCTTTACGCACGACGACAGGAACTGATGAACGAAATTGACGAACAAACAGACTTTACAGAGCCTTGACAACCAGAGTTGGGTGAGAGATTTGCAAGAAAGGAGAGAGAATAAAGCTAGAGATATGAAAGACGGGAGGGTTTCACTCAAATGGGAAGAAGAAATGGGGTTTAGCTACAATGTCGATTTTCAACCGATATTGTAGCCTCATTAAATGGATCTATAATGTTGGTTTAAAATCAACTTTAAATATCCAATTTTTTTTCAAAACTAATATTGTACATCCATGCCTATTTATTACAACCGACATCAAAAGCCTAATTTCTTCTAGTGAGTGTACTTTAAAGCCTAAAATGGACCTAATTGCATGATTTTCAAGTCTCTTATGCTCTCTATCAAAACCCGAAACATATAAGACTATCCTAAACATGCATATTGAAGCACACTCCTCCAAAAACAAAGTTCAAACAAGTTGGTCCCTCATTGCTCCTAAAATCTACAAAGTAGCCAAAATCTCTAAAAAAAAGGGTCCAACTTTACTTTAAAGCCTAAAATGGCCCTAATTGATTATTTTTCAAGTCCTCTATACTCTCTACCCACCCCCAAACCTATAAAAGCTTCCTAAGCGTGCATATGGAAGCACATATCCTCTGAAAACAAGATTCAAACAAGTTTGTTCAGACCCATCCCTAAAACCTAGAAAGTTACCAAATATTATTTAAAAAGTGCCAAAGTGTACTTTAAAGCCTAAAATGGACCTAATTACATGATTCTTAAGTCCCCTATGCTCTCTACCAACCCAGAAACCTGTAAAAGTGTTCTAAACATGCATATTGAAGTGCATGTCCTCTAAAAACAAGGTTCAAACAAGCTCGTTCCTACACCCGCCCCTCAAAACCTACAAAGTAGCTAAAAACTCTTTAAAAACTTACCAAGTCTACATTAAAGCCTAAAATTTACCTAATTGCATGATTTTAAAGTCTCCTATGCTTTCTACCCATCCTGAAACCTATAAAAGTGTCCTAAATGTGCATATTGAAGCACATGTCTTTTAAAAATAAGATTTAAACAAGTTCGTTCCTCAACCCGCTCCTCTAAAACCCACAAAGTTGCCAAAAACTCTTTAAAAAGTGCCTAGTGTACTTTAAAGCTTAAAATGGACTTAATTGCATGATTCTCAAGTTCTCTATGATCTCTACCCACCATGAAGCCTATGAAAGTTTCTTAAACGTGCATATTGAAGTGCATGTCCTCCAAAAACAAAGTTCAAATAAGTTTGTCTCTCTACTTGCCCTTATAACCCACAAAGTAGCCATAAACTCTTTAAAAGTTTCCAAATGTACTTTAGACCCTAAAATGGACCTACATGCATGAATTGACTACCATAACTGAAGGATGGTCATACATATTACAACTGAAGCAACCAAAGAAAGGCACAATATGCATGAATTGGCTACCATAACTGTAGAATAGCTAAGTGTTGGAAGGTCCATCTCCTCTCTGTCCTCGCCCTAACAATTTTTTAATGTTGTTCCATCTACATGTTGAAAGTTGACTATTTAAGATGTCATTAATTTCGTCTTCTATCTCCTCATATTTTTCCTTCATACGAGTCAATTCATCTTTCATATTCTTGTACTTATCTGTCATCTTCTCTTTATACTATATAGAAGACATGAGATTTATTGATGACGAACCCAAATTTTGAGTCCCAACCAATGCCTTTAATGTGACCTGATAGATGACCCAATACCCGTCTACAAACCACTGCAATTGATATTGGCTGAGCACCTTTTTGAGTTGACGCCTTAACAATTTGTTGCATTTCCAACTATATGAAAGATTTAATTAGAGCAAATGTATAAAAGAACACATAAATTTGCCTAGTGGTGATAATAAAACCTACATATGCATCTCTTACATAATCATTGACCAATCCTTCATTTTCATGAACATGACTTTCATGAAACACCTCCACCTAGTCAACATCGCTGCCTTTTTTTTAGTAAAAAAATAATCCATGATTAGTCATAAAAATACAAGAAGATGGTATAAACAGATAATTATGTTGCTCCTTACCAATTCATATTGAACTTGGATGAATGACTTCGACCTAGTTATATGGTTGTAAAGAAGACTGAAACGACTCTTTGTTCGTCTCTTAGTTTTCTAATGTGAGCAAGAATTAGTACAACGAATTCGTGTAGAACTATATGTTGAACTAAGAAAACCATACCTTCCATGTAGCCATTGACTCCCATTTATCGCATAGAATATTCCAATCTACTGGATTCATTAGCCTTTCATGTGGATTCACACAAGCTTCAGCAGGGTCCTCAAATTCACAATATTACATGTGCAAATATGGTCTACATTCCTTGAAAGTTATTTGCATCTGTCGTTTCAAAGTACTTCCTTACAACATCTTGGTTAAGTCAAACTCAAAATATGTCTACATATCCAATAATAAAAGTACAAGTCTACATTTACATTTTAAATAGTACAAAAAATGCATAAAAGAAACACAAACTTACCTCCAACGGATCAATCACGAGGTCTTATGCTCCTCTAGGTTCGACCTTCCAGTTCTTACAACTCAATGGAATTGTGGCTTGTACTATACTACCAATGGCTAAATCAAACCAGGTGGTGAAACCACATACTTGTTTTCCCACCTCTCAGTTAATGTCAATTTTGATTTTTTCATGAGCAACTACATATTGTCTAATTCTATGTTTTGACTGGGTCATTTTGCACGCCTTCCTTGCGTTTTTATGGTAATCGAGATCTTAAAAGAATTACAAATTTCAAAAATTTCAATAGCATATTGTAAGTAAACCTTCATATCATATTATTACCCAATGCCCTTGGCTCGTCCTGCCCAATAGAATAACCAATAACTCTTGGTGGATTTGCATCTTGAGTTTCAGTCAATGCTATCTGTGCCTATTTTGGATGTATATAACTCTGCAAAATCATATTTTGTGATTAAATTTGAAAAAAACATTTTATAGTTAAGTTTTTTCTACATATTTTATATCTTTATTCACTATTTTGGTCATCGGATTCTAAATATTGAATTCCTCCCGACCTTTCTTCAATAGATGCTTTTAAACCTTGGAGTTTTTCATTTATAAAGTTGTCATCGTTTGAGGATGGTGTACTCTTATTCATTCGTTTTTGAATCTCTTCATGATCTGACACTAAGGTTTCTAAAGCATTAAATACCTATGTATGTATGGCTTATGAATTAAATCTAAGCATGATCAGTTTTATATGAGTTTTCATGCCAGCTTGAATTACTTGATTTAGATAAAAATATTTTATCTATGGTTTGTAGAATCGGTATGACAACCCTAGAGGGGTGAATAGGATTTTTCCTAGAAAATTTTCACAGATAGAAAAAATGTCAAACTATTTACAAAAAAATAGCAAAAAAACACGGATAGATATTGGTCGACTTTTATTAGCATCTATCAATGATAGACTTCTATCATTTCTATCAGGTCAATGATAGACTTTTATCATTTATATCCTTGATAGACCCTAATAGACTTCTATTAGCATCTATCACAACTATCTAAAATTTTGCTATTTTGTGTAAATAGTTTTCCTTATTTTTCTATTCTTAAAATTTTTCATTTTTCAAATTAATTAAATCTTTTTTCCTAAAGTGAGTCCAATTAAATAAATTAATACACTTTATACTAACAAGTAATGTAATCCAGGATTCTATGAAAATAAATTTAATCCAAAATAACCAAGAAATTAAAACTAATATACTTTCAAGCATCCTATTTAATTCTAATGTTAAAATTCGTAAATGATATGAAATTTTAAGAACTACCAATTAAAATAAGTTAATACAAACAATTAATTTCAAGAACAAAAATTATAATTAATTTCAAGCAATAAAATATAATAACAAATTAATTACAAAATTAAATAGGATAGAGATAGAGAAATTAACACCAAAAATTTTATAGTGGTTCGGTCAAACTCGACCTACATCCACTTTTCTAAGCGCCTCTAGGGATTTTGCATAAGGATCCACCTACTCTTTCCACGAAATAGAGCCCAGCCGATACACCATTTTTTTTTGTGAATTCAAAAGCAAACTCAACCCTTTCTATGGATTAGAATCAAACCGTTACAACCCCTCTTTTTCGGTATCAAGAGCAACCCTTACAAAATGTTTAGAAAAAATAAAGAACGCATTTGACAAACTCTCTAAATAGAGTGGATTTACAAATTTTGAGCTCATACCAAATCAATCCTCACCATACATTAATCTCTCTCTAGAATAAGATGAAAAAGAAGAAAATTGAAGCTTAGAGAGAGCAACGATTGAGGTTTAATGAATTACAGAGGATTATAAAAAGATGTGTAATTGTTGTAAAAATTTGGAAAAGATGAAGGGTTTAAAAAGGAAGAAAAGTTGTTGGAAACCACATTAAATTTAGACTATTGGATGATGTTAAAAGAAAATTTAATAGTGGAGATTTAAATTCAACTAGCTATTAGATACAAACATAAAATAATATTAAATTTATTTTCTTTTAAAAGCAACTAGCCATTCGACATAAACATATATAATAATATTAAATTCATTTTGTTATTAAAATCATTTTCTTTTTAAAACCAACAAAAACTCAAAAGCCCCATGTGTCACTTATCTATTGCTCCACTTGTCATCCTCTAGTAGGTCCACTTTGATGATTTGGCCGCCACGTCATCGACATCAGGTATTTATCCGTTAAGCTTGTTTCGACCATATCTTCTTCGTTCGAACTTCGATTTGAGTGATTCAAATTGCGTTGGAATCGCTATTTCGAACTCTACATAATGGACACATCAAAATACTAAAATTATTAGTGAATAAAAGTAGGTTTGTTATCATCAAAATATTAATGAATGAATCAATTAATTAATTAATTCGAGATTAAGGGCCAAAAAGCCAACATGATTTCTAAGGAGCTTGTTTTTCTATGACTTATGATTTCATTTGATTATTATGCTTTTGATGGAAATGGTTTTCAAACTACTAGATTATGTACTCGGGTTGCGGTTACCCTTGCTACGTGAATGTGTTTTCATGGCACCACCCAGGTCATTAGAGGATTGTCGGAGCCAAAAGGGGTCAAATCCAAAATCTAAAGCCTGAGCATGTGGTGAGGATGATATCATAGGTCTTTGAGACCCACTGTAATACACATATAAGCTTTGGATCGTGTATTAAGGTGTTTAGCTCTTTGGGGATATATCTGCGTACACGTAGGATGATATATTTGTTGGGGTTGATGCCCTAAACGTGATCTTGTATTTTGTAAACTTGTATTGTATAAATTAAATTATTTATTTAATAAAATAATTGTTATTTTATTTGACATTTAGTTGCACTAACCCAAAAAACCAATAAACTAAGATCCTAGGTTATTAGTAGTAATTTAAACACGTATGTAGAGACATACAAGTGGATCATGTTTAAGTGATAACCTAAACGGTCTGTAGTAGATGGATAAGGCTTGGTACCTTATCCTGGTAACACTACGGATACGACCCACTTTGTGATTGTTACAAGTGTTGTAAAGTGTCACAAACGTTTAGATCCTAAATGTTCATGTAGAGACATGTGAGTGGGGGTATCTTATATATGTGAGACATATATAAGACCGGACCGCGAAATGATTAGTCTCCCGTATTAACACCGTTACTTAATGAAGCTTACATTTCACTAGGATGATCGTAGGTGACTCGACCTTAATCCTGAGTCAGGTGTGAACTCCTGCTTGTGAGGGCAATCCTTTGATTTGTATAGGTGAGAGTGGCTAGGTTTGCCGACGCAATAAGCCTACCACTTTGAGGATTTGTCCGAGTAGGCAGCTGGGAACTCAACTGTACAAGAAGGAATTCATGTCTTATGAATTGCTCCCTTAAGAGCTGATGCCATGTCTTGAACAATGAGGCGCCTCACCCTCTCACTGGCCAGAGAGGGGTTTAGCTCATAGTTGGACTATGACTAAATTGTTCATTAGAGAGATCAGTGGTACTTAAGGAGTTAGAGGTAACACCGGGGTAAATCGGTAATTTGACCCAACTATTGTTACGAGCAATTTGTGAAGGGTCGACTCGCTGTTGATTGATTATATCCGTGGACATAAAAATATATCTACAGTAAGAAGAGTGCAGCTGTCGATCTTTAGTGGAATGACCGACAGTTAATGAATATTGATTAATTTAATTAAAAAGTTTAATTAATTAATCTCGTAGCATTGGAGCTTCAAACTGATAGGTCCATTAGGTCCACTTGCTAGCTCATATAGGTTAAGATGACAGTCTGTTGTCTTGGTTTAATTTGAATTGTTCAAATTAAGTCAAGGGAATTAATTGTATGAGATACAATTAAATAATGTATATTGATACATTATAATATAAAGTGGATTTTTATATGAAATGTAAAAATTAAACTTTATAATATACATGAGAGAAATATTTGAATAAGATTCAAATATTAAATATTATATGAATGAGATTCATATAAAACTATAGGTTAAAAATAATGTGAATATGATTCATATTAAACTATAGGTTATGTGAGAGAAATTGGTTAATTAGTAACTAATTATTATTATATATTAAATGGGATTTAATATATATATATTGGTATGATTTTGAACATCGATGTGAAATATCACGATCTAATGGTAGAGATAAGTTCGAACGGACAATCGTGTCTCTTACCCTTTAAAATTAATTTCTTTATATTTCTTTTTAAAATAGTTACAACGATTTAGATCAAACAATGTAAAAGATAATGTTTCATTAATTATAAAAAAATTAATGAAATATCAACAATGTTATTATTAAAAAAAAAATTATGTACTAAAAAATAAAACTATATATCTCACATGCATCACAAGTGTTATCGGCTAGTTATTTTTAAACATGTCATCATGTCTCAAAATTTAGATTTTTTTAAAAAAAACTAATTTTAATGTCTAAGATTGAAAATTTAGGGACTTAAGGACACTTTAAGAGTTGAGGCCTAATATACACAATTTTTGTGATTTTCAAGTCCAAAATTAATTTAAAATAAAATAATCATAATCAATGAAGTTTTTTCTTTGTAAATAATGTTATTAGATAAAATCACACCACTTTCAAAATCTCTAAACTTGGAAAAATATAGTTTTGGTAATGACATTAACCCTCCAAAAAAAATGATGTCACATGATGATTTTTTACTTTAATAAAAAAATTATTGAATGCATGTCACAATGTGATTTGAATCTCAATATTTGTTAAATTTATATTAAAAATTTGTACAGTCCTAAACTAATAATTTATTTGGATGGTCTCATCCAAAAAGATAACTTAGTAAAATAGTAGTACATGTGATATAAGTTAGAGAAATTACAATAAACAGAAAAAAATATCAAACTATTTACAAATATAGAAAACTTTACTGTCTATCAATGATAGACCGCGATAGAATTCTAGTAGACAGTAAAGTTTTTCTATATTTGTAAATAGTTTGTCTCATTTTTTTATATTTGAAAACAACCCTATAACTTTAGTTTGGTCTCAATTATAATTTAAAGTAGATGTGTCAATTACCCATTAGCATTTTTAAATCTTCATTTTACATTTTGAACCTTTGAAATTGTTTCAAATCAATCACTTTTAATTAAATCAAAATATATGATATGGTGGAATTAGATCAAAATATATTATATAATGCTTTTTTCCACTTGTAATTAAAGGATGATTCGGGGAAATAAAATTTTGGCAAATATTAATTTATACCGCTAAATAATGGGAGTTGTATCAATTTAGACCTTGAACTAATAATTGTATCAATTTAAACCCTGAACTTTCGCAAGTGTATCAATTTACACCCTCTTTTAGATTTCGTTCTACCATTATCGTGTAAAACTTATAATTTGAGTCAATTGAATTCCTAAGTTTTCATAAGTTAATCAATATAAACCCTCTATTACAATTACCTTTGAAATTCATTCGTGCATTATTTCTCAAATGTGTATAAACTTCTTCAAATATCGATTTTACAAAATGGATGATTAGAGTAGATGAATGGACAATTTTCAAATAAAATTTGGTCTAAGAGTCTTAAATTAATTAATTTATGAAAGTTTAGGGGTTTAATAGATACAATTATAAGTTTCACATCAGAGTTTTTTAAACAATACAGTTACAAAAAGCTTAAGGTTTAAATTGATACAACTCCTGAAGTTTAGGATATAAATTGATATTTTGTTTTCACTAGAAAAGACAAATGAAATTTGCATCCTCTATTTCACAATCAATTGAAGAAAATTAAGGACATGAAATGAGAACAGAGAGAGATAAAAGAGAAATCAATGGTATTTTTTCTCCATATATTTCATAAACTTGATGATGAAAAGTGCTTTCCTTTATTATTCTGTTCTTTTTCTTTGTTATTCTCCTAACTTCTACACACTATGCTTTAAATTGACTTAACTCTTCCACAATTTTCTCATTAATTTATACTTAAATCTCATGAAGTTTTCTTCTTGACTCCTCTCTCCTTCAACTTTTCTAGGTGATTGATTTTTCATTGTTATAGAGATGTTGAATTTTATCAATGCAACATTATTCTTCTTATAATATATATGTGACTTCCTCTGCCATTTCAACTAAATTTTTAGGAGAATTTTTAAAAATGAAAAAATAAGGGAAATTATTTATACAAAATAGCAAAATTTTTATATAGTTGTGATAGACGCTGATAGAAGTCTATCAGAGTCTATCAATGATAGAAATGATAGAAGTCTATCATTGATAGATGCTGATGAAAGTATATCAATGTTTATCAATGTTTTCTTTTTTTGCTATTTTCTGTAAATAGTTGGACATTTTTTCTATCTATAAAAATTTCTCAAATTTTTATCTCTTAAATTTATTCTCCGATACCATTTTAAATATGATTAAAAGTCATTTGATTTTTGAATAGCTCATTGCACAACAAGATCGTCCATATGTAACTTTTATTTTTTTACCCCTACATGAGACATTTTACAAAGTTGTATGAACTATTATGGTTTATAAACCTTGAACTCAATGTGCATATATATGCTAAATTTCCTATATCCTATATACAACAACTTTGTAAAATGTCCACAACATTTGTTCAATTTCTACGAGTGAGGCCCCCTAATTTCCTAGGTCAAAACCCTCCTCCACACTATATTTTCATCTTATTGTAACCAAAAGGTTCATGAAAGTGTTGTCTAATTATAAACAAAATCAAAAGATAAATGTTAAAATAAAACTTTTGAAGTGATAAGACCCTAATTAAAACTAAACCTAAAGTTTAGGACGTAATTTAGACCTATACTAGTTATTGTAGGATCGGTATGACAACTATAGAATGGAGTGAATATAGTTTAATCAAACTAATTAAAAAAATTTCCTAATGTGAACTTAATTAATCCAATCAATAAACTTTTTGCTAGTAAATAATTTAAACAAGAATTTCATGCAAATAAATTCAACCCAAAGTAATCAAGAAATTAAAACTAACACTTTTAAGCATCCTATTTAATAATAATAATAAGATTGGTAAATGATATGAAATTTAAGAACTACCCTATAAAAATAAACAATTATGACCAATTAATTTCAAGGAATAAATTTTGTAATTAATTTCATGTAATCAAATATAATAATAAATTAATTGCAAAAATAAATAGGAGAAGGATAGAGAAATTGATATCGAAAATTTTATAGTGGTTCGGCATAACTGGCCTACATCCACTTCTCAAGCTCCTCTTGGGTATGTCACTATGAACTTGACTCTTTCCACGACTTAGAGCCGAACCGTTATAACGTTCCTTTTTCGGGCGCAAGAAAAAACCCGATCTTTTCCACGGTTGAGATCAAACCATTACACTAACTCTTTTTCTGGGATCAAGAGAGCAACCCTTACAAAAGTTTGGAAATGAAAAACAAGATGAGAAAAACTCTCTCAAAGAGTAGTACAAATTTGTAGTACTCAACAAATCAATCCTCACAATATAATATATTTCTATCAAGAATAAGATAAAAAAAATAAAATTGAAACTCGAAGAGAGAGCAATAATGGTGGCGTGGTGAATTATGGGGGATTGAAAAATAATGAAAGTTGTTATAGAAATTTGGAGAAGATGAAGTGTTTAAAAAGAGAGGAAAGCGGTTGGAAACCACATTAAATTTAGACCATTAGATCTTGAAAAAGAAAAATGAATGGTAGAGATCTTTCTTCTTTTTGAATCAACTAGCCGTTAGATACAAACAAAAACTAATATAATAATATATATCATTTTCTAAAACCATTTCTTTTAAAATCCAACAAAAAGTAAAAGTCCACCACGTGTCCGAAACTAGCGGTTAGACACAAACATAAAATAATATTAAATTCATTTTTTTTTAAAACTAATCTAAAAATCAAAAGTCTCATATGTCACTTATCCATTGCTCCACTTGTCTAGTAGGTCCACTTTGATGATTTGGCCGCCACGTCATTGACATCGGGTATTTTTTTTGTTAAGCTTGTTTTGGCGATATCTTTTTCGTTTGAGTTCCAATTTGAGTGATTCAAATTGCGTTGGAAACAGTTGTTTCGAGCTCTACGCAATGGACACTTCAAAACATTAAAATTATTAGTGAATAAAAGCAGGTTTGTTATCATCAAAACATTAATTAATTAATTAATTAAAATTAATTAATTTGAGATTAACGGCCAAAAAGCCAACAGTTATGTCATGTATGTAACTATTGTACATGCCATCATCACACATCACATTTTCATATTTACTCTAACCAAAAAGTTTCCCTTTAAAATAAATTATATTTAAGAATCAAAGATAAAAATGAGATCTTTTCAAAGTTGATATATTAATGAAATTTAGCATAAAGTTTGAAACTATTTTGTATATTTTTTTAGTAAAATATATTGTATAATTTATGTTCATAAGCTTGAACGCACAGTAATAAATGTCATGATCTGAAGCATTTTAATTGGTCCCTTGTTGTGTAGTTAAATTAATTCAAGTCATTGGATAGTCCAATTCTTAAGATATTTTTCCTTGTTTCTTTCTCCCATAAATTGTCACTTTTTTTTTCTTAGTCTAATAACATTTGGGGGAGAAAGTTATACTTCTAACTTTTTATTCGTGTTATACTTAAATTAGTTGAGCTATGTTCAAGTTAACGGTCTATTTTAATCGTTAATTATTATTTATCAATTTAGCCTTAAACTTTACAAGAATTTCCATTTAACTCCTCATATGCTAAATTTTAACCATCACTTAATGTTAAAATAAGGACAATGTATAAATTTCAAATTAGTAATTTGGGAAACTTACCCTTTTAATTCCTAAGTTTTGAAAAATATGTTGTTTGATCCCTAAGATTTCAAATTGAACATTTTAAGTCTTTGAATTTTTAAGAATATTTGTATTTGATCTCTGATCTTTCAAAATGCATTTTTTATGAGGTTTTTTTAATAGGCGATTGATGTAGGGTTGTTTTCAAATATAGAAAAATGAGCAAAAATATTTACAAATATAGAAAAGTTTCACTGTCTATCAACAATAGATCGTGATAGACTGCGATAGACTTCAATCACTGAGAGATAGAAGCCTATCGCGGTCTATCGCTGAAAGACGGTAGAATTTTTCTATATATGGTTAAGAAAGACTTAAAAAGTTGAAAGTTACTACTTATACCAATAAGGTATGGACCTTCCTTTTCGGTTGCCCAATCATAAGAACTATATAGTTAAGTGTGTTTAGCTTGGAACAATTCTATGTTGGGTTGACCTCCTAGGAATTTTCCTAGGAAGCATGTGAAGAAGAACAAAACATGCTAAAAATACCCATGTTGGTTTGTGAGAATATTTCGAATCTTGGACCTATGACATTATAGAGGTACATGTTGATAATTTAGAGACCAAATATACCTATTCTTGAAAACTCAAAAACTAAAAATGTACATTTTAAAAATTTAAAAACCAAATGCACCTATTTCTAAAATCTCGAAGACTAAAAAGATACATCTTAAAAATTTATAGACTAAATATACCTATTCTTTAAAATTTGTATGAGAATGTCAAATGTTGTATACCAAACTTCTAATGGATCAAATTTTCTACGAATATTCCAACTTGATCGATAAAGCTACATCATTATTTTATCGATGAATTCAAAATTGCTAATATTTAGTGACAATATTGACTTGATTGAAGACAAAATAAACGCACTGAAACTTTGAATATATTAGAAATCAAATTCTTTTTTTTCTATTTTTTTTTTCTAAAAAAGAAAAAGCTCAAACATTCCCAAGTAAAAGAAGATGTAGATTTAAAGGCATAAATAACAGGAGAATTTTTAAAAATAGAAAAATAAGGGAAACTATTTACACAAAATAGCAAGATTTTTAGATAGTTGTGATAGACGCTGATAGAAGTCTATCAGGGTCTATCAGCGATAGAAATGATAGAAGTCTATCACTGATAGATGCTAATAGAAGTCTATTAATGTCTATCAGAATTTTTTTTTTACTATTTTCTGTAAATAAATATATGTTTATGATTGATTTATTTATTTAAATATTGGTTAATATTTGTGAAATTAAGAGCAATGAGAATCTGTACCAAAATAGAAAAAGGCAAAGGCCTAAAGGACAAGAATCTCGGCCACATGCACTAATAATGCATCTAAAAAGTTGATCGTTGGCTTCCAACCCTTATCTCTTTGATAGATGGCATTGTTTTTTTTTTTTCTTATAAATAAATAAATAATAAATTATAATGTCCACATTTCTTTATATGCTTTTAATTTAACTACTTCTCAAGTACAAACACACTTCTTTCAAATGCATATTCTCTATATTTTAGAATTTGGCTTCTATTTCCCCTTTGTATGCTTCTTCGATTCACAACTTAATTAGTTATTAGCTGGACATTCTCATACTTTCATTTATGCCTCTTCGGTTCTTCAAAAGACAAGTCATAAAACCCTATTCATTTGGCTCCATCCTTAAATTACAATTTCTCGTTTGACTTTACAATGTTTCCTAATTATATTCCTTAATTTAAACAGTAAAAAAATCGACACGGAAATTTATGTGATTTACTAACAGTGTATTAGCTATATCCATAAGAAGATAAAGAGAGCAGTTTATTATTAGAGAGAAATATCATATACTATTGTGAAGGCGTATGTAGAGTTATAGGGTTGATATATAGCACACTCCTCTACACCCTACAACATTGCGGCACTGCCCTTTTTTTTGTCTTGGGTTTAGAGTGTCACGCCTATTGCCGTGAAGTGCCTCAATGCTATTGGGATGCCTTTTTCGGCCTCTTTTTGTCTCTCATTAAGCCTTAGGTCAAACTTCGACCTCCCTAAGGCTATTTTCGTCAAATTTTTTATCTAGTTAACCCGTTCCGGTCCAAAGTTTCGGTTCCTACAAATTCAATAGAGAAAGGCATCAACAAAAACAAATTAACAACAAAACTAACTAACTTCTAAGCCTAAGAAAGAGATTTTTGAGCCAAAACGAGCATAGCTCAATTGGCATACAAGTGTGTTAATAACCACGAGATATATGGTTTGAATTCCCTTATACCTCCAATACTACTAAAAAAACACTTTTTAAGTGTTTTTCATGCATACAACTTGTTTGGTCATTCAGTACATCAGATAACATGTTCATAGGATTCCAACAATAACATCGCCTAATTACATTCTTCAACTTTTGTTTTATTTATTTATTACTTTTAGGTCTCTAATGGTTAACTTCATCATCTTTAGTGTTTATCTGATTGTATTACTTGATCAACAAATTTTGAAGTGCATTGGAGTGGCATGGCATGGTAGCTAGATGTACTAAAATCTTACGTATTTTAGGCTAAGGATGTTAAGTTTAGAGCATAAAGAACTAGTTAGGCGAGTTCTCTAACAAACTTTCTGCCTTGAAATTAATTTTACATACATACATGTCATATCGTACGTGCTACACGATCTTTAATTAAGTCATTTCTAAGTAGTCTTTAACGCGATGGTCATGTTTATCGCAATCCTTATTTTTCTCACACTTTGTTGTACTTTAATAAGGATCGTGATAAACATGATGATCACGTTGGGCTACAATAGACATGATCATCCTTAAGACGATAGTGTATTAAAAGCAGTGGTGCACTTTTGATGTAAGCAGAAGGTTAGATTTCAGATATTTTTTAGAGATGGGTCATTAATCATGTAGGAAACTGAGAATAGGTCATCCATATAAAAATCTCAAAAATTTACCACATATATGAGCTTATGAATAGGTACTTAGGTGGATGTACAAAGATGGATGCAGCTCGAGATGTACCTAAGTATTATTATTTTCTTTTTATTTAAAAGCAACAAATATGGGGAAGAAGTACATCATATATGATAAAACAATTATCATTTTTCTGTTGGTAAAATAGTTTAATTCACAACTTAGAACTGACAAATTAACACAACAAAATCCATGGCTAATTCAACTTTCAAAAAGTTTGTATATTCAACAACACTCAGTAATCTTTACCCCTTTTTACTTTGTTTAGATTTATCTGTGCAGAGAATAAAAGGCTTTTTTTCAATCTGCAATGTCCATTGTCAGAAGTTTGAAAGAAAACAGGAACCCCCCAATGAGTGATTTTATGTACTGGTAATTGGTGATGAAGAAAAAGATGGTTTTTCATGGTCTAACTTATCTTGGACGGGAATTGGGCATTTCGGACGCTGTCGGCTGTCGGGATCGGAGGATCGTCCAGATAACCCGACACGATATTAGGAGTTGGTTTGTTGAATCCATTAGTTCTGAAGAAACATTTGTTAGTTTCCTGTTGTTGATCAAACATCATCTTAAGTTGTTTCCCTTGTTCTTCAATTTGCAACTGTAGCTTCCTCTGTATCTGTAACAACAATAATAATAAGGCAACCACTTATTGACAGCCACAATTTTATTTTATTTTTTTTGTTTTTTGTGGACAATATATTCTATTTCTTAAGCAATAAAAAGGGAAAAAAAAAAATAGTAGTTTTGAACAATCTTATTTTGGTCCCCTACACATACAAAAATCTTGTTTGAATTCTTGAACTTTACGTAAGAAATTATTTTAGTCGTTGTCATAATTTTTAACTATGGATATATACATGTGTGTGTTTCTGTTCATTGGCTTGGTCATTAGATATCTACAATATAACAGGCATTCAAAGCTATGATTAGGTATACTAATTTAAAAATGTATTCAGATTGGATTAAATATTTAATTAAAAACTCTTATATGTCGTTTCGTTCATGGAAATAAGAGGGTAATAATTGGAATAAAACTAGAGAAATTTTCACACATAAAAAAAAATATCAAACTATTTACAAAAAATAGCAAAAAAGACACCGATCAGCGTCTATCAGCGATAAACTTCTATCATTTTTATCACCAATAGACCCTGATAAACTTCTATCTACGTCAACTATCTAAATATTTTATTATTTTATGTAAATAGTTTACTAATTTTTCTATTTTTAAAAATCTCCCATAAAATTATCCTCACCTAGTTTGTTGCAAGGATTTTTTTTTTTTCTTTTTTTTTTTTTTTTTGGGAAAAGATACAAGGATTGTTATTCTTATGGAATGAGAATAACTCATTCCCGAAAAGTTCACTATTTTAAAATCAATTTAAACTAATTATATGTTAAGAAATTAATTTCTACTTAATTATAGACTTATAGTAATGTTTTAATATAAATAATAAATATTATTGAGATCACGGGTATATTTTTCTTTGATAATTTGTGAATTGGGGATTGACCATCAGATCTTGAAGTTGATAATACAAGTTTATACAAGTTGAGTTATGCTCATATTGATGGATCACAAATATATTTAAGTAAATGTATTAAATCAATGAATAATTCATTTCAACGGACTTAAAAAACAACCTCTTAAAATTATTTAGCAATTAATTAATAACAAATCGTATTAAATAATTTAATAGTCTTTCTTAAAATGAAAAAACATTTTTCAATCTTAAACTTTTATTGAAGTTGGTAACAATTTGGTCCTTGCACTTTCAAATTGTTAACAATTTGGTATCTAAACTTTAATAAATAACACATTTTCTAAATAAAAAAAAAATAAAAAAAAATAAAAGACTTTAATAAGTAACCATTTAGTTCCTATCATGAAAAATATCTTCAAAATTAAGGGTCAACTTTTATTATGCTTAACAACTTAGTTTTTATAGTTTATAAAAAAAAAAAAAAAATTTGATTCACAATCATTTTATCGATCTAATGAGTAAGAAATTTCATTAAATTTTAAATAATATTGTTCACAGTAAAGACTAAATTGGTACATATTATAAAATGGAAGAACTAAATTTATAAAAATTTGAAAGCACACAAACTAAATCGTTACCAACTAAATTTCAGGGACTAAATTGTTACTTTCTTAAAAGTTTGGACACCAAAAGTGTTTTTAACCTAATTCTTGTAGTCAATTGTGGTGTTAAGATGGTTCGTGATTTATTTAAAATTAATTAAATTAGAGTTATATTTACCCTTGATTAAGCTAAGCTAGTTAATACTTCACCTTTTATATAATGTTTTTAGAATTAATTCCATTAAGAAAATGCCAATATTATCCATTTTTCAATAGAATTTAATAACATTCCCATGAAATACCAACACACTTTTTGTTTGATTTCCAAACTTCATGTTTCCACAGATTTATGAACCAAACATGTGTTACCCACTTTAACTCGAAACACATTTTATAATTCAAAAGTTTATTAGACATATTTTTTTTATTTAGATTATTAGACACAAACTTAAAACTTCTTGTAATAATCAAACTATTCTTTCTAGAACAAGAAAATATATATATTACCTCCAATTGATCATGAAGACGCCTCTGTACATCTAGCTGCAGTTGCAAGGCGTCTTTAATTTGCATGGCACTGTCATACATCATCATTCTATTGCATTAGAGTCCGAAAATAAATTTCGATAATCATTTAAGTCTCGTTTGATAATCATAAAATAAACTTACGGTTAAAAAACTAAAATTTAAGCCCATTTGACAACTATTTCGTATTTTGTTTTTATCTTTTTAAAGTTACGCATATTTTTTTTCAGTTTTTTACATTAATTTGCGTTGCCAAATTTCAAAAAAAAATTAAAAATTAATTCTTTTTGAACCATTGGTAAAAATCAGATAACAAAGTAATAAATTTGAAGATGGAAATCGTGTCTATAATTTAATTTTCAAAAATAAAAACAAAAAACGAAATGGTTATCAAACGGGTCTAAATTACCAAACCATACCTTAATTTTTTTTTGTCACTTTGCTAAAAAGAAAGATTAAAATTTGAAGTCAAATATTTTAAATGGTTATCAAAAGTGAGAAGAAGCTCACGTTTTGGCATCCAGTTCGGTAACTTCATTCATGCAGTTCCTTCTATCAGACCTCCCTGCATTACAAAACACTGTTGCTGAAGAGATGTTCATTCAGAAATTGGCTCTTTTTTTTTTTAATTGAAAAACTGGCTAGATGATCTGGACATGTATTTGAAGAACACAAAATTGGAGTTGTAAGAAAGAATCCATTGTTGAAAAGTCCAAGATATATTCAAAGCTTGAAGCAAATAAAACAGAGTATGGAATTGAAATAAATGGTTTTTTCAGTATGGAAATCTCTACTTTCTGCAGATTCTGGCATGTATTTTGCTATCCGATATTTCTACAAAAAGAAAGATAAACACTAAAATCAGTAATTATGTGACAGAAAACAGATTCAAATTATACAATATTATACAGTTCTTTCTTTCTTTTTATGTACCTGCAAATGACTCTTCACATGGAATATGGTCAATCCCTCTGAATCCATCAGCTTCAAGATTGCTTTAGGCGTTGCCTCTGTGACATTAACAACAAATCAGCTCCGAAAATTCAAGAACTCAAAACCCCCATTAATCAGTTTTGATCTTACTTACTCTCAGCACCACCAAGACGATTAACACAGTCAACAAATTTCTCATGGAGATCTTGTGTCCATCTGATTCTTGTTTTGGTGGTGAATCCATTCCCATTGAAGGAAGATGAAGAGCTTCCAGAGCCAACAGAAGCACTCAAGCCAGAGAATCTAGGAGAGTTCGAACAAAAACTTGGCTGTGCAATTGAATTATAACACACCTGAATCGGAATCAAACATTCATAAATGTTGGAAAAGAGAGAAGGAAATTAGATGGTTAAATGGAGAGTGGGAATTACGTACTACTTGGTCTTTGAAAGGAACTGAATAATGCTTCTTGATTGTAGGGGAACTTTCATCAAACACCTTGTGCTCGGCGAAACTAGTCTTCGGGAAGCCATTGAAGCTTCTCTTACAGAGTTGAGATTTCACAACCGATTGCAAGGTGTTACTGAATTCAGAGTCTACACCACTATGCTCCGCCGAATCGAGAGAGAAATTCTCCCCCGAGGATTGAAAAATCGTGGAAAGCGAATCGGAAGCCATATCGAAAGACGAAGAACCAGACTGAAATTGAATCGGTGGAATCCCCATACATTGCTCCGTTGCGAAGAAAGCCGAAGTAGGCGATTCGAAGAGATTGATGATAGTGGAACTGGATTTAGACGGACATAAATTTAGCTGTTCTGAGGATTCAACTTCATCCATGGCAGATAGATGAACACAAGTCCCCATCCTCCAGGGCTGCTGCGCCCTAAAATTTTGAGAGTAACAATCAGTAATCAGTCCATGATTTTGTTGAATTTCTTGCTTCGAATCAATTCCGTAACCGTTCATTTACAGAATTTCGAAAGAAACAAACCCCAAATCTTCGTTTGAAGACAGAGTATGGAAGATTTTTGGATGGAATTGAGAGAGAGAGAAAAAAAGGGAGAAACAGAGAAAGAACATAAATAACATCAACGCATAGCATATAATTCCTTTGTGATTATTCTTGGAAGACTTGATGCGAAAGATAGGATTAATAACAGCGAATTGGAAGACAGATTATTCGAGGAAAAAGGGAATGGGATTGAAGAATGAAGAATCAATAGAAGGGCAAAAAACAAAGTAGCAAGAACACAAAATGAAGAACAAATTGAAATGAATCTTCGTTTAAATACGAAACCCATTATTTTTTTTGTGTTGCATTTTCATGGAAAGTTGTAATAAAACAATTCTTTTTTTTATTTGTCAACCCCACTTTATAAATTATTTGTTTTTCTTTTGCAAAAATATAAATGATTACATTGAAAAATATTTATCCACAATTTCAAATTGGAAAACACATTGGAATGATCATTAATTTAATGAGGGGTTTTTAAATAAGGAAACAAATATATTTTACCCAATTAAGTAATTTTGAAAGACTTTTCCATTTAATATTGTTTATTTAGGTTTTCTATTATCTTTCCTTTTTTGGTTTATTATTATAATTTCTTTTACTTTTATTTTTTTTAGTGTAGAGGAGAGCATTTTGAAGTTCTGACTTATTAGTAAACACTACTATAATTTTTGACTTATTAGTAAATACTACTATAATTTTATAATTTTAGTCTTTATTGGTGTGTTTTCTTTTGTTAAGTTGATGCTTGGTAAAAAAAAAAAAAAAAAAAAATAGACGTTTCGTTTCCATTTTGAAATAAAATATATATTATATATCGATAGTTATAAAATGTCAATTCTAAGGGAAAGGTTCAACCCTAAAACTAAATTTTCGAAGGTATAGAAATAGCATACTCACTAAAACATTGTTGGTCGATTTCTCCAACAACCACATGGCGGCAATAGTGTGGTAACTAGTAAATAGCAACGACAAAGCACACAATTGACGACTTTATTCACAGGTAAGGCTTTGCAGAAAAAATATCTGAGGGGAGAGAATGAGAAGGAGAAAGTAAAGTAGAGAGAGAAAGATCCATGGGGACTTACCGATGCTCTCCTCCACGATAACGAAAACCTGAAGACATCAGCGACAATCTTAACATGGACGGCGATGTGCGACGGTTGATGACATGCGATAGAGAGATGGCTAAGTGAAGAAAATGGCAAATTGAGAGAGGGAGAGAGAGATTGGGGTTGGGGAGCTGCGGCAGTAAAGAAGAAAAAGAGAAAGATTTAGGTTTTTTTAGTTCTATTTTAGGGAAATTACTATTAAAAGAAAAAAATATTAAACTATTTACAAACATAAAATTTTTTTACTGTTTATCAACGATAGACTGTGATAGAAGTCTATTGGTCTATCTGTAAAATTTTTTATATTTATAAATAGTTCGACTCATTTTTCTATATTTGAAAATAATACTTTATTTTATGTTATTTTATTTTATTTAATAATATATTATTACTATTATTAATTATTAATTAATTGCAAACAAGAAGATTTGATAATTTCATGCCCCTCAAGTGAATGATACTTCATTAAAAATTATTATTTAGATTGCTGAAAAGTATATTTGATAATTTCATGCCCCTCAAGTGAATGATACTTCATTAAAAATTATTATTTAGATTGCTGAAAAGTATATATATAATTCAAATTATGTTAACTTTTATCCTTTTCCCTCTCAAATTCTAAATTCACAAATTCTAAATCTTTTATCAATTTAAATTTAAGAATTTCAAACAAATTTAAATTAATTATCTTCTCAATTATATCAATTTTAGCTCAAAAAAAATTAAAGGGAAACAAAACCCAAAACTCTAGATGTTTAAACCTCACAACTTCACAGTACAATTACACTGTATGTGTAAATGTAGATTAGTTAAATTCTATAGTTTCATATTACTATTACATTGTATGTGTAAATGTATATAAGTTAATTACCAGAACATACTGACATTGATAGAGAAAAATAAGTAAGAAATAATATTATGTTATAATCAGTAATATCACGAAAACCAAAGGTTAATACCTCATAACTTCACATCACAATTACATTATATACGGAAATATAGATAAATTAAATCTCATAGTTTCATACACTATATGTATAAATATATATTAGTTAATTATAAAAAAATATTGACATAGGTGAAAAAAAAATCAATAAGACATTATATAAATTGAATACTTACCCATGCGTCAAGAACAAACCTTTTTTTTTTTTTTTTTTTTTTTTTTTTTTTTTTTTTTTTTTAAGATATTGATAACCAACAATATATTTCAAATAGTTTAAAATGATATGATAATATAATAATATAGTATGAGATAAAATATAATAAAAAATACACGAAAAATTGAAAAAAAAAAAGAAAAATTTTACCGATAGAAAAATGTCAAACTATTTATAAAAAATAGTAAAAAAAAAATACTAATAAACATTGACAGACTTTTACTAGTATCTTAGACCTGATAGATTTCTATCAGAGGATTTGTCATATAGACTTCTACTAGTATCTTATACCTGATAGATTTCTATCAAGATTTATCAGTGGTAGACTTATATCTTAATAGACTTCTACTCGCGTCTATCACACCTACCTAAAAATTTTGCTATTTTGTGTAAATAATTTTTCTTATTTTTTTATTTTTAAAAATTCTCCAAAATGAATCTAATAATAATATATTTAAAAAAGATAAAATTAATTTGATAACGAAAAAAATTTAAATGAATCTGTAACAAACATACAAATAAATTGTTAATTAATTAAATTAATTAGATAAAATTAAATTTAATAATAAAAGATAAATTCGAATATAATTTTGAGAGAAAAATAAAAAAGTTTTATTTATTATGATTAATTAAAAAAGTAGTTAGTTAAAATCTAATTTGATAAATAAAATAATATAATTTGGATAAAGCTAAATGACATAATTAAAAAAATAGTTAGTTAAAATTTAATTTAATAATAAAATATAAATTTAAATATAATTTGGATAAAAAAATAAGTAATTTTTCATACCGTTCATAAATATAAAAAAAAATTCATTATCTATTTATAAATACAAAAAAATTTCACTATTCATAAAAAATTTATTTTAAACTTGCACATCATTTGCCAATTTTTTTAATTCTACTTCAATTTTCGTCTTCTTCCAACTTTAAGTGATAAAATTCATAGAGAATTAAAAACCAACATTGAGGATAAATCTACTTTAAAAGAGAGATCCAGAGGTAGTTATCATACAAAATTTCTGGCATTAACAAATATGATTGAACTTTCGTACCCCCAATATTCATCATATCCTATGATTAACTATAAAACTTCATCATCATCCTATTTATTATTTTTGAAGCTTCGTTTGTTTCATTGTTATCTTCACAATTTTCTCAAATGTTACTGGAGATCTTGCTTGAAAATCATACCATTCATCTAACTCACTCATATTTTGAAGATTTTTTAAAAATTTTATTTTTCCAAAATATTAATTAAAGTGATCATGTAGCAACTTAATTAGCCATAGACATAGCCATAGCCACAGAAATTAGGCAACACTACATACAGGTTTTATTCATCACTTGACAAAGCACTTTCATAAGGCTAAGTGCAAAAGATAAAATTACCAAACAACCATACGAAATATGAAAACCACCCTAAAACCAAATACAACACATTGGACTTCAAGATTAAAACAACAAGAGTCCACTTATAATAATATATATCGAGAGAGAGTAACAACATCCCCATCTTAACTATAGCCACCACCGGTGCCCGTGCCGGTGCCCGTGCCACCAATGCGAGGGTTGTGGGCTGTTGCGGTCCGTTCAGTGCCAGTCTCCGTTCCGATCGGGTGCGCGCCAACGACGCCCTCGGTCACACGGCCGGTTGGTTGGCCAGTGCCGTGCCCAGGCAGAGCGGACATCTGCTGGGTCCCAGTGGTGTGGCCATGGGCTCCAGTGGTGGAGTATGTGGCGGTTGGGTGAGTTGTCGGGTGTGTCCCATGTGTGGCTGTGCCTGTGGCTGCCGTAGCCGCCTGTCTCACGGCGGCGTTGTGCTCACGCGCCTCCTGTTTGTTGAGCTCTGCCTCGTGGATCTTTGCTTGTTTCTTCTCCTCTGCGATTTCTTTTGCCAATGGGTCATGAGCTGTTACCTTCTCCATCTATCAAAACCAATGAAAAAATATATATTTGAATAATTGTTTTAAATGGTACTTAAAATATTTCTAAACTGCTATACTATTACTTTGCTATATTTGTAAATAAAAAAAAAAAAAAAATAATAATATAGGAAAATTAAGAAGAGAGGAGAAAAAAAACCTTCTCTTGCACAGTGGCTTTAGTCTTGTCCATGCCGGCCTTGGCGGAGGCTGCAACATTTGCAGCCGATTCCTTCATGGATTCCATTGCCTTCTTTCCTGACTGCATTTCTATTTCTTAATTTTCACTTTTAAGTTTATGATATGATCAGGAGATCATGAAGCAGCACAATCTCCTACCTTATATATATATATATACCCTTCTCCATTTCAATTCCACAACTGCCACCTGGAATTCTACTTTTTACACGTGGCACTTAACTCGTCTCTATGGGTTTGTTTTCTGACACGTGGTGCCACATGTCCGACGCAGTCTTGGACGTGGAAGATATGTGCTGTACCTGTGTCTGCCTACCTTTAGATTTTGTGTTATGAATAATCCATTATAATATATGTTCATGTCGGTGTACATAAGGAGATAATTTCCACTTTTTCACCTTTGTTGTTTTATATTAATCAATAGACAAATTATATTAAGCTTATATATCTGTTTTCCTCTCTGAATTTTTTTTTTTAATGATTTTAGATTTAAAGACAAATCGAAATCAAATAAGATTAGAGGAAATAAAATGAGAAACAACCAGATTTGAGTAAAGATTAGTACTCTAGTAGGGGTATTAAAAAAATACGATCAATCCAATTTATTTCGTATAGTTTCGGTCTGGTTATCAACTCATTTGGATTGGGTTGAGTTCAAATAAATAAAAATTTTATAGATTTAATTGGTTCATGAGTTCACCTAAAATAACTTGAACTAACCCGAATCAAATAGAAGTTAGTATTAATTTTAAAAAGTATGTTTTTTTTCCACTTACGATACAATTATATATACATATATTTATTTTATTTTTATTTATGTCATAATTATTTTAGATAATTTATTCTCCAACCACCAATAAACATAATTCTTTAGCACATTGAAAAGAATTTTTTTAATTGAAATTGAGTGGTTAACCTTAATTTAATATATGAAAATAATTAAATAAAATTTATATATATTAACATTTTACTTATTTTTAGAATAAAAATTTAAATAAATGACTCAAGTAACCCAAACCAACCCAACCCAAATGTTTCATAGTTTGGCTGGGTTGGGTTCATTATTTAATAAAGGTTATTTGAGTTAAGAAAACTTACAACTCGAACAATTGGGTTAGGTCTAAAATGTGCTTGAACCCAACCCAATCCAACACAACTCATGAACACCCTTATACTCTAGGATCAAGATGGGATTAATTAGGGGAAGAAGTGGCTTGGGCCAAAGGCTTAAGGCCTACACGCTAACAAAATGTCCAACATAGCACGTCTCTATTGGGTTTTGAAAAAGTAATAGAATTTCAGACATTTATTTAATTAATATCTATGTGTATGTTAGATGTTCTATGGATATAACTTTTTAATGCTCAAAATTCTTTTTTTTATTTGGGAATGCAAGAGTTGTTGGTTGCGATCTCTATCTTTATACCTATCATAGATCAGGTATTTATCTAGATTTTTTTTCTCTCACACTATCAGCTGACAAGGTCGAAGCTATTTCATCTAAGACTTACCATATGGTAAGAGAAGAAGTGATATGAACCGCCCAAGGCATCAAATTATTATTTAATAATTTTGATGTAATTTAATTATTTTCCAAATGTATCCTTGTTAATGACATTTTAAGTAGGTTATTTTAGACATTTTACTATGAATTATGATAAGCCATTAGAGTTTTATTGGGAGGCTATTTAAAGTCTTGAATTTAGGTTGTTTAGGAGAGTTTTGAGTTTTTTAGAACTTTAGGATTTTCTTGAATAAGAATTCTCTGGTAGATGACAGAGTTTCATCCCACCACTTTTGCAATTCTTGAATTAGGGTTGCATGCCAAGAACATTCAGGTAAGTCTGATCATCTTGCTTGTGGAGTGTTCGAACTTGGAGTAAGGAACTAATTCTCCTTATCTCTTGGTCTTTGATCAAAAGGTAATCCAATTTTAGTCTTTTCCTTTGGATTGACATCAATTGATTTGGGGGTTTTGGGATTTGTTGTTAGGGGTTCAACAATTGGGTTCCTAATCTTCAAATTGCTAGGGTTTTCATATCATTTGGTATCAGAGCTTAGGCTCTAGATTGGGTATATGTTTATTTCAATTTTTTTTTATTGAGTCTATTTCTTGATTAGGGTTCTTATTGTGTTGTTTTGAAAAAAAAAAAAGCAAGCACGCCAATTTAAAAAAGAAAAAAAAGAAATCGGTCGTGGGTTCTGTAATTGGAATCAGAAAAGGAAAAAAAATAAGCAGGCACGTCAAGCAAGAATGTCAATTTTTTGTAAGAAAAAAGTTGCCGACGGTACCGTGGGAAAAAAAGAGCAGGAGGTCAAGCAGGCAGCTCAATTTTCATGAGTTTTAAGCTGCTGAAATTTATAAGAAAAGTTAATTGTTTCAAATTCAACTTTGAAATTTCTTTAAATTAGGGTTTGGGGTAGAAGTAATGTTTCTAATTCCTATTTCTTGTTTCCTTTTTATCATTGATTTGTCTAGTTGTTTGCCATTTTTTCTTGTTCATCTTGCATAACTCTTTGAATCTTGAATCTTAAAGTCTTGATACTAAATATCTTGTTTTTCTTGATTTTCTTGTCTAGTTTGTCGAATCTTGAATATTAGATTCTTGATTTTTAGTTTTCTTTTTTTTGTGGAATTCTACTGGTTCTTTGCTTGAGTTTGGCACTTTACAGCAATTCTTGCTTTGTTTGTTTTTAGCTTGCTTTTCTAATCTTGATTGTAAATTTTGGCTCATTGCCCTTTAAGAGCATTCTTTTTTGTGAGAGAGCGCCTACATTAAAGAGTGTAAACACGAGTGACTATTCATCTTTTGAGTGAAATATGTGAGGGAGTGATTGTGAGGTCCAATTTTCTTTATGATAACATCTTCTTGCAGTAATGCTCACACAAAGAAGAGCGCCACGGAATGACCGTCATGTTGACCGAAATAAGCTTCCATTGTTCTTTGGAAGTATTTCAGATCCAAAGAAGTATATTCTTTGGGAGGAAGAAATTGATACCATATTTGATCACTACCGTTATAGTGAAAAGGGAAAGGTAAAACTTATTATTTATACATTTGAAGATTATGCTTTAACATGGTGGAATAGTATGTTATCAAAAAGGAGGAGCGAAAATCAAGGAACGCCTTCATGGAAAGAGGTCAAGATTCTTATGAGGAAACATTTTGTTCACAAGTTTTTTTACAAATTGGAAACTTTGAGACAAGGGACCAAAAGTGTGGAAAAATACTATGAAGAGATGCTTGTGTTACTTGAGAAGATTAACCTGTATGAAGATGAAGAAACTGTCATGGATCGATTCTACAAAGGACTTAATGAGGAGATCGCTAATATGCTTGCTGATCGAGAAGAAATTCGACCTTGTGTAGATTTGGAAGAAATGGTGCATGTTGCCATCAAAATAGAAATACAACTCAAAAGAAGATCATCAAGGTACACTAAATCTAAGTCTAATTTCAATATCAACACATTAGTAGAAAAAAACAATGTACCTACCATATATGAGCATTTTGAGAAGGTGGATAGTAGTAAAGAAAAGTTTGCTTATATTGCATCTACACATGATAATGATGTTTCTCCTTGTAGATCATTAGATAGCAAAGAATTATAGGGTTGTAATCTTACTACTATTGTCGAACCATTTATTTATGGAGAAATAGGTGTTAGTAGTAGTGGGGTAGAGGAAGTAGATGGTAATGAACTTGAAACTAGAATACTTTGTGCTAACATTACTAGTTCATTAGAGCCCAAAGTAACAATTGATCCTACTATCGTATCATTGCTTCCTAGAGAAGAAAAATTTGATGTGTGTGAGTTGGAAAACAAAAGGCATGAGACCGAAGCAAAAGCAATAGAAATATATGAAGAAGAAAAGTGTGCAAACATAGATGTGAGAGAAAAGCATGTGAAAAATACTCGGTCTAGAGATAAAAATGAGAGAAAAGCCAAAAATGCAAGTTTGAAAATTTGTGAGATTACTTGGTTCTTGTTTACAAAACATAGCATTCAAGACTTTTTAAGCAAAAGAGTTTATTTTCTAACAGGTGAGCTTCAACCAAGTTTGCCTAGTTTCTCTTTTGAGTTTTTGCAGGAGGTTAAAGTATTGAATTTGAAGCAAAGCTCAAAGAATCGCCCTAGTTCTTTTGATTGTCACAAATTGAATGAAGATTGGAAGGATCGATATTCTTTCCAATATAGATGGAATCCAAGACAGTGCCAACTTTTGACATCTCATGACTACAAGGTTGCTTTACAAGGGAGACCATCTAAGAGAGGTGCTAGGAAATTGACATCATTTTCTTCCCATAACTTCAAAACTGCTTTACAAAGCTATGATTTGGATTCGAGGACGAATCCTTCAAAAGGAGGAGAGGATGATATGAACCGCCCAAGGCATCAAATTATTATTTAATAATTTTGATGTAATTTAATTATTTTCCAAATTTATCCTTGTTAATGACATTTTAAGTAGGTTATTTTAGACATTTTACTATGAATTATGATAAGCCATTAGGGTTTTATTGGGAGGCTATTTAAAGTCTTGCCTTTAGGTTGTTTAGGAGAGTTTTGAGTTTTTTAGAACTTTAGGGTTTTCTTGAATAAGAATTCTCTGGTAGATGACAGAGTTTCATCCCACCACTTTTGCAATTCTTGAATCAGGGTTGCATGCCAAGAACATTCAGGTAAGTCTGATTATCTTGCTTGTGGAGTGTTCGAACTTGGAGTAAGGAACTAGTTCTCCTTATCTCTTGGTCTTTGATCAAAAGGTAATCCAATTTTAGTCTTTTCCTTTGGATTGACATCAATTGATTTGGGGGTTTTGGGATTTGTTGTTAGTGGTTCAACAATTGGGTTCCTAATCTTCAAATTGCTAGGGTTTTCATATCAAGAAGGGGGAACAAGCACACTTTGGAGAGCGTAGTACAATAGAGAGTTGTATGCTGCGTCTCGAAAATGAACCTATTGATTCTCTCCCAATTGGTTGGAGCATAGGTGCAATGAAATTTACTTTAGGGGCAATGTTTCTGTTTCAAGTCCATGATGGCCCAGCTACGCCAAGGAAAAGATTAAAAGAATAGAAGAAACATTTTACTCCTTCATGCAAGCCCCACTTGGCTTGGGGGAATATAGCACAATTGGTAGAGCTCTCCTCTTGCAATTGGGTCATTGCAATTTTAAGTTGGATGTTTAATTATCTAGCTGGTAATGATAGTATCTTATACGTGAACCGGTGGCTCACTTTTTCTAAGTAATGAGGAAAATAACAGAAACATGCCACTGAAAGATTCTATTAAGACAAAGATGGGCTGTCAAGAACGTAAAGGAGGTAGGATGGGTAGTTGTTCAAATATATCTAGTTTAGATTGTACATGGACTGTAGTTGGAGCTAGCGACTCTCTTAAGGTTCCCTCATCTGGGATCCCTAGGGAAGAGGGTGTAGTTGGCCCTTGCAAAGAGCTTAATGCACTATCTCCCTTCAACCCTTTAAGCGAATTGCGACAAATGGAAGGAAAATCTATAGACCGACCCCATCGTCTCCACCATGTGGGAACTATGATATCACCCCAAGAATTTCTTCGGTATCCAAGGTTGCGGACCTACCTTAGAACCCTATTCAATAAGTGGAATGCATTAGCTATCTTCTCTTTGGTTGGGTAGTAAGGGTCGGAGAAGGTTAATCACTCTTAGAACCAACATTCTTAAAACCAAATAGGCAAGCGAAAAAGGGGAGAAAGCTCTCCGTTCCTGGTTCTCCTATTGTTGGATTATCTGAATTACATGAATCCTTAGTTAGAACGGGATTTTAACTCAGTACCTTTTGAGATTTTTAGAAGAGTTACTCTTGAGAGCACAATATCATGAAAGTTGTAAGCTGTGTTTAAGGGGAGTTATTGTCTACCGTCAGTCTCTATGGTAGAATCAGCTTGAGGGCTTGAGATGCAGTGGTTTACCCTACATTTTGAGTCTGCTTATCTCGAACTCGTGAACTTAGCTGATACAAAGCTATATGATAGCACTCCATTTTTCCAATTCAACAGTTCGATCTATGATTTATCATTCATAGACATTGATAAGATCTTTCCATTTAGCATCATCTTAGGATGGCATAGCCTTAAAGTCAAGGGTGAGGTTCAGATGAAGAAAGGCTTATAGTAGATACATAGGCACCCGAGACATTATCCCACATCTGAAAGGTTGACAAAAATGATAAGCTCCAAGTACTATAGAAGAAGCCTATGCATTTGGTTTCCAATCATCCAAATTTGAAGCACTTTAAGCTTGGTATACTAGCTTAGCTGTGTGAGTGGTATAATACTTTGAGAGAGTGTTATTGTAATTGGGGTCGGCGAGAGATTCTTGTATGAATGTAATAATTTTTCACATAGTGGAATTTTTCTGGTCCGTGCTTTTTTCTCTGGTTTTGAGTTTTTCACTATAATTCTCATGTTCTTAATTTTATTGTTTTCTTTTAATTTTGTTGTTGTTTTCTACTTATTCCTCTGGCAGTAGTGGGAGGTTCTTCCCAATGAGTGGTATTAGAGCTTTAGGTTCGTAGTTTCTTGAATTTCTAAGTATCCAATGTGGCTGCATTATTGTCTGAGCCTCCACATCAAAAAGGAATTTTTGAAAGGCGTTACAGTAGTGAGAATATATAGTGTGGGTTGTTCTCTATTTGTAGATTTGCTTAAAATAGATATGTCAAGCTTTATGAGTCCAATAAAGTTTGAAGTGGAGAAATTTGATGGAAGGATCAACTTTGGCTTTTAGCAAATGCTAGTCAAGGATTTGCTGATACAATATGGGTTACACAAGACCTTGAAGGGAAGACCAAGCAGTGGTATTAGTACTTGTAAAGAGTAAAGCAGTGATGGTGGTCTAGGCGAGTCTAGCAGTAGTTCGAGTAATGGTTGTAAGAAGTCCAACATGAGTGATGAAGATCGGGAGGAATTGAATTTGAGAGTTGCAAGTGCAATCAGACTAAGTTTAGCTAAAAATGTTCTTGTAAATGTGCATGGAATTTTGACAACTAAAGAGCTTTGAGAAGCTTGAAGCAATGTATTGTTGGGATTTATGTCCTAAATCTTGTAGTCTGTAAATTTGTAAATAAATTAATAATTATTAAATAAATAAAGTATTATTCTTTTTCAATAAATAAGTGTTATTTATTTGCATAACTCAAATCCAATAAACTAAAAAATACTAGGTTATTTAATGTAACTTGAACATTATGTAATTGACATACAAGTAGATTATGTTTAAGTAGTAACCTAAAAAAGTATATAGTATATGGATAAGGTTGAGTGCCCTATTCTGGTAACACTATGGATACGACCCACTTTGTAAGTTCTACAAATGTTGTAAGTATTGCAAATGATTTAATCCAAATCGTTCATGTAATGACATGTAAGTGGGTGTATCCCATACAGTGAGTCTACATAAGACCAGACCACAAAATAGGACCTATCTTTGTAAGTTAATTGAAAAAATCTATATTTCGAACGATAACTATGTAACTCGATCTCAATCCTGAGTCAGTTATGAACTCCTGCTCATGAGGGTTATTCTTTGATTTGTATGGGTGAAAGTGGTTTTAGCTGCCGACTCATTATTTCTACCATTTTGGGGACGATACCGAGTGAGGAGCTGGGAACATAATGTCACAAGATAAAATTCACTCCTTCCAACTTTAGGAAAAGTAGATAGGTTGTTCCCTTAAGTGCTGACTCCGGGACTTGAACAATGATGTCTCGCCCTCTCACTTACTCTAGAGGGACTTCATTTATAGTTGGATCATAAACTGAATTGTTTATTAGGGGATCGATGGTACTTAAGGTGTAAGAGGTAATTACATGGGTAAAACAATAATTTGACCCAACTGTAATTACGAACAACTTTTGTAGATTGACTTAAAGAATATGTTTAATTTAATGGACACAAAAATATTCTACAGCTCATAAGAGTGCAGCTATAGGTCTTTAGTGGTATACCTCATAGTTAATGAAAGTTGATTATTATAATTAAAGAGTTTAATTAATTAATCTCGAATCATTGTAATTTATAATTGTAGGTCCATAAGGTCTCTCTACTAGCTCATAACGAATTAGATAAGGAAATCAAGTGTTGAAAGAATTTGAAACGTTCAAATTGATTTGGGGAATTAATTGTATATGATACAGTTGAAATATTCTATAAGATACATTATAATATAATGTTAATTTTGAATTAGATTCAAAATTAAAACTTTATAATAAGAGAGTATTAATGTTCGAATAAGGTTCAAATATTAAATTAATAAGAATTAGATTCATATTAAAACTATAGGTTATAATTAATGTGAATGAAATTCAGTATATATTAGAATTGAATGAGATTCATATTAAAATTATAGGTTAAAAGAGAATATGTATATTAGAATATGATTCATACTTACATTAAATTAAATATACGATATTTAATAAATAAATTTAATTAAATTTAATTAATACATTAGATTAATCAAATATATTTTATTTTATAGAAAATTACTGTAAACAGAGAAAATATCAAACTATTTACAAATATAGAAAATTTTTACAGTTTATCACTGAGAGACTGCGATAGAATTCTATCGCTTTCTATCGCTCAAGCAAATAAATTCTATCGCTTGAGCGATAGAAAGCGATAGAATTGTATCGCGGTCTATCACTCATAGACTGTAAAAATTTTCTATATTTGTAAATAGTTTGACTCATTTTTCTATATTTGAAAATAACCCTTTATTTTATTTAAATATATTATTAAATTTGATTTATTTAAGAAAAATTTTCACTGATAGAAAAAATGTCAAACTATTTACAGAAAATAGCAAAAAAAATACTGATAGACATTGATAGACTTCTATCAGCATCTATCAGTGATAGACTTCTATCATTTTTATCGCTGATAGACTTCTATCAACGCCTATTCCAACTATCTAAAAATTTTGCTATTTTGTGTAAATAGTTTCCCTTATTTTTCTATTTTTAAAAATCTCCCTTATTTAATATATTTATTAATTAATAAAATAACCCTCATGCAATGCAGGGGAGTGGTGAGTAGGGATAACTCCCCTCACGTATCTTCTTCCCTATCTTTTACACTAACTAATATTTCCTTCCTAACTCACATTTTCTCTCAATACTCCCTGCAAAAAGAAAATCAGAAAAAGGTTCTCTGTATTTTCTTCTTCTCTATCTTTTACATTGTAAGGATCCCACCATCCTCCTTGTTCTAAGAGAATACCAGAAAAGACCAATTAGTAGTGTCCCAATATTGTACGTGCTGCAACTCCATCAAGTTTGGGAGAAGGAAAAGAAATTTTATGAAGTACATCAAAGGTAATATTCTTTTACATCAAAGGTAAAGAGTTCGTGTAGAAAAAAGGTTACTGGGAATGTTGACAATTTGGTCACGTGAAAAGGAATTGTCCTAACAGAGCACGTTCGTCAAAAGGCTTTGAGTCAAATGCTAATGTCGTCTTCATCGTCACGAAAGATGGCGATCCATTCTTATGAAGCAAGACAAAATATTCATCCTCATGGTATATCCACTTTACCATGATAGAGGATGTGATGTTAACAGTTCCACTAGTTTACACATGGGCATTGACTTTGCGGTTATGTGAGGTGTGTAGTGGAAGTTATATCAATGGGTGAAGAACTTCTAGGTGAATCAAGTTAGTGAAAGTTGCACCATAAATTTTTGCAAGGATTTATCGACATGCGACTAAAAAGAAAAATCTTGGAAGGTGGTATTCCAAGTCTACTTTTTACGATGGAGTAGGTTATAGTTCTTTGAGTTGAGAATTATGATTGTCGGTGAAGACAATTGATGTAGCAGAAGCCGTGGATTCTTCAAATATCAAGCCAAGGTAGAAGTTGTTGGCTATTGACAAAATTTTTGAAGTGAACTTGTCCCACATCTGAAAGGTAAAAGAAGTCTATGCATTTGGTTTCCAATCATCTCAATTTAAAGTACTTTAAGCCTGGTATACTGATAATTCCTTAAAAAAGCTATCTTTTCCGACCTAAATCGGGTTAGTTCATATGAATTTAATGTTTAAATGTGTTCTTGGATAAGAAATTGAGCAAAAGAGGCCATCAAGACATTCCAGGTGTAAAATGGATCAAAACAGAGCAACGAGCACTAAAAGAGAGCTAAAAAGACAAAACTGCCCAAAGGAGGCAGCACTGTGTCGCCATTTGGTGCTAAATTCAGATACTGCATAGACGATAGCGCTATGGCACTGCCACCCACTATAAAAACTCTTCATTTTTTTTGGGTTTGAACATCATGTAGACATCTATAGGGGAGAGACAAGTTCCAATTCGAGCTACGAAGCCTCCTTTAAGTTATTCATCATCTTCTTTTCTATTTTCTTCGTTGTAGGTTGAATTCTTTGGATTGTAAACCGACTCGATATATACGAGCCTTTATTGCTTCTTTAAGGTATGTAATATTGGTTAGTTTAATTTTAGTTCTTGGATTTGGATAAACCCACTTTGTATCTATTTGAGGATTTGGTCTTGAATGAATATATTTCTATCTCTCAACATTTTTATTTCTTGATTTTTTATTATTTAGCTTGATGAGTGGCTAGGAGGGACAAAAAAAACTGTTTATACATGTTAATAGCTAGAAACTCAACATGTAATCCGTAATTATTATGTGTTGGTTGTCATAGTAGTTGATACATGCCATGAAATGCATGTTTTGAGGCTTTATTTTTAGTATCTTTTCTTAACAAAAATGGTCTTTTGCATGTTTAAATCCCCAAATTATGTTATAAATGCATGGGATAAATGTCCTAGCATAGTGAAAATGTATCAGGACGTTAATCTCAAAATCAATTTGGGATTTTGAAAATACCAGTACACTGGCAAAAATTACGGAGATTTCATAAACTACTATAAAATAATATCCAAGTTAAGCATGCTTTTCTCTAAGATTTGGAAGGAAAAAAGGCAACTTACTTTAAATTTGAAGATCGTTTCTGTAAAGTGAACACCACCAGATCAAGAGTTTCCTTCCTATCCTCTAAAAAGTTGAAGTTATTGATTTGTGGGAACAAATACAAGGAAGAACAATTCACTGAATATTGTGAATTTGTTATCTGAGAGAACGTAGAGAAGAGAGAATACATAGAGGTTAAAAAAAACTTGATCCTTCTCTTTGTCTATCCCACTTTAATACTGCAGGTTATATTTAGAGGGTGAGAGATCATCAATCGTGGAAAAATCACACGATCAAATAACTTCCCATTTCATTATTTCATTTAACAATTAAATGAAATAAAAAAATTTAATTAATTAATATACTTAATTAATTAAATTAATAAATTAATTCATTTAAATCACATTTAAATGCATTAATCTCACCTAAGCTATAGTTTTAATTTAATTTATTCAAAATAAATTTAACTAAATTTAACTAAAGAATCAATTAATTCACGAATTAATTAATCAAAAATTAAAGATCACATATTTAATTTTAACTAATTCTCTCACATAAGTTTATATTATAAAGTATAAACTTTATATTATAATGTATCACCATACATTATCTTATTTCCCTAATTGAATTTGAACATTTCAAATTCAATTCAAAATATAATTACCTGAATTCTCTTTATGAGCCAGGAAGAGGGCCTACTGAACCTATAGATAAAAAGCTCCAACGATATGAATTTAATTGGCTAAACTTGTTGAAGGAGAAATTTTGGACTAATCACAAATTGCCACGTCCTTTCTCAAATTAATTGCGAAATTTGAAACAATTAAATTTGGGACTAATTAAAAGTTACATGTGTTCTAAATTGAAATTGAAGACACAAAATTGGCAAATCTTAATGGTGCCACGTATTTTCATCGTCACTGTTGGATCAAAATAATTATTTTTGGTTCAATTAATTATTAATGTTTGGGCTAAAATTTAATTAGTCCAAAATAGACTTAATTTGGGGCCCAACGGGCCCCAAAGGTCCAAATCCAATTAGTTGGGCCCAATGGGCCAGGTCCATGAACCAATCAAGCCCAAGCCCACGAAAGTCCACATGAGAACTCTATAAATAGAGAAGTTCTCTTCATTTACAAGGTTCAGAAAATTTACATTCAAAGAGCCTAGAGAGAATTCTCCCTACAATCTGAAGACTCTCCAACTCCTGAAGCTGAACTATACTTGAAAACTGAAGTTGCTTGGAACACATACATTCCTCCAAGACTCCAACTTCACGTGTGTCCACGCACTCCGCTTCCATACATCAAGCGCACGCGTGTAACTGAGGTTCAGAAAATTTACACTCAGAGAGCCTAGAGAGGATTCTTCCTACAATCAGAAGACTCCCTAACTCTTGAAGCTGAATCACACTTGAAGATTGAAGTTGCTTGGAGTGCATACATTCCTACTCCAACTTCACGTGCATCCACGCGCTCCGCTTTCATACATCAAGCGCACGCACAAGGTTTAGAAAATTTACTCTCAGAGAGCCTAGAGAGAATTCTCCCTACAATCAAAAGACTCCTAACTCCTAAAGCTGAACTACACTTGAAGACTGAAGTCCCTTGAAACACATACATTTCTCCAAGACTTCAACTTCACGTGCATCCACGCGCTCCGCTTCCCTACATCAAGCGCACGCGTACAGTTGAGAGAGAATTAGAGGATCAAGTACTAAAGATCGAACCACATCTGCATCAAATTTACATAAACACAAGTTCAACTCCACGAAACACGTTTCTCCGGAAACCTCGTGCGAACAAAACTCATTAACCAGATTAATCAATGTTCGCTAATTGTCGGTGCACTCCACTATAGACCCACAACTGCACTCTTCCCACTGTAGATATATTTATGTGTCTATGGATATAGAACAATAACAGAAAGTTAATCCTTCACAAGCATTCGTAACACCAGCTGGGTGAAATTATCGTTTTACCCCTAGGTTACCTCTAGATTCTTAAGTACCAATGCTCCTCAAATGATCAACCTGTTTATGGTCCAACCACTAAACAAAAACCCTTATCGTGTCATGGAGAGGGTAGAGTCTGTTGTTCAAGTCCCGGAGTCACCACTTAAGGGAACACTCATCTACTTATCCTAAAGTCAAGAAAGAGTGAATTTCATCTTGTATAATTATGTTTCGAGCTACCCACTCGGTCTTGTCTCCAAAATGGTAGGCTTATTGAGTCAGCGAAACTGGTCACTCTCACCCATATAGATCAAAAGACAATCCCTCATGAATAGGAGTCCATAATATACTCAGGATTAAGATTAAGTTACCAATGTCATTCTAGTGAAATAGAAACCTAACTAGTCCATGAAGTTATATATAGTGGTTACTAAGTCGTGGTCCGGTGTTATGCAAACTCATTGCATAAGATACCCTCACTGGCACATTAGCTACATGAATGTGTTGGATCATTGCGTTTGTATCAAATACAAAGTGGAACATATCCATAGTGTCACCAGGATAAGGTATCCAATCTTATCCCTATATACTATAGTCCCGTTAGACTGTATCTTGAATATTGATCCCTGCATGTCTTCACATATTATTCAAGACTCATAAGACAACTTAGGATGTTAGTTTATTAGATTTTAAAGTTATTAATATAAGATCAAAACAATATAATCAATAACACTTATTGAGTAATAATTAATAACTTTGTATTAATGACGGTCAAAACAATACATTTACTATCTATGAGTTTTAGGGCATAAAACCCAACACTTAATAATCAAAATAAATAAGTAGAGGTCCTTGAATGCTTAAAGTGTATTTATGTTAGTTTAGGCCTATTTTAGGAGCCTTTACATTGATTTTTGGTTGTTTTATAGAAAATATCTTCGATGCACCTGCATCGCTAAAATATGATGCGGCCGCATCAAAACCGTAATTTCAAAAAATGTTGACCAGTCTGTTGGCTTTTTGGCCCTTAATCTCAAATTAATTAATTAATTAATGTTTTGATGATAAAAAAACCCTGCTATTATTCACTAATAATTTCAGTGTTTTGAAATGTCCATTATGTAGAGCTCGAAATAACGATTCCAACGCAATTTGAATCACTTAAATCGAAGCTCAAACGAAAAAAAATATCGTCAAAATAAGCTTAACGGAGAAATACCCGATGTCGATGACGTGGTGGCCAAATCATCAAAGTGGACTTACTAGAGGATGACAAGTGGAGCAATAGATAAATGACACATGGTGGGCTTTTGATTTTTGGCTTGGTTCTAAAAATAAAATGAATTTAAAAAGAAAATAAATTTAATATTATTTTATGTTTTTTGTCTAACGGCTAGTTGGACACATGAGGCAAAAAAATATATTATTTTATGTTTGTGTCTAACGGCTAATTAAGTTTAAATCTCCACCATTCAATTTTCTTTTACCAATATCCAATCGTCCAAATTTAATGTGGTTTCCAACAACTTTTTTCTCTTTTTAAACATCTTCTCCAAATTTTAACAATAATTTCACTTCTTTTTACAATCCTCCATAATTCATTAAGCTTCCATTGTTGCTCTCTCTCTAAGCTTCAATGTTATTATTTTCATCTAACTCTTGAGAGAGATTTATTGTATTGTGAGGATTGATTTATTGAGCGCTTCAAATTTGTAAATCTACTCTTTGAGAGAATTTTCTCATCTTGTTCTTCATTTCGAAATTCATTATTGTAAGGGTTGCTCTTGATCCCTAAAAAGGGTGGTTGTAACAGTTTGATCCTCAACCGTAGAAAGGATCGGGTTTGTTCTTGCGCCTAGAAAAGGAACGTTGTAGCGGTTCGACTCTAAGCCGTGGAAAGAGTCAAGGTTTCTAGTGACATACCCAAAAGGAACTTGGGAAGTGGATGTAGGCCGGTTGTGCCGAACAATTATAAATTTCCGTTGTCATTTTCTCAATCCCTATCTTATTTAATTTTGAAATTAATTTGTCTTTACATTTTATTGCTTAAAATTAATTGCAATTTTCAATTCTTGAAATCAATTGCTTATAATTATTTATTTTGATTGGTGGTTCTTAAAATTTCATATCATTTACCAATCTTATTATTAGAATTAAATAGGGTGCTTAAAAATATTAGTTTTAATTTATTGATTATTTTGGATTGAATTTATTTGCATAAAATCTTTGTTTAAATTACTTATTAGCAAAAAGTTTATTAACTTGTTTAATTGGGCCCATTTTAGGAATTTTTTTATTAATTTAAAAAACCCTATTCACCCCCCTCTAGGGTTGTCATACCGATCATACACAGTCATCTATAGTTGCGAAATGCTCGATCTTCAATCGTTCTTCAATGCCGAAACTGACTGAGAAACTCCAAAAACATGGATTTTGGCTCTACCTAACCTCTTTGAAGCCTATAAAAGGAACTGAAGTCTTCTCCTCAAGCATCTAGCTCTTCCACCCGAAATTCAGACCATCCAAGGAAAATCGATCCCTAGAGATCTTAAGAGAGTGAGGAACCCATCCAAAGGGTCTTTACTGTATTTCCAACATTTACTTTGATTCATGCTATGAAATGCATGAAATTAAGCCTTTATTTGAGCATTTTTAATGTGTAAAGTAAGCTCTTACACGATTTTTATCCCCAAATTTGGTCTTAATATGTTTAAATAAGCTTAATGAGGGTTAATTATGCGTAAAAGATGATTTTTGTGGATTTGGTGCAGATCTGGTACGTTGTTGACAGGTTTCTGTCTATTTTTCATGTGATGCGCTCATAGTAGCAAGTGATTTACCAGCATTGTCGAGCCTTAATTTTTCAGATTCGATCCTGTCTAGATCAGTTGCGATTTTCATGATTTTATCGGCTGAAGATCCTTGATTCTGCTGGTAAATCTTCAGAAAGCGAATCTCGACCCTCCTCAACAGATTTGGGGCCTTTAAAAGGTGAGGAAGCCCTCCAACTTCGATAACAACTCTCCATCGCCGAATGCACCACTTCCTTCTCCATCTTTCTGTCAATTTTCCAGTACTTTGGGTTTCTTCTTAAAGTTCAAGTCAGTAGTCTTAAGAACGAAAGTTCCTCTAAAGCGTAGCGGCTCTAGGATTTCTCTTCCCACAGAAGTGTATGTCGAGGCAAGATTCTTCCTTGAAAGAGGGGGAATCGTCCTAGGAAAAGACTTGTTACTTGAGGACTTGCCCAAGTTTCCTTGAGTTGTATTTATCTTCTAGCGTTAGTTTCTTTATTTATTTTCCATTTTAATTTCTACCAATCAAACGTTATATTGTAGCTATGGTTTATGATTTAATAAAAGTGATTATTTTATTAAAAGTCATGAGCTAAATATTTTTAAGGGTTTGACAATGTGAAAGCCTTAGGGTGGTTGACTTAGGTTATGTAATGCTCACACCACTTTATGTAATCACATTCTCTTTGTTGATTTTTAAAAGATAAAATCGGTAAGTTAAACTGACCATTTGATTTAACGATCTAGCAAACTCTAATGCTGAGAAGGTTAGGCTGTAAGTGGATTTCACAAAGGGATATGGGACTAAGAGCCTAGACATAGGATGATCACTTTACCTTAGAAATAAGGAACACCATAGGATAAATGAACCAAACTTGATTTAATCTAAGATCCAGCTAACCATGGAAACATTAGGCATTAGCTGCTTAGAACTCAATCTAGTCCTGTGGGATTCGACACTTGGAATACTCCAAGTTTATTACTTCATCGATCTTGTATGCTTGCACATAAACCCTGTTGATCAACTACTTTTACAAAAGTTCTATATATTTTTATTATCTTGAGTTTTAAATTTGCTCATGATTTCTATTATTTTTAAATAATTTCAAATTTCTATTGAGAATGTGAAGACTTTCTTTTTAACTTATTTTCTTATGAACTCTCACCATTCATTTTCTTAAATTTCTTAAATTATTTCAAGTTGGCAATAATTCCTAAGTTATCCCGGAATGAATTTAAGAAATGTGAATATTGTAGTCAGGCTAAAATAACAAAAACTTCTCATAAATTTGTACTTTAGGAATCCGAGCCTCTAGATTTAATTCATTCAGACTTATGTGAATTTGATGGCATCTTGACTAGAAATAGCAAAAGATAGTTTATCACTTTTATTGATGATTGTTCTGATTTCACTTTCATATATTTGTTGAAGAATAAAAGTGATCACTAGTACAAAACTGGGTTTTAATGTCAGTTTAAAATAGACACTATAGGGATACAATGTCGGTTGACAACCGACATCGAAGATCGTGTTATAAAAGGTCTTCGATGTCGGTTGTCTTTAATGTCAGTTTTAAACTGACATTATAGATGACCAAAATTTTAATGCCAATTATCTTCAATGTCAGTTTTCAACCGACATAGAATACCACCTTTAATGTCAGTTTTCGACCGACATTGTACATCATCTTCAATGTCAGTTTTTCACCTGCTTTTGATCAGTAATTGTTCGATATTAAATGTTCGTCATCGTTATGTTATATATATATGTGTATATATATATTCTTACGCACATGCAAATCAATAATATTTTTTTATAGGAACAATAATATTTCTCTTTTACTTATAGATGTACAAAATAAAATCTTAATTGCTTTTTTTATACAACTCAAGTTTAAACAAACACAAAAATTAACTATTCATAATAAAGAAAGTGACAAATTGTTTAACTAACCTATCAACAAGTTATATTGAGCAATATACATAAACCTCTAAAGTTTAAAGATCTAGAGAGTTGGTTGTCTATTTTGGTGGGTCATATAGATACATCCAACAAAAACAAAAACAAAAACAACAAAAAACAACAAAAAAATAAAATAATCGCGCAACAGAATCTTGTCATACAACCAAAATCCTGCCAATCTGGAGGTTTTCCTACAAAAAAAAAACATGTCTTTTCTTAGCATATATAAAAAACTACGGTTAAAACTAAACAATACTGCAAAAGTTCAATAGATTATTTAACATGATGTTTTCACTAACTAAAATATTTTAAAATTTCTTCTTCATTTCTTTAGCAAAATTTATAAACTTATAAATACAAATAATTTAATAAAAATCATAAACAAATTTTATGAACCCAAACAAATAAGCTTGTCAAATCTAAGAGAAAAGACACTAGTAAAAAATTGGGCTATAGTAACCATGAACAATTTAACAATTTAACAACTCAAGCATGGAAATAGGAATTTCATATCAAAACCAAAGATAAAACTAAAAACATGAAGCTAGTCTTCTAGCACACTAATTACAAACCCAAAAACAACATGACTACAACTCTAACAAAACTCACTAACAAAAATATTAACATAACAACAACTCTCATTTTCAACAAACCAATGACTACCAAGCAACTAATCTTATCAATAGAAGCCATAAACTATTTAACAACCCAAGCATGAAAATATGAACTTGATGTCGAAACCAAAGATAAAACTAAAAACATGAAGTCATGAACTTATCAACAACAAAACTATTTATAAGCCACATGTTCCAATATTAAAATTAAAGACAACTTATCACCAACATTATTTTCAATCCTTTCATTAAATTAGTCTTCTAGCACACTAATTACAAACCCAAAAACAACATGACTACCAACTTTAACAAAACTCACTAACAAAAATATTAACATAATAACAACTCTCATTTTCAACAAAACCAATGACTACCAAGTAATTAATCTTATCAATAGAAGTCATGAACAATTTAACAACTCAAGCAACTAAATTGATCAATAACAAATCTACGACTACCATAACTGCAGGATAGTCATAGCAATTCATTTATAGAAAAAGTTTGAAGACATACATAATAGAAGTAAATTTAGAGAATGAGAATGTGGAGACTTACTTTTGTATTGGTCACTATAGTTGGTCTTCTTAAAACATGTGCAACCACAAAAGTAAAACTATCATATCCAACAACACAATTTGATGCAAATTTTCAAAATATTATGCATTGAATAAAACTTATAAAAAGAAACAAACTCAACAAGGTAATGAAATTTATGAACTAAAAAAAAAACTATAATATAGATCATTACAATAAGTTAGAGTTTTAAGAAGAATTCTATTACCTAAGTGTTTTAAAACTCTTTGAAACTAATTGAAAAGCTCCTAAAATAGTAAAACACGGTTTCAAATGTTAGATCAGCTTAATTCAAAACCTTATTTAGAGACTCAATAATTATATGGAATGAGTAATCTTACCTAAATGAACCTTAAATCTCAATTAAGCACCTCGAATCAAGTCTAAACTTCAAATAAAGAGTACTCATAAGGTAGAAACTAATTTACAGCACATAAATCTATTCGAAAGGGTCTAAACGAAGTTATAAAGTCTAAAACTCGCCAAAATAGACTTGGATCCTTCATGAAAAGTGTCTGAATATCTCCAAAACTACTCCAACCGTAAAGATCATGGAAATTTGGGCAGCTTGATGCAAAAATTTATTGAACTTTGGTAAAAAAAATATGCATTTTCTTAGTATTTCTTTACATTGATTCTAATGAAGAGAAAAAAAAAATGTGAGCATCAAAGGTAAAGATCATTTATGTTATATAGAGATGAGAAGCTTGATGCAAAAATTTGTTCATTCTTGTAACAATAGTTAAAATAGCGAACGAACCTCGCATTTATTGAACTTTGAACAAACTAAACCATCTATTCCCCATCTAGATATTTTCTGCAGCAAAAGAACGAAACATATCACTTTAGATGTTCAATGAGCTAAAATTCTTTCACACAATGATAGAGTGGCATAAAATACATGATATAAAAATGAAATCTATTGCAAATGCCACCAAACATTGAATGAAACTTTAAAAACAACAAAAAAAAGGAAAAAAAGAAGTTGAAAAATCTTGTAATCAAACCAAGCAGAAACAACCAATAAAAACAAAAGGAACCCAAATCAAACCAAGCAAAAACAACTAATAAAAAAAAATTACCCAATAAACAAAAGTTCATTAAGAAGAGGCAGATGAAGAAAAGGGGTGAGGGGATTGCTTACACAACCGGAGAACTTCATATTTCCATGAAATTGTAGAGAGGTTGTTAGTAAAAGAGACAGAAAAGAAGCAAAAACTGCCAAAGTTTCAATACCCAACATCATTTTCTTATTCAATTTTGTAGTGAATGAGAGAAGAAGAGGAAGAAGAAGAAGAAGAAAGAGGAAGGAGAAGGTGAAGGAGAAGATGGAGAGAGAGAGAGGAGAAGGAAAAGTGGAAGAGAAAGGGAGAGAAAAAAAATTAGGGTTTAGAGTTGTTTTTATTTTTTATTTTCTAATTGATAATTAGGGAAAGTGGAAAACAAAATTTGAGAGGGAAATGAAAATGGGAGAGGGAGGGAAACAAAAAATGAAGAACAAAAAATTGTTTGGGATTCAAAAGAGAGGGTCCACCTACAATGTCGGTTTTAAACCGACATTATAGGTATGCCTACAATGTCAGTTTAAAACCGACATTAAAGATCAATTTTTTTTTAAGAAATCGACATTGTACATCCGTTTTTAGTTTTTCCAACTGACATCAAAGCCCAAATTTCTTGTAGTGGATGCTTTTTATTATTTCAAATTGTTTGTGAATGAAATAGAAAATCAGTATAACATAAAGTTTAAGAGACTTCGTAATGATAGGGGAACTGAGTATGACTCAGACAGTTTTAATGGATTCTATAACTCACATGGAACAATACATGAAAAGATTGCGTCGTACTCTCCTGAAATGAACGGCAAAGCTGAAAGGAAGAATAGAACTCTAGCCAAGCTAGTAGTTGCTATTCTACTTAATTTAGGAGTTGCATCTTGTTGGTGGGGTGAAATTATGCTTACCGTGTGTTATGTCCTAAATAGGATACCAAAATCTAAAAACACAACTTCACCTTACAAAGTCCTTAAGAATAAGAAACCAAACTTGTCTTACTTTAGAACTTGGAGGTGTCTAGCCTTTGTAAGAATTCCAGACCCTAAAAGGAGAAGCTTGCCAGTAAAGCTTATAAGTGTGTCTTTATTGGTTATGTCATAAACAGTAAAGCCTATATATTCTATGATCTTACAAATCAAGTGGTCATTGAATCAAATGACGCTGATTTCTTTGAGGATAGATTTCCTTTTAAATCTAAAAATAGTGGGGGCGCAACCTTCGGTAGTCTACCACTAGTTAGAAGTCTTACCTTAATTGAGGAAGCCGACTCTGAGCCTAGAAAGAGCAAAAGGACTAGAACTATCAAAGACTTTGGAAATGACTTCCAGACCTTTAATGTAGAAGAAGATCCTAAGGACCTAAAGGAAGCCCTGTCCTTTATAGATACCAATTTGTGGCAAAAAGCTGTAAATAACAAAATGGACTCTCATGTGTCAAATAGGACTTGGCACTTAGTAGACCTACCCTTGGGTTGCAAAGCCATAGGATGCAAGTGAATATAAGGAAGAAACTCAAACCTGATGGAACAATGGACAAGTTTAAAGCCAGGTTAGTAGCCACAGAAAAAGAGAAAACATAAACTTTTTTGACATCTTCTTCCCTATCACTAGAATCACCTCAATCCGTGTGTTGTTTTCTCTCGCTGCTTTAAATAACCTTATAGTACATCAGATGGATGTAAAGACCGCTTTCCTAAACAGTGAACTTGAAGAAGAGATTTATATGTAACAATCTGAAGGTTTCGTAGTCCATGGTCAAGAGAACAAGGTTTGTAAGTTAAATAAATTTCTTTATGGCCTAAAACAAGCTCCTAAGCAATGACATGAGAAATTTAATAACCTAATCTTATCTAAAGGTTTCAAGAATGAAAGTGACAAATGCATCTACTCTAAGGTTGAAAATAGTCTTTGCACAATCCTATGTCTGTATGTAGATGATTTGTTAATCTTTGGGCCGAACTTGCATGTTGTAAATGACGTAAAATTCATGTTGAGTGCAAACTTCGATATGAAAGACTTAGGAGAAGCAAGTGTAATCTTAGGCATAAAAGTTACTAGGTCTGAAAAGAGAATTTCTTCAGATCAATCTCACTATAGAGAAAAGTCTCTTAAGAAATACATTTACTTTGAATGTAAACCAGCATGTACTCCTTATGATCCTAGTGTAAAGTTGTTCAAGAACACCGGTGACAGTGTTAATCAATCCGAGTATGCAAGCATCATAGGCAGTCTCAGATATGTTGTTGATTGCACTAGACGAGACATAGTTTATGCCGTAGGATTACTATGTAAGTTTACAAACAAACCTAGTATAGAGCATTGGAATGCTATAGAAAGGGTTATGAGGTACTTAAAGAAAACCTAAAACTTAGAATTACACTATCTAAAGTTTTCCGCTATTTTGGAAGGATACAACAATGCTGACTAGAACTCCCTCTCTAATGACTCAAAGGTTTCTAGCGACCATCTTCAACATAGCTGGTGGAGTTGTTTCCTGGAAATCTAAGAAACAAACAATCTTAGCCCAGTCAATGATGGAGTCAAAGATGATAGCATTGGCAACAGCTAGTGAAGAAGCAGGTTGGCTTAGAAGTCTACTATCAGAGATTTTCTTATGGAAAAAACCAGTACCAGTCATTTTGATCCATTGTGATAGTATTGCAACAATCGCAAAAGTTCAGAACTGTTATTACAACGAAAAGATACAACAAATACGTCGTAAGCATAGTACCATTTGAGAATTCCTCACTAGTAGTGCAGTTAGAGTGGATCATTTACGAACTGATGAGAACTTGGCAGATCCTTTGACGAAAGGACTGGCCAGAGAGAAGGTTTTCAAAACCTCGAAAAGGATGGGACTTATGCCTATAGAAAGATGAATCACCAATGAGGAAAATCCAACCTGTAGACTGGAGTTCCTAAGAAACATGTTCAAAGAGTAATAACTGATCACAAGTGATATGAAGTGAATCATGCAAAAACAAACACAAAGTTCCTTTCCTATGACATAGAGTTTTAACGTGATATCCTGAAGCGTATGAAAGGTTGAACTTAATTCTTAATGAGATCTATACTTGATGTCAAGTGGAGTACCCCTGATAGACTCATCTATATGACTGTGGAAGTGAGGGCCGCTTCTTATGGAATTTTAGACAAATTCTCTAGAGCGTTCATTAAACTGAAATACATGTGCATGACCTTAAAGCATGAACTTTCGAACTACACCCTAGTAATGTTGTGTGTGAGATGTTGTTAGAGATAGAGTTCAAAATTAAGAGTTACTCTAGTAAATTATGAATCATCTTCACCGTAGTAAATAAAAATAATTATTATTTTATTACCGTTTTACCCTCGATCATCCGTTCTTTTGTTCCACGCGTCGAGCGTCTTTCTCCCGCCACAAGTTCTGTGGCCAAGCGTCCTTCTAGCGTTGCACGTTCTATGGCCGAGTATTCTCCTCGAGCATGGTAGTTATCGTTCGAGGCCTTTATAAAGGCTCACGTTTTCATAACTTGGAACACATAACATTTCGATCTTCTCTTCTCTTCGCCGCATTATTCAACTTTCCATTTTTTCGTGTTTCACGTTTTCTGAGTAAGTGAAGGGTGTGGTTATTTCGATTGTTACCAATGCAGGTCCGATCAAGACAAAGTATTTTTTCTGGGCTGTTTTATCCTGAGGACGGTGTGGTAATTGATTTTTTAACTACTTGCACCTTGGGTAGAGCCGAAACATCTTAAAGACAGTGAGCTCCGCGACTCAAGCTTTCACAAGTTTTTGTTTTGCAGGTTACGTTGCTGACAACTATCGTCCACCACTATCACATATTGTTCGTCAGATGCAACCGTTCCAACAGGTTGCAAACATAGTTATCCTCTAATAGTAGTCAAGTGAAAACTTATAACTATTGTTCCATGTTGTATAAGTGATTGTTATATTTTTTGGATCGATAGTTTTTAAGAAAACTTGTAGTGGGTAAGAAAACTAATTTTAGGAGGTGTTTAAGATCTTATATGTTTTCTTTCCATCATTCATTTTCTATTCTTTATTTTTTTGGTTAATGCAACTGACCTATATTTTCCCTTATTGTAGGAGTTACTTGTCAGTAGGCATGCAAAGATAAAGGTAATTTTATTCGGTACTATGCACTAATGTTGTAATTTGCAAAATGTGAAGAGACTTTTGTTCAATTGTGGGTGTTCTTGCTGTTAAAGTATGCGAGTTTGTTTCTCATAGTCGTTTGTCTAAACTTTGATAGTCTTCATCTAAACATTTTTATAGTAATAAATCTTTAGTTTTTAGTCTAGGTAACTTGGAAGCTTACATTTTAGTTATATTATTAACATTTTCTAATATTTTGTGTACATATTTTTTGTTTTCTAATGAAGTCTTTGCTCACACATGGTAATTTATAATATAACTTTTTCTGAAAGTTTGTTTTCTATTTTCATTTCATAAATATTTTATATCACTATGTGGAGTTTCTTGATTTGATAGATTGCGTAGTTTGCTCAGTTTTCTTATTGAAGATCTCTCAATCTTGATTTCACCTCAAGCGACAACTTCATCACCAAAATTCGCTCCCATTGTTTGACTCAATTCGACTCATGATCCAACTTTCACATCATCCAACTCGACAACTTCAAGCCCTTTATATAGTGGATGAACTTTTACACATGCAAAAAAAATCAAAGATGGAAGAATTCCATGATGTCATAATCTTGAACGCTTGTAAATTTTGTATGTTGTGAACTTATATAGTTGCAAATTATATTTGGTGTACTTTTATTCTTCCATAATTTCTTAATTTTGTAATGTATAAATGGCTTACAAAATTCTAATATATAAATTTGTTGTAGCATAAAATTAGAACTATACAATATATATATATATATATATGATATAATAGCATTAAGAAAAGGTTATTACATGTTAAAGATAATATTAATAGAAAGTCATTATATGGTAAAGATAGACACTAAGAAAATATTATTGTATGGTAAAGAAAGCATTAAGAACAAGTTATCATTAAAGATAGCCTTAATAACTAATGCTATAAAATGTTTTCATAGCAATGTATATATGCTATATCTTCTTAATCTATTATAGCATTCGTAGTAGTCATACAAAAATGCTATAAAAAGTCCTAGACTTTTAATAACATGGGCAGTCAGGACCTTCGTAAAAAACTATCGTATATGTTAGCTATTGTATATGTTATTTCTTGTAGTGTGTGCTCGCATCGTGCCCTACACCGAGTCAACATGCATTCTAATTGTTTGACCCTGTTAGTTTTGTAGTCTTCGGCCATTTTTTAGTTTTCATTTAAATTTGACTAGGGTTGTTGGAGGCATGGATTTCGACCTCCACCCAACCATTTTGGCCTATAAATTGAAGAAATCCTCAAGAACCAACAAGCTCCAACCCTTGGAAGAAAACCCATGAAATTCATCTAAAATTCCTTTAAGAAATAAAGTTCCTCTAAAGATATTAGTTCTTTAGGTCATTTATATTTATGATGTGTGTAGTGAGGACTTACTTTGGGAAAGGTTAAATCCATCCTAGAGACCTCTTTAGTGTGTGATTTTCACTCAATGAGTTATTGTACAATTTTTTCAGAATTCTTTATCTACTATTTTCTATATTATTTTATCTATTTCTTAAGCATTCTTTGAATTGATGCTCTGTAACCCATGAAAATATGAATTAATAAAGTTTGTTCATTCTCATTTACTTATGGGCTAATTTTCTATGGGATTCCGTCGTCATGTGAATACGCTAGATATTACAAATGGAGTGGCTAACCCTAAACACAAGACCATTGTCACAATATATAGTGCAACTTTGAAGATATTCTCAAAACGGAAGAATCCTCTGCAGAAAAGATTAAAAAAAAAAATAAAAGCAATGTCATAAATCTGCAGTAAAAAAAAACTATTTCCAGACAAAAACTGTACTTTGTAGAACAAGTTACTTGATAAGATGCAAAACATTTTGCCGATAAAAAAAACAACCAATCATATTACAATAACAAGATACATTATATAAACAGATATAAATAAAATTTGAATGAGATTCAAATACTTTAAATATATGTATTGTAATATTAGTTATTAAAATATATATTATTTAATTATGGCAAAGTTTCGCCTTAGGTGGTCAATGTAAATTGCCTGTTTTGGGTTCTGCCAAGGAGTGTCTCCTCTAAAAGAAACAATTCTCTCAAATTCTATTATACATTACCTCTATTTCAAAGAGACTATCACAAGTCTTGCTCTTGCATTCAAGTCGTAGTAAGAAAAACTTTATAGAGATGTAAATTGGCTCTTGATGAAGCTAGAGCATGAGGAGATAAAGATATGTCATAAATTTCTCCATCATTTACAGATGAAAGTTTTGCATAGTTTTGAGTTTGAAGTGTTTGTCCCCTTGAAAAACAATATCAATATTTTAAATGTACCGACTAATAAAAAAACAAAATAAAAAATTAAATAAGATAAATAAATAAATCGAAAAAATACAAGAAAATAGTTTCATTTTGGAAGAGCAAATTTCTAGAAAAATAAAAAAATGATGAAAATAATTAATTTTAATCAACTAACGAATTCATATTGTTTCCTTAAGACAAACTTTGTACCCTCTATGTGTAACAGCCCGACTTCCTAGGATTTGTTTTAGATCGTTACTTCATGCATGCATACATCTCATAACGACACGTTTCATATATTTTACTAGAATCAAAGAAATTTATAAAATAACTATAACTTCATTCATTTAAATAATTAAAAATCTTGGATCGGGGTACCCGTAGAAGTTATGAAAACAAAGCTGTAAATTTTGCATAAAACATCTAATGGCGCAAAACTAATATTTTGAATTTAAGCATCAAGACTGGAATAGAAACATAAAAACGTGAGCGGAAGCATGGACTGGTCCAAATGGCACAGTCACGGATTCTTCCTATCATTTGCCTG